>JBBGZY010000714.1:852500-1325000 GCA_037952925.1 Lithobates clamitans
ATGGCTTTGTATGTTATTGTTAGTGTTTTGAATTGTATTTGTTGGACAATGGGAAGCCAGTGGAGGGATTGGCAGAGAGGGGTGGAGGACACTGAATGATTGGTAAGGTGGATGAGTCTGGCAGTGGCATTCATGATAGACTGAAGAGGGGATAGCTTGCGGAGAGATAGGTCAATGAGGAGGGAGTTACAATAGTCAAGGCAAAAGATTACAATGGAGTGTTGCTTAGGGGTTTCAACGGTTCGAAAGGGGCGTATTTTGGAGATGTTATGGAGGTGAAGTCTGCAAGATTTGGACAGCGATTGGCTTTGGGTTTGAAAGGATAGGTCAGAGTCCAGGATTACCCTGGCATGAGGGGAGGGACTGATGGCTGCATTATTGATCTGGATGGAGAAGTCAGGGGAGGGGGCACGGGCAGAAGGAAAAATTATGAGCTCAGTTTTAGAAATATTGAGTTTGAGGAAGTGGTGTGACATCCATGCTGATATGTCGGTTAGTAAGTTAGTAATATGAGAGAAGACTGAAGGAGTGAGGTAAGGAGTAGAGAGATATATTTGTATGTCTTCAGCTTAGAGAGTGTACTGGAAGCCATGGGAGTTTATTAATTTACCAAGAGAGGAGGTGTAAATGGAGAAGAGGAGGAGGTCTGAGGACATAACCTTGAGGTACCCCTACAGAAAGACGAAATGAGGAAACAGAGTTATAGGTAAAACTGAAGGAGCGCTGTGATAGGTAGGACGAGAACCAAGAGAGCAGAGTCTTGAAAGCCAAGAGAGTGGAGTTTTTTGAGGAGGAGGGATAGTCAACAGTATCAAAGGCTGCAAAGAGGTCTAGTAGTATGAGTATGGAGTAGTAGCCATTGGTTTTAGCAGTTAGTAGATCATTAGTAAGTTTTAGTAGCGCAGTTTCAGTGGATGGAGTGGAGGATGACCGTAGTAGTTGTGAGGGAACAGGATCCAGGGGACAGATGGTAAGGCAGACTTATGAAAAAACTTTAGCGACCTCTTCATTAGTAGCAAGGTCAAAAGAGGAAAGTGTTGAGAGTGGATTAGTACAGGGTATGTTAAGTTAGATAGATGTCTGTGCAGTGGAGATGCCCCCACGAATTGCAGCAATTTTGGTATTAAAGTGATTGGCAATCTCGTGAGCAGTGGGCGAGTTACTGGGTGGAGATGGTGGTGGAGAAAGTAGAGAGTTAAAAGTAGAGAAGAGAGGACAAGGACTAGAGGACAGAGTAATAATGAGAGTGACAAAGTAGGTTTGTTTGGCAGCACGGAGGGAGGAATTGTATTGTAGCCTCCCTGGCGGTATTCCCGAGTGTGGCTCGGGGTTAAAATTCAGGACCATTAGCGGTAACCCCGAGCCACACTCGGGATTGCATCGCAGGATCCTGGTGCCTCCTTACTTACCTTGTCCCCGGGATCCTGCGATGTCCCCCGCAGTGTCCGCGGGCTGTGTCTTGTCCCGAAGCCTCTCTGTGCCAGGCTCCGTTCCCTGCGAGCGTCGCGACGCACGGGGGCGGAGCCTGGCGGCAAATTCAAAAAAATGTAAAAAGCATAACACATACAGTACTGTAATCTTACAGATTACAGTACTGTATGAAATCATTTCACATCCCATTTGTCCCCAGTGCTCTGGCCCATGCCCTGCATGCAGTTTTATATTGCATATACTGTTCTTTCTGCCTGGAAACTGGAGATTGTCCATAGCAACCAAAAAGTGTCCCTTTACGTCAAAAATGGCTTTAGACCAGCTAGAAAACAGCAATAGTAAATTAGAACACTTGCAGAATTGAGCGATAGTGAATCGTGTGGAAATTTATTTTATTACTATTTATTTTTATTTTTTTTAATTATTATTATTTTTTTATTATATTAAAATTTATGTTTTTGTGTTTCAAACTTTATCATATCCGGGATATCTACTAGACTCTTGTTTGGACAGATTTAAGTGTGTTATTGTTAATAATTACAGGCCTACAATATAAAACGCCAAATTTCCATGCAAAATAATTGTACCGCTTTCAGCACCTAAAATCAGAAAGAATCATACCGCCAGGGAGGTTAAGAAAGCAGATTTATATTGGGTGAATGCATGCTGGGATTTTGTTTCACACCACACTCGCTCCAGTGCACAGCTATGTCTCTTAAGGTTTCTAATGTCGTCGGTCTGCCAAGGCTGTAATGGTTGGGGCCTGATATTTTGTGTAGTGAGGAGCAAGAGAGTCCAGTGTGGATAAAAGTGAATTTTTGCAGACAGAAGTGGCCAGGTCAGGGCAAGACAGGGGTGAGATTTTGTTATGTAGGTGGTCAGTTGCACGGTAGAAAAGAGAAGGATTAAGTGGTGAAGGTTTCTGCGGGTAACTGTTTTCTGCTTATAGTGACAGGTAGTTGGAGACAAGGACATTGCAAAAGTGATGAGATTGTGGTCATAGAGACGACAGGGGTTTGTTGGTGAGGTTGTAGGGGGTGCAAAGATGGGAGAAAACAAAGTCAAGAGTATTATCATCAGAGTGAGTGGGGGACTGTGTCCATTGTGTTATGTCAAAGGATGAGCTTAAGTTGAAAAGTTGGGATATAGCTGGGCTGTTAACATTAGGATGTGGGATGGGGATGTTAAAATCACCAATAATGATAGTGGATATTTCAGAGGAGAGACAGTAGGGTAGCCAGGCAGAGAAGTCATAAAGGAAGCGTGGCATCTCTCCACAAGGCCGATAGATCACTACAACCCTTAGGGAAATGGGAGAAAACAGACAAATACAGTGTGTCTCAAAATATGAGAAGGATAGAGAGGGAGGGGTAGGAAGGACTTGAAAGGTGCTCAGTGCAGATAGAAGCAAACCAACTCCACCTCTTTTCTGTCCACTGGGTCTGGGTGAATGAGTCCAGTGGAGGCCTCCATGAGAAAGGGCTGCATGCAAGGCAGAGTCTGACTCTTGAAGCCATGTTTCCATGATTGCAAGAAGGTTAAGGGAGTGGGAGACAAAAAGGTCATGGAAAGAAATGAGCTTGTTGCAGACAGAGCGGGCAGGAGGATTGAGATAAGACTGAGAAGATTGCGGCTGAAGCTGGAGGAGGGAGGGTGCCGGGTGTGGGGGTGAGATAATGGAGGACCAGGATTAGGGGGGATATCCCCAGAGGTTATGAGGGTGAGGAAAATAAGATGGGAGTGGGATATATATGAGTGCATAAAGTTCCCTGTCCTAATGTGTGGGTCAGCAGGTAGGTTAAGTATTAGCAGGAGGTGATGAGAACAGTAGTAGCGAGATGGTAGAAGTGAGGGTAATATGTACAAGTTTTGGGGTGGAGAAGAGGGGAAAAGGAATGAGAACTTGAAAGCAGAGGATACTAGTATGAGAAGGCAGAGGAGAGGGGCATATTAAAGGGGATAGGATTCATACTTGTAAGATGCCTTCCAAAGTGGTGGTTTGCAGTCGGTCCAGAGTGGAACAGAGTTATTTGTGATCTTTTCTTGCTGCTTTCATTAAACTGCTGCGTTCAACTGCTGATTACTCTTGCAAAAAATTGCTCTGTCTGAACCCCTGTCTCTGGCTTCCCCCATAGGCTTTACTAAATTTATAGTGAGATGATCAAATGAGGAAACCTTCCCCACCCCAATTAGGGACTGATAAGGGACACATGAATTTGGGAGAGGAATGGTCAAAGACAAACACAGGCCAAAGTCGTTAAACATAATTGACTCTTAGATCCCAAAAGGAGGTGAGAATCATTCACCACAAATGGCCATGTTAAAAAAACAAAACTCTTATGCCCCGTACACACGGTCAGATTTTCCGACGGAAAATGTGCGATCGGAGCGTGTTGTCGGAAATTCCGACCGTGTGTGGGCTCCATCGGACTTTTTCCATCGGATTTTCCGACACACAAAGTTTGAGAGCAGGCTATAAATTTTTCCGACAACAAAATCCGTTGTCGGAATTTCCGATCGTGTGTACACAAATCCGACGCACAAAGTGCCACGCATGCTCAGAATAAATAAAGAGATGAAAGCTATTGGCTATGGCCCCGTTTATAGTCCCGATGTACGTGTTTTATGTCACAGCGTTCAGAATGATCGGATTTTCCGACAACTTTGTGTGACCGTGTGTATGCAAGACAAGTTTGAGCCAACATCCGTCGGAAAAAATCCTAGGATTTTGTTGTCGGAATGTCCGACCAATGTCCGACCGTGTGTACGGGGCATTAGATGCATTACCCCTGATATAACAGAGTGTCAGCAAAGCAGTGAGACAATTTGCATTACCCCAGATATAACAGTGTGTCAGCAAAGCAGTGAGACAGTTTGCATTGCTGAGAGACAGTTTGCATTACCTGTGAAGAAGCAGAAAAAGAGATGATGAGAGATCGACAGACTGCTGTGTTCAACTGCTGATTACTCTTGCAGAAAAATTACTCCGGCAGGAAAAATTGCTCTGCCTGAACCCTCAGTCTTATTCGTTGCTCAAGGCATTATTGTTAGGGACCATTCATGTTATGAAAAATTGTAAGCAACTTGGCCTATAAAATAAAACTGGGAAAAACTTGCTTGCTGCGTAACACATAGTCAAGCAGTCAGCAGTGATCTGCAAGGTGGTCAGCAGTCTCGAGCACAGTGAAATGGTCATCTATTATTCAGACTTCATTCGCTCATACTGCAAACACTCGCCCCTTAGATGCATCTTTGTATGACTGCTCTAAAACGCAGTCTGGATCCTGATGCTGTTTGGTTCATTCTTCTTTTTCAATGCAGGGCAGTGCAGGAAAACCCTTGATTAATCAATATTCTGTTTTAGGAGCTTGTTTTAAACTACAGTGCCTTGAAAAAAGTATTCATACTCCTTGGAATTTTCCACATTTTGTCATGTTACAACCAAAAATGTAAATGTATTTCATGGAGATTTTATGTGATAGACCAACACAAAGTGCCACATAATTGTGAAGTGGAAGAAAAATGATAAATGGTTTTCCAAATTTTTTACAAATCAATATCTGAAAAGTGTGGCATGCATATGTATTCAGTCCCCTTTGCTCTGAAACCCCTAACTAAAATCTAGTGGAACCATTTGCCTTCAGAAGTCATCTAATTCATAAATAGAGTCCACCGGTCTATAATTTCATTTCATTATAAATACAGCTGTTCTGTGAAGCCCTCAGCGTTTGTTAGAGAACCTTAGTGAACCAACAGCATTATGAAGGACAGGGATACAGTTGTGGAGAAGTTTAAGGCAGGTTTAGGTTTCAATCCATCATCAGAAAATGGAAATTGTATGGCACAACTGTAAACCTACCAAGACGTGGCCGTTCACCTAAACTGACAGGTCGGGCAAGGAGAGCATTGATTAGAGAAGCAGTAAAGAGGCCCATGGTAACTCTGGAGGAGCTGCAGAGATCCTCAGGTGGGAGAATCTGTTCACAGGAGAACTATAAGACGTGCACTCCACAAAACTGGCCTTTATGGAAGAGTGACAAGAAGAAAGCCATTGTTAAAAGAAAGTCATAAATATTCCCGTTTGCAGTTTGTGAGAAGCCATGTGGGGGACACAGCAAATGTGGAAGAAGGTGCTCTAGTTAGATGAGACCAAAATGTAACTTTTTGGCTTAAAAGCAAAACGATATGTGTGGCTGAAAACTAACACTGCACATCACCCTGAACACACCATCCCCACCGTGAAACATGGTGGTGGCAGCATCATGTTGTGGGGATGATTTTCTTCAGTGGGAACAGGGAAGATGGTCAGAGTTGATGGGAAGATGATTGGAGCCAAACACAGGGCAATCTTAGAAGAAAACCTGTTAGTCTGCAAAAGACTTGAGACTGGGGTGGAGGTTCACCTTCCAGCAGGACAATGACCCTAAACATACAGCCAGAGCTACAATGGAAGGGTTTAGATCAAAGTATATTAATGTGTTAGAATGGCCCACTCAACGTCCAGACCTAAATTTAATTTAGAATCTGTGGCAAGACTTGAAAATTGCTGTTCACAGACGCTCTCCATCCAATCTGACAGAGCTTGAGCTATTTTGCAAAGAAGAATGGGCAAAAATGTTACTCTCTAGATGTGCAAAGCTGGTAAAGACATACTCAAAAAGACTTGCAGCTGTAATTGCAGTGAAAGATGGTTCTACAAAGTATTGACTCATGGGGGCTGAATACAAATGCATGCAACAATTTTCACATATTTAATTGTAAAACATTTGGGAAAAAATGTATCATTTTCCTTCCACTTCACAATTATGTGCCACTTTGTGTTGGTCTATCACATAAAATCCCAATGAAAATACATTTACGTTTTTTGGTTGTAACGTGACAAAACATGGAAAATTTAAAGGGGTATGAATACTTTTTCAAGTCACTGTACATTGCCAGTCATACAGTTTGTTAGATACTGGATGCCATCCTTTACAGAATTTTGTACATACCTTAGCTGCTGACCTAATTTGTTTGAACCTCACTTGAACATCCCTTTCCCTCAATTTTGCTGTGTTTCCTATGTCTTTGTTCTAGATTCGGTGTTTGTCTGATTATTCCTAGGAATGGTCTCCAGCTACTCCCCCTGACTATGTTTCTGCTTTATTCCTTGTCACTGCCTCCAACCAGGATATAGCTCATGGTCTGAACTAACCACAAACATACACATTGACTAGTATTCTGCTTTGGTCTTTCCAGTTACCAGTTGCTACCTCAGAATTCCAACATAACTTTTTTTTAAAAACAATACTAAACCAATCACTATGTGTGGATGTCCACTAACTTACTGGTGTGCTTGGCAGAGAAAAAATATAATGTTGATATCTGAACTCTGGGGTATTGAAGATCAACAAAATCCTGGAAGTAAACCTAAGCAGAGGGAACTGAGGAAAAAGGGTATGAAGGATGAAGATCAGCTGACCACTTTATAGACTCAAGATGTACATACAGTATGAAAATAAACCACAGTGATCCCACTCAAATATATTACTTTTTATTTTTGTAAATAAAGTATAACAATCGCCCATGATCTATCTAAGTAGCCAACATATAGTTTTTCAATCCTATGACAGATAATGACTAATAGATAAAAATGTCCGATATATGCAAATTTCCTACTTACTGCAAAGTCCACATGCTATAAAATATATATTTGCTGCTCAGCAATTTACAGAGTTATAAATATCTTGTTTGTCACAATAATTAATGTATTTCACGTCAAAAAAGTCAATAAAGAACTCTTGACTTCCTGCCATAAGAAAAGCATACATATTGATTATGTAGAGTCATCTTTACATAATTGGCAATGAAAGATTTGTTATCTATCCATGAAAATGGAACTACATCTTTTTATACATAAACAAAAGGAAGGTGAGGGCAAAAATAAATACTGAATATAGCTGATAAACTACAACTATTATAATGAAAAAAAGGATTTATATTAGAAGGCATGCCTTAGGATGTCGACAATGCTTATAAGAAATCTTAAATTTACACATTCTTGATGTCTTCAATTTTCCAAAAAACTACTTTTTCCCCTTTACGTATTCTTTTGTTTTGTTAGTGTCACCATATTACAAATGACATTATCCATATTGACAGGTATTCAAATGGGTTTCAACTGGTACTATCTTTCATGTGCAGACATAGATAAAAATCTGCCTTGCCTCTACTACAACAGTGAGTGGAATTAAGTGTGATGATTTCCTAGCTTCTGCAGTCTTCTTAACGTAAATGTAAACCTTGCATTTACTAAAACACTGTGTATTATATATATATATATATATATATATATATGTTTTTGATAACATTTATTTTTCATCCTCCTTTGCATCTTGCAATCTTTTAGATTGTAAGCTCTTATGCCCTCTTAACCCTCTTGTATTTTATTGTATTGTAACTGTACTTTTTCCCTTTAGATTGTAAGGCTACTTTCACACTGAGGCACTACAGCGCTAAAAATAGCCCCTGCATATCGCCTGTAAAGAGCCTCTCCTGTCTCTCCAGTGTGAAAGCCCGAGTGCTTTCACACTGGAGGGGTGTGCTTGCAGGGCGGTAAAAAAAGTCCTGCAAGCAGCATCTTTTCAGCGCTGTAGGAGCGGTGTATTCACTGCTCCTAAAGTGCCCCTGCCCATTGAAATCAATGGGGCAGCACCGCCAAACCACCGGCAAAGCGGGCCATTTTTCATCCGCTAGTGGGAGCTAAAAGCGCCCCACTAGCGGCCAAATATCGCAGCTAAAACAAAGGTAAAGTGCTGCTAAAAATAGCGGCGCTTTACCGCCGATGCCCACCTGCCCCGGTATGAAAGTAGCCTTAAGCACTGTGCTATTTAAGTCCTGTATAATAATAATAATCTAAGGTTCTTTTCACACTGAGGCGCTTGTAAACTGCCAGTAAAACACTGAGCACTTTTGAAGAGCTTTTTTCAGGAGCTTTTGAAGTGCTTTCCATTCATTTCAATGGAGAGGGGTGTTTTTTCACCACCCTGCCAGCGCACTGCCCCAGTGTGAAAGCATTCATTGATTTTATTGAAGATAGGTTTTCGTGAGCTTTTCAGACGCTTTTTTTAGCGTGAAAGCGCCTGAAAAGTGCCTCAGTGTGAAAGGGGTCTTAGTGTTCCAGATTCCCTGTTGACCTTTAAAAGCCAATTTCTGTCAACATGAATGCACTTCAGCAATGGCTGCATGGGATATCTCAGGGCATGCTTGTGTAAGGTGTGATGAAGCACAGTGGCTAAGTGGTTAACACTTTTGCCTGGTAGCACTAGAGTCATGTTCTTGGTTCAAATCCCAATCACAACACTACCTGCCTTGGGTTTGCATGTTCTCCCCATGCCTGTATGAGTTTGCTCCCACACTTTAAAGACACGGTGGTATGTTAATTGGCTCCTGTCTAAATTGCCCTTAGTATGTGTATGTATGAATGTGATTTAGAGACCTTAGACTGTAAGCTCCTTGAGGGCAGGGACCAATGTAAATGTAAAGTATATATGTAAAGTGCTGTGTAAATTGATGGCACTATATAAATATCAATAATAACAAAATGGCCATTTCTAGTCTCCATCAGAATCTCATGTCGCAGCACAACTGGTTGTTAAAAATGGCCACTTGTAGTCTCCATCAGAATCTCCAGTTTCAATACAGCAGCATAACTGGGAAATAGAGCATGGTTACCATAAACAAGAATTGCCTAAAAAATGACCATAATGGCAAGCTCAAAAGACTTTTTTTTAAGTAAGAGTTGTAGATGTTATGAGCTTAAAATTGGTATATTAACATGCAAAAGTTTATAAGAGGTTTAAGTGATTGGGTTTATAAATACAACGTTGTCCATACAGGCATAATTTGCTGTTCAAACTAAATGTGGAAAATCTGCATGTGCTTCTAAATGTACAAAATAGTCTACCAATATTTATAAATAACTATGTGGAATGTTGATCCCAGGTAGTTGTGAGATTGACTTTAGGGATTAAGTACTTCTCCTAAATTTGAATCTTAATCTGAATTCCCCTTGTCCCTTGGCTACAGAAGGCATTTCACCCTGAAGGGTGGGTCAAATACCTGTTCCCCGAGCTGCATATTGGTTCTTTTTGCTGGCTTGAACATCCTGTAGTGACCAGGTGTGTACTAGGAGAAGCACAACCAGAAATCTGGACGCAAAGGCATTTACTATGAACAAGGGGAGAAGTCTGGCAAATTCTTAGCAAGGGCTCTAAAAGACTACCAAGTAGCATCAAACACACATGGATTAGAAAAAAAACAGTTCCATTACTACTCTAATCATTACAAACTTCCACCACAAAATAAACCTGTCACATTGCAAGGCAATAGGGAATCAATATTAAAGGAGTACTTACATCAAAGCAAAATCCCAACCTTAAAACCCACCGAAACCGAAGAATTAGAACGGCCTATTAGAGAAGAAGAACTAATAGAAGCCATTACATCTCTGAAACCAGGCAAGAGCCCAGGTCCAGATAGATTCACTGGCTAATATTACAAAACATTTACACAACTACTTACAACCCCCCTACAAAAAACTTGAATTCACTTAGCAAACTGCAGGACATACCAAGCTCATTCACCTTGGCACATATTACTGTACTCCCGAAACCTAATAAAGACACTGCAGAATGCACAAGCTATAGACCAATTTCACTTTTGAACCTTGATTTGAAGCTTCTAGCTAAAATTCCAGCCAACCACCTCAGACCACTTTTCCCTAAGGTCATCGGACCTGAACAAGTGGGCTTTATGCCAGGGCACGAGGCGAGGTACAATGTGACCATGGCGGTAAGCTTGGTACACAAAATGCACATAGATAAAATCGAGAGTCTTCTCCTATCCACGGATGCGGAGAAGACCTTCGACAGAGTGGCATGGGACTACTTGTTCGCTAAATGTAGACATATAGGGATAGGAAACCATATGTTGTCTTGGATCTCTTCCCTTTACCATAAACCTTTGGCCAAAATCAAAATAATGGTTCGCTATTTGAATCTGTATCAATACACAATGGCACTCGACAGGAATGCCCCTTGTCCCCGCTGTTATTTATTATAACCATTCATACGCACCATAAACCTCAATCCATCCATCAATGGTCTGAAGGTCAAAGACAGGAAATACAAGTCAGCCACATCTGCAGATGATCTCTTTTTCTCATCTCGCAACCAGGCATCTCGATACCCAACCTATTAGCAGCCTTTTCCAATTTTGTATATACTGTATATCCAACATGAAGATAAACTATCACAAATCTAAGGCATTAAATATATCCCTCCCGACTACCGACCTAACTGTAATACAGAAATGTGGACACTTGTAGCGGCAGTGGAGCAGTGAAGAAACAGCTTGCAAAGACATTGCTGGAACGGTAAGTATAGATGGTCTTCCTTAACAAGGTTGACATTTTTTATAGGTAACTCAGCATTGCTTTAACACAAGTATGCTATGACATAAATGTTTCCTTTGCTGCATTGAAGGAGTTTTTTAAATATGTATAACCAATTTCTCTGATTATGACAGACATAAGGTAATACAGGTAATTTTGTAATCAAAATTATGCAGAACATTTTTAATTTACATTGAGTTCAACTTTCTTGGTCTGCTTTACATTGAGTTCCTGTAATTAGACCTAATCTATAAAATGTCTTCCATTCCAGCAGCTAGTCACTCTCCACGTTCCCTGTTCTAACTTACATTAGCAACAAAAATTGCAGACCCTGGATCAATTACTAGTAGGAAACACAAAGAGTACTATAGCCAGGTATTTCACTCCTAAGGACATATGTGTTTATGTTCATTTTACAGCTTTAAATTGCAAATAATTTACTTTTTTAGAATGAATTCTATATGTTAGATGAATGCTTAGCAAAGCGCTAATGAAGCATGAGCTTGATTCATCCACTTCAGAACTCTTGAAGAGGAATTTGCACACTACATAATTATGGTATTTCTGAGAGAACCTGGAATTGCTGTCATCAATATATTTTTGCGTAAACAGACATTTACAGCCCGTTGTGTATAATCAATCATTCTAGGAAACTGGATGTTATGTAGCATATTGCATACTTGGATACCAAGGGCAAGCACTGAAGCAGAGATTTCTACAAGAAATGAGAGGTTATATGCTGCATTGAATTTACTTCCTAGTACTTTACGTACAATTTCAAATTCTAAAAATATAGTTCCTGTGTAAAGTATACCTGTCACCTTTAAGTATCTATGTTGTAATGATTGCATGTTACAGTTGTGTAATTGGTTCTGTGTTCTAATGTTTATATGTATAAATAAAATCTCTCTCATTGGAGATGGATACTTATTCAGGAGCATTTATGAGAATGTTTATTTATGGAGACCATGTTGACCAAGCTTCTTATATCCAGAAAAAATGGAGCCAGTCAAGCTACAAACCTCGAAACATTATATTCCCAAACATATATTCCCTGATATATTCCAATACCTCTTTGTTATGCTCACTGAAGAAAATATCTAAAAGTTAACTGAATCTAACTATACTCTCAGTTTATATCACTACCTGTGGAAAGTTAGTTCCACATTTCCATTGCTCTAACAGTAAGGAACCCCTTACAAACTTTAATTACTTGAATACCAGGCACTTTCTCCTTCCTGCCCAGGCAAATTTTCAGCTTTCAGTGCTCTTGCACGCCGGATGACAATTGCGTGGTCATGCAACACTGTACCCAAATGAGATTTTTTGAGATAGATAGAGCTTTCTTTTGGTGGTATTTATTCACCACTGAGTTCTTTATGTATTGCTAAACAAAAAAAAGCCTGTAAAAAAAAAGTTTTTGTTAGTTAGAAAAATTTTGCAAATAAGTAATTTTTCCCCTTCACTGATGTGCGCTGATGAGGCTGCACTGATGGGCATTAAGAGGCTGCACTGATGAGC
This sequence comes from Lithobates clamitans, assembly GCA_037952925.1. Classification (NCBI taxonomy): domain Eukaryota; kingdom Metazoa; phylum Chordata; class Amphibia; order Anura; family Ranidae; genus Lithobates; species Lithobates clamitans. The sequence continues at coordinate 864,886 of JBBGZY010000714.1, forward strand.
ACTGATAGACTGCAATGATGAGGCAGAAATTATGGGCATCCCAGTCTTAGTCCATAGTCTTAGTCCATAGTCTCAGTCGATACTGTTCAATATTGAGTTGGCCCACTCTTTGCAGCTATAACAGCTTCAACTTTTCTGGGAAGGTTGTCCACAAGGTTAAGGAGTGTGTCTATGGAAATGTTTGACCATTCTTCCAGATGCGCATTTGTGAGGTCAGGCACTGATGTGGACGACAAGGCATGGCTAGCAATCTCCGCTCATCCCAAAGGTCTATCGGGTTGAGGTCAGAACCATGTGCAGGCCAGACAAGTTCCTCCACCTCAAACTCGCTCACCCATGTCTTTATGGACCTTGCTTTGTGCACTGGTCCAAATCATTTGGTGGAGGGGGATTATAGTGTGGGGTGTTTTTTTCAGGGGTTGGGCTTAGCCCCTTAGTTCCAGTGAAGGGAACTCCTATGCTTCCTTCACATCTAGGTATCCCAGAATCGTCATGATTCTGCCCGTCAGCCCGAATCACGGCAAATCGTGGGACGCTCTTGTGATCCCCGTCACTTCCAATGACAAACAGAATCACGGTACGCGGTACGCCTGTTGCCCAAAATAAGTTCTAGAACTACTTTTGGGGCTATAGGTGTACCGCAATTCTGTTTGTGTAATTTTACAGCGATACGCTGGGCAACAATCGTGGTAAAATCTCCCCGCAATCGGGTGCCATTGGAAGTGACGGAGATCACAAGGGCATCCAGTGATTTGCCATGATTTAGATCGCCGGCAGAATTGCAGCTATTCCGCCCGCGATCCAGGATGCCTAGATGTGAACGAAGCCTTAAGGCGCCAGCATACCAGGACATTTTGGATAATTGCATGCTCCCATCTTTGTGGGGACAGTTTGGGGATAGCCTCTTCCTGTTCCAACATGAGTGCACACCAGTGCACAAAGGAAGGTCCATAAAGAGATGGAGGTGCGAGTTTGGGGTGGAGAGACTTGACTGGCCTGAACAGAGCCTGGACCTCAACCCAATAGAACACTATAGAGATGAATTAGATCAGAGACTGTGAGCAAGGCCTTCTCTTCTGGGAAGGCTGGGATGCCATTAAAGTTCATGTGGGTGTAAAGGCAGGCGAGCCAATACTTTTGACAATATAGTGTATAAGTATTGTGGAGAAATAATTTTTTACAACAGTGGCACTGAAATTTCAGCTTTTTTCAGTTCCTAGCAGCCTACCTCTCCAATGGAAAACAAAAAAGAGCAAATGTTTCTAAACTGACATTGTCAGAGAATAAAATTAGCCTAATATGGCCATGTAAGGCATCCCTGCCCCTTTGGGTACGTGCAGCTTGGGATTGGGGTGTGACTTACCTGTAGCTGATTGGCCCGGCACTGACCAGTTACTTCTGGTTTCAGTTGAACATAGGCTAGAACAACACCAAAGCCAAATAAAAGCTTACCCCTAATCATTTGTAATAACTGAATTTTACCACAATTTAAAAATGAGGTTATGGACAAGCTTTCTGAACAGTGCAGTCCATTAGTGGCGCAGGTGTGCCACCCCCCCTAATCCATGCATCCGGCCCCTAATTTACATGCAGGGCGCTGGGAGCATGTAATCCAATGTTTTTTCTTTTTCTTTTGTAGAAGCACGTGATTAGAGCCAGAGGCTCTAATTGGCTTCAAAAAAGGGTGGGCTCGGGGCGCAGAGCACTGCTCCCTGAGCCCACCCAGTTGTCTGTCTTCCTGATTCTCTTCCCGGCCAATCAGGAAGTGGGTCCTGAGACTCGATTGGATGAGAGGAGAAGCGATCATATTGTGAGTCGTGCCGAGGGAAGGAGAAGGGAAGGCGCCGTGAAGCCCGAGACGCAGGAAGGACCTGAAGCTGCACACGACCTAGATGGGATAAGTTCGGGGCCGACTGAATGAACGACCATGGGGGTGGCGGTGTAAGTGTGGGACAACTGACCAGGGGGGGCCGTGTAAGTTTGGGGCCGACCGAACAGGGGGGGTGGCAGCGCAATGTCTTTTTGCTGCCCCCCCAAAATATACAGCACCAGCCGCCACTGTTTCTGAACATTTATTGCAGAATCCTGATTGTAAAATTTAAAAGATGAGACGGAGGTGAGTAAACAGATATGTCAAGATACAATACTGCAGGTGCCTGCAATGTGGCAGCAAACTATGAAAACTGTCCACAGACAACCTTTAAAAGCGTTCACACGTGTGTTTGTCTGTGTGCATATGTACATGTGCGAGGAGTTGGGGGCTTTATTTTATTTATAACATCGTTTTTTAATATTCATTTTTTTAAATTTAACAGTATTGCCAAAACTACATGACTACTAGTAGACATAAAGCTATTTTTTTTTTTAGACAGGGGCCAAAAGGCAGTCTTACACTGCCCTGAAAAAGTATTCACACCCCTTGACATTTTCAACATTTTGTCATGTTGCAACCAAAAACGTAAATGTATTTTATTGGGGTTTTATGTACTCCCAATAAATCACATAAAGCACAATGTGGCACATAATTGTGAAGTGGAAGGAACATGATAAATGGTTTTCAAATTTTTTTACAAATAAATATGTGAAAAGTGTGGCATGCATTTGTATTCAGCCCCCCTGAGTCAATACTTTGTAGAACCACCATTAGCTTCAATTACAGCTGCAAGTCTTTTGAGGAAATCTAGAGAGTGACATTTGCCCATTCTTCTTTGCAAAGTAGCTCAAGCTCTGTCGGATTGGATGGAGAGCATCTGTGAACAGCAATTTTCAAGTCTTGCCACAGATTCTCAATTGGATTTAGGTCTGGACTTTGATTGAGCCATTTTAACACATGAATATGCTTTGATCTAAACCATTCCATTGTAGCTCTGGCTGTATGTTTAGGTCATTGTCCTGCTGGAAGGTGAACCTCTGCGCCAGTCTCAAGTCTTTTACAGACTCTAAAGCCTCGTACACACGCTTAGATTTTCGGACGACAGATCGTCCGTTTTTTGTCAAAAATTCGTGTCTATGATTTTATAGATGACATCCAACATTTTTCATTTGACAAAGGCTAACATAGCTATGTACTACGAGAGTATAAAGAGGAAGTTTGTTTTTGTGCGTGACCCCTCTGGGCCCCTTCCGCTAATTCCGTTAGCAAGCTGACCGTGACCGAGCTTTTGCCATAATCCGTTCTTTCGTGCGAGGACCAGTTATTATGGCAGATAATAGAACTCTTGCTATCTTAGGGATAGGAGTAATTGCTCTGACCCGAGTTCTTTGCAAGAAAAAGAAAAAGAGGACCTCCTGGATCAAAAATTGGTTGCTCAACCGTGAGCAATTTTGCCACATTCCTTTGCTGCAGGAGCTTCAGGAGAATAATCCTGATGATTTCAGGAATTATCTCCGGATGATGGATCCCTGTTTTCACCGCCTGTTAGCCTTGGTGTCTCCCATATCCAGAAGCAGGACACATGTATATGGATTTCCATTAATCCTGAACAGAGGTTAATAGCAACCTTGCGTTATCTGGCCACAGGGAGAAGTCTCTAGGATCTGAAATTTACCACGGGGATCTCCCCCCCAGCTCTGGGAGTGATCATTCCAGAGACATGTTCAGCTATTATTTAAGTGCTGCAGAAGGACTATATAAAAGGTAGGTTTTATCTTAATCCAACTTTCATTCCATGTGTTTGTGCTTGCAAATGTTTTTCTGTCAAGTTTTTTGGATTACATAATTCTCAATATTGCAATATGTTGTGATTGTCCTCTTTGGAATCCTGCATACTGTTTGGTTTTCCTGGTCCTTTTTTGGCTACAAGCATATTTTCCTACAGTAACCTCCCCAGCATGTTATCCTGTGCCCATACACACCTAGACTGTTAACTTCCCAGTGTTTTTTCCCAGTTACATTTACTGGCTTAACAAAAATTCAAAAAATGTGGCTTTAAAGAGGATTTTTTAAGATGCAAAATCATACAGAGTACATGAGGCATTATTATTATGCAAAAGCAGTTTGCCCCTCTGCCCCAGGCAAAAATGCAAAGTCAGCAGTTACTGTAGCTGCTGTCTTTAAAGATTATGACACTTCTTATTTGTCCACTGGGCCAGCAATAGAGGAATGAGGAGGGGGCCAAACTAACAAGGAATCTTCCTGCATCAAGTTCTCATGGAAGTGGGGAGGGGTACCTGTCCAAAACAGATACCTATTACCCCCTCCCCCCTGAAAGTTGCCCCCTACCCCCTGAAAGATATTGGCACCAGAGTAAAGTAAACCTAAGTAAGTAAATCTAAAGACCTAAATTTGGGGTTTGTCCCCCGAAAAGTAATAGCTGTGAAATTTTAAAATGGAGACACTATTTCTGGTGATTTTGTTGTCCGCAAGAAATTCCTTTAAATTGCTGATATTTTCTTTCACTTCCTGTTTGGCTATGGGACAGGAAGTAAAGGTAAATCTCTGCAAATGGACATAGATGGGGCCCAAAAATTATTACAGTTGTTAGAACCCTCCCTTGCGCTATTCAAACTGAAACACCAAAGTTTGGCCCCTAGTTCTACTTACGTATATCTTTATGTTGGCTAAGCATTTGTGTGTCAAATATGTTTGCAATGTTATGTGCTGAATAGGGATGGGCTGAACACCCCCCGGTTTGGTTAGCATCCAGAACATGCGAACAGGCAAAAAATTTGCGAACACCGTTAAAGTCTATGGGAATCAAACGTGAAAAATCAAAAGTGCTAATTTTAAAGGCTAATATGGGGACTTGGGTCCTGCCCCAGGGGACATGTATCAATGCAAAAAAAGTTTAAAAAACTGCAGTTCTTTCGGGAGAAGTGATTTTAATAATGCTTGAAGTGAAACAATAAAAGTAAAATATTCCTTTAAATTTCCTACCTGGGGGGTGTCTATAGTAAGCTTGTAAAGTAGCGCATGTTTCCCGTGTTTATAACAGTCAGAGAGCAAAATGACATTTCTAAAGAAAAAAAAGTCATTTAAAACTGCTAGTGCTAGTGCCGGCTATTAATGAATTGTTGGTCCCGACAATACACTAAAAGTCATTGAAAGTCATTGAAAAATGAAAAAAAAAATGGGTGGGGGTTCCCCAAAATTCCATTACCAGGCCCTTAAAGGCCATTAAAGGACTTGTGCCAAGCTGTGTGTGTGGTTTTTTTACCTTATTTTGTCACTTTTTTGGGTGAAATGGTAGGAGTACAATGTACCCCATTACCATTCACACAGGGGGGCGGGATCTGAGAGTCCCCTTTGTTTTTTTTTCCTTTAGAAATGTCATTTTGCTCTCGGACTGTTGTAAACATGGGAAACATGCGTTACTTTAAAGGCATACTATAGACACCCCCCAGGTACAAAATTTAAAGGAATATTTCACTTTTATTGTTTCACTTTAAGCATTATTAAAATCACTGCTCCTGAAAAAACGGCCGTTTTTAAAACTTTTTTTTGCATTGATACATGGCCCCTGGGGCAGGACCCAGGTCCCCAAACACTTTTTATGACAATAACTTGCGTATTAGCCTTTAAAATTAGCACTTTTGATTTCTCCCACAGACTTTTAAAGGGTGTTCCATGGCTTTCGAATTTGCCGCGAACACCCCAAATTGTTCGCTTTTCGGCAAACGGGCGAACAGCCAATGTTCGAGTCGAACTCATGTTTGACTCGAACAGACAGCCCATCCCTAGTGCTGAAGTAGTAATTTGTATTTCTTTTGTTTTCTCCACAGTTCCCATCCAACCCAGAGCAGTGGCAGGAAGCAGCAAGCCAGTCTCTGGAGTAACTGTGGTGGTGCTATCAATGAAAAGCACATTCACATTGTCACACCGCACAAGTCGGGCTCTTATTATTTCAATTATAAAGGGTTTTTGTAGTATCGTAATGCTCGCTGTTGTCAATGCGAATTATGAGTTCCTTTATCTGGACATCGGCAAGAATGGGTGGCACTCAGATGGAGGAGTCACAATGCAAACTGAGTTCTATCGCCGGCTCCAGAACGGCTCGTTAAACTTGCCATCCTGCACCCAAAATGTAGATGGCCTCAATTTGTTTTTGTGGCAGATGAGGCCTTTGCTCTTGGGGAACATCTCCTCAAGCCCTTTCCTCAGTGCAACCTCACCCCAGAGCAAAGAATTTTCAATTATCGGCTATCCCATGCCCAAAGAGTGGTGGGGAATACTTTTGGGATATTGGCAAACTGGTTCAGGCTCTAACACCTATCAATATGGCATTATATAAGATCAACCATATTGTCCTGTGCTGCTGTATACTGCATAACTATTTAACCACTTCAATACCAGGCACTTATATACCTTCCTGCCCAAGCCAATTTTCAGCTTTCTGTGCTGTCGCTGTTTAAATAACAATTGCGCGGTCATGCTACACTGTACCCAAACAGAATTTTTATCATTTTGTTCCAACAAATAGAGCTTTATTTTGGTGGTATTTGATCACCTCTACAGTTTTTATTTTTTGCTAAACAAATAAATAAAATGAAAATTTTGAAAAAATAAAAGTTTTGCTTTTGTTTCTGTTATAAAATTTTGTAAATATGTAAGTTTTCTCCTTCACTGATGGGCACTGATAAGGCCACACTAATGGGCACTGATAAGGTGGCACCAATGAGGTAGCACCAATGAGCGGGCACTGATGGGCACTGACAGGCACCGACAATGGGCACTGGTAGGCGGCACTGATGGGTAGCACTGATATGCAGCATTGATGGACATTGATAGGCAGCACTGATGGGCACTCATGGGTGGCACTAGTGGGCACTGATGGCCACTGATAGGCGGCACTGATGGGCACTGAAAGGCTGGAAAGATGGGTACTTATGGCTGGCACTGATAGGTGGCACTGCTGGGCACTGCTGGGCACTGATAGGCGGCACTGCTGGGCACTGATGGCCATTGATACGTGGCACTGATGGGCACTGATACTTGGCACTGATATGTGGCACTGATAGGCACTCCTGGTGGCACTGGCAGGCATTGTGAGTGGGCACTGATTGGCAGCTGCCTGGGCACTGATTGGCAGCTGCCTTGGCACAGATTTGCATTTCCCTGGTGGTCTAGGGGAGACATACCTGGTGGTCCAGTGTGGATGGCCATCCTGGTGGTCCTGGGCGGCATGATGGTGGTCCTGGGCGGGATCCGAGGGCGGGCTGCACTGATAAACAATCAGCACAGTCCCCCCCTGTCAGGAGAGCTGCTGATCGACTCTCCTCTACTCGCGTATGTCAGATGCGAGTGTGGAAAAGCCGATCACCGGCTCTTCCTGTTTACATCGTGATCAGCCATGATTGGACGCGGCTGATCATGTGGTAAAGAGCCTCCATCGGAGGCTCTTTACTGAGAACGGTGTAGCGGTGTGTCAGACTGACACACCGCACCACCAATCGCTGTGTTGCATGCCCCCACGGGCGCACGGCGGCTGTTATCCTGCAGGACGTCATATGACGCCCAGTCAGAATAACTGAACCACCGCCTGACCATCCTTCTGCTACTGGCCAGGCCGGGTGGGAAGTGGTTAAGGAAACATGCAATGCCAGGGCCTAGTGGAGAGGCCGAAGGACATCAGGCTGTTGAGGGGATGACAGCCATTGAAATTGCCCATGCTGGCTTGCCCACAAGAAGTGCCCGAGAATTGTGGCAAAAATACATGGACTATTTTGTGGGGAGACGGACAGTTTCATGTAAACTGGTATTATTTTTTGTTCTTTGAGGGGGGGCTGTTGGTTTTGTTGTGAAATTAACACAACCTGTTTTTTTTTCCTCATGTGTTAAACATGTCCTTTTGTTCGGCTTTTCTTTTATAAATTGATAATATGCTTTATCTACTGTTGTCTCTCCCTTTATGTGTAAGTGTAAGGGAAATTTGTAGGTTCTGTATATAATTGTATTCTATTTTGCATGTATTGCACACTGCCCTCACTGTGCACACAGCACTAATAATGTTTTCAGTACATGTTTATATTCTTTCGAGTCCTGATTAGAATTAGCCTGTCTATGTAACGTCCCTTGTTACCATAAACGTACAATTGTAATATTAATATGATACCTACGTACTCATGTGCATAAAAACCTTCAATTGCGTCATAATAAAGCAGAACAGTTATTTGGAAAGAGGCTGAGCGTATCTTTTGTGTCTGTTCCCTACTGCAGTAGTTATTATTAATTTGGAACCACTAATCAATATGAGGATAGGAGTTGCCTATCATCAATTTAACCGAGTCAGTAAGATATGTTCCAAAATGGGAGTTTGGTTTGACACTTGCTCCAAAAGTGAAATTGTACCTAATTTAGCCATGAGGTCACAATATCCTCTTCAGCTAAGTGTTTGGGGGTGCTGGGAGTTGCTACACACACACAATTGTTTGGTTCTTAATGCATTGAATGCATTAAGCAGCAAAACATTATGCCTTTACAACTCCTTTAAAATGTGGCATCTGAAATTAGAGATACCAACATGTACTAAGAGCACATTGTAACATTAAATATGACAACTTTCTAAGATTACAGGTATAGAGCAAATAAATAAGAAGCCACATATTGTTGTGTACAAACATTTTTAATCCAAGCAAATTCACAGGTGCTTTAACAAAGATCTTTGGTGAGAACTTAGGTTCTTCCACATTTATCCTTGTTTTTTGGTAAGCGGGCATGTGAAAAAATATTAGCTACACCTCAAAAAGTCAGTCACTTCCAACGCTGTGGTTTTATAAAGTGAAGGGCAACAGGGACATCAGTATCCCAAGACTGGGTGGATGTTGCCTTTCTCAGATGGGGTGATCTGCTATCAACTCCCAAAAACACAAAAATGGAAGGCACGCACAACTAGTGCCTTAGCAATGCCATTTAATACCTGTTCAAATTTTGCCTCTGGTGGGTACTCCCAAACAGCAAATCTTTTAAGCCTAAAAATCACATAGTGTCTAAACATGTACTCTACTCCACATCACAGGGTATAAAATGACATGTTTCGTGGGCACACCCCTTTCCTCAGGGCTAGGCTACTCTGAGGACCCCATGATGAGATATAGCACATGTTTAGACACTGTGTATTTTTAAGGCATAGAAGAGTTGCTATTTGTGAGTACCCACTTTTTAAGAACTTAATCATGGATTAGAGGTTAGCCACTAGGTGTTTGCACCTTCCATTTTTGTCTTTTATGTTACCAAAAGGAGCAAGAAAAAAATATGTTCCAACATTAAGCAGACAAAGTTGTTATTGTAACATGTCAGCACTAAGCTAAAAAAAACAGAACTACCCACCTTGCTAGTGTAATTTGTTTTGAAAAGTATTTTGTACCCTACCGGTATGACCAGAGGAAATGACCACAGACTTTTCTGGCTTGCCTCAGGAGATCCTGTAAGCCTGGGTACCTGCTCAAGAACCACTGCACCACCAAATTCAGGACATGTTCCAAACTTGGAACATGGGTCAAGTGTCCCTTTTGGAGGGTGGAGAGAAGGTTGGTGCCATTGTCACATACAACCATTCCTGGCTGAAGCTGGCATGGCCTCAACCACCTCTGAGCCCGCCCCTGCAGAGCGGCCAGTGTGGCTCCTGTCCCCTAGGCAGACCAACTCAAGCACCGCATGGCATCTTTTAGCCTGAGTGCTTGCGTAGCCCCTTGAACACTTATGGTGCACAGCTGGTTCAGAGGACAAATCTGCAGAAGAGGCCATAGAGGAAGAAGAAGAGGAAGGGGTGGAGGAGAGAGCTGTGGCAGAATCACCACTAGCATTTTGGAGGCATGGCGGTGGAACAAGCTCCAACAACACTGAACCCTGCCCTGCATCCTTCCCAGCTGCCAGCAGAGTTACTCAGTCCACCGTGAAGGAACGAAAATGTCCCTGCTCATGCCTGCTGGACCATGAGTCAGCGGTAATATGAACCTTACTGCTGACCGCCCTGTCCAACAAGGCCAAAACATTGACTTCCACATGCTGGTAGAGAGCTACAATGGCCTTCCGTGAAAAGAAATGGCGTTTTGGAAACTGCCACTGAGGTACAGCACATTCCACAAATGCACGAAAGGGGGCACAGTCTACCAGCTGAAAAGGCAGCAATTGCAGTGCTAGCAATTTGGTCTAGCTAGCATTTAGACACTGAGCATGTGGATGGCTGGGACCGAATTTCCTTTTATGGTTTAGCAACTGGGGTAGGGAAATTTGCCTGCTATAATTATCAATTGGTGGTGTACTGCTAGCAGATTGGCTGCAAGTACTTGGGACATCTATTACTATACCCTCATTCCTCTCAGTGCAGGTTTTGGGAGGACTGGAGGTATAGTAGGGTTGGAGATCCCAGATGAGGAGCAAGGAGAAGTCCGCCTTTTTCTTTGATGTGGGTCTTTCAAGTGCTGTTGACAACGGACTGCATGGTAGGTCTTCATATGTCTGGTCAAGAATGTGGTGCCCAAGCTGCTGCTGTTCTGGCCACGCTTGATCCACTTCAGACATAGGTTGCAAACAGCAACAGTGTGATCTGCTGTACACGTGTCGAAAAAGGCCCACACCAAGGAACTTTTAAATGTCAGCGGGGAGTCAGCAGCACCCTGCACCTGCGGAGCTCTGCGGTGGGATGCAATAGGGTGGCTGCCCTTAAGCTGCCCCCTAGAGGACATCCTGCCTCATTGGAGTTGTGCCTCCTCCTCCTCTCAGGCACCCAAGTACAGTCAGTGACCTCATCATCCCCTCCCACCTCATCACTGGAGCAAACTTGGCAGTAAGCTGCAGCTGGGTGAACATGACTGCCAGTTTTGTGTGCTTCTGTGGCACCCCCTCTTTCTAGGCTCATGTTACTCCCTTCCTCAACCTGGCAACCAACATTGGAGCCTTAAAATTCACTGCATATCCTCCAGCAGCATGTAACCGGCACTGTGGTCGAATAATTCTGGGGACTCCTCCGTTCCACAATAGATTGTGCACTTTGAAAAGTGCAGTTGCACTCTGCAAGTGCAGTTGCTTCAGAGCTCAGTAAATGAGGTGAAGCCTCACTTTGTAAAGAGTACCCAATCACGTGAAAGGAAAATGAAAAAAAAAAAAAAAAAAACAGCATTTTTGCTTGCACATGATTGGATGATGGAAGTCAGCAGAGCTTATGCTCATTTACCAAGCTCTGGAGCAGCTGCACTTGCAGAGTGCAACTGCACTTTGCAAAGTGCACAGTCTATTTGCCTTTAGTAAACCAACCCCTTTGTGCTCCGATTTCTCCACAAACTGTGGGAGTGCCACAGTAATTTATAACTTTTAAAGCCTGCATTATACAGTTATAATAAATAATACAAACATTGATTACAACATGGGAAGGTGCCTTAAAAGTTTTGGACTACAGGAGTATTATTAATATTTTTGGTCTCCCCTGGGCCACAACAGTCCCGATTATTCTGCTACAATTACTAAGCTTAACTATCTACTGGGGTTGTACTAAAACTTAAAAACTTAAAACCTAAAACTTAAACATTTACTAAAATTAGAGAGTGCAAAAACTGGCACGGCTGTGCATGGTAGCCAATCAGCTTCTAACTTCAGCTTGTTCAATTAAGCTTTGACAAGAAACCTGGAAGCTGATTGGTTTATATGCAGAGCTGCACAGATTTTCCACTCTCCAGTTTTAGCAACTGTCAGGGCTGGGCTCAGCCCTTCCTTCTCTGAGCTGGCCGCTCAGCTTTCGGCTAATTGCCAGCTCCTAGCTCTCTACAGTTACTCAGGTGTTGATGATATCCTGCTCGTCGGTCCTGCCTACTTAAGCCGTCCAGCCCAGAGGATCTCTGCCTTCGCCTTAGTCAACATAACAGAGACGCTCTCCTGCATTCCTGTTAAAAGACTTGCTTGGCTGACATCCTTTCTGGCTCCAGATCCTGCTTGCTGTTTTACTATGCTCATCTCTGGCTCCCTGACGTTTGGCTTGTCTGACTATCCGTTCCGGTTCCTGAACTCTGGCTATGTTTTGACTACGTTTGTTCTATTTACTTTTATTATTAAACAAGTGTGACTTAACTGTACTTCTGTCTTGGTCTGATTTCATGGTTTCTGACAGTAACTCAACCACACTGTATTTTGTAAAATAATTCCGAGCAGTCCATTCTGATATTCTTCTACAGTTGCTAAGCATGGGTACATATTTTATAATATAATTCTGAGCACTTCTACCATTTTAATGTAGGAGTTCACCGCTCCAGAGTAATCACTTCTCCTAAGGACAGCTGTCTCCGCAATCAAACAGGGTGCTGGCTCTGTTTACAACAGAGATAATGGAAGAATAGAACGCTGGATAGCCACACTCCAAAAATTCACCTTTATTGTAAAAATATATATCAATGCATCATAGATAAATACAGAATAACTGCGCAGCCACTGACGCGTTTCACACCAGAAATTGTGCTTAGTCATAGCTGATTGGTTTATATGCAGAGCTGCACAGATTTTCCACTCCCCAGTTTTAATAACTCAACCACGCTGTATTTTGTAACATAATTCCGAGCAGTCTGTTCTGATATTCTTCTACAGTTGCTAAGCATGGGTACATATTTTATAATATAATTCTGAGCACTTCTATTGGTTTAAGGCTTTTGCTAACTCTAAATATAAAGTGCATATTAGCTTAACATTTAACCACCAACCCCTCACATCTGATTAGAAAGAGGCTGGTGTCAGTAGATTTGCTTTGATTTGAAACAGTATATAGTCAAATTACCAAAATGTGATAATTTTACGTGTTCATGGGGAACAGTTGCTGACTGGAGGTATGCTTCACATTTTGCTCTAATAGCCCCAATAGAAGAAAAACTCTTAAGTGATCTTACTGTATTTGTTACCCCTTTTAATTTAAACGTTAATACAAAAGTATTTATGCTTCAAGAGCGTACATCTTATCCAGTGCTTGGTGCCAGGATGAAACCCCCTTCGGTAACTGCAAGCTTGATAGCTTGACAAAGGGCTAGACATGGTCTGAAATGTTGCTTTGCAAAAAGGCAGTTTGACTGGTTTGTACTGCTATGCTTTTGTAATAAATTTAAAGAGCTTTTAAAATTGATGAAGATCTGTGTGCGGATGTACTACTGCTTTACTTTATGCAAGTTTTTTGTAACTGTTTGGAATTGTTATTTTTATGCAGTACTCTACTTTTTCTATATTAAAAAGGTGATGTGATGTGCTAAGCTTTAAGCTTTTTCAGGCAGGTCTTACCTGAAATTTTCAACTGATGGCAGTCCAAGGATATTTTGTTTTCCCATGTGGACTTGTGTTCTTCCATCATTTGGCAGTGTGCCAATATTTTTTTTTAGAATCGCAACATTCCTCTTTATGTATACCCTTATTCTTTAACTTAGGCTTTTTAAATTAGTTACCTCCTCTTCGCAAATATTTTAAAGGAGTTTTAGCCTCATATACGGTGTAATTCTATAAATTTAAAGGCACCATCATCAACAAATTGTTGAAGATATTGGAGCAAAGAAAACCTGTCCCCAACAGGTCACCGGGGTGGGGGGGGGAGGAGACAGGACTATCTCGGTACCAGCTTGGACAGAATACACAACGTTTTTTATAAAAATATATAATATTTTATTTATACAAAGATTAAAATAGAAAAGGGGTATCCCAAAATATCATGAATTATACAGATACATGCCATAATACTATCTTTTTATAAAAAACGTTGTGTATTCTGTCCATTGTCCATTTTTCCTCTCCCCCCTTGGTGAGCTGTTGGGGACAAGTTTCCTTTGCTCCAATTTCTTCTCAAATGTTTTAATGAAATTACAATTGGTATATCAAAGTGCTTACAAAATATTCTAGAATAATTATCATACTAATTTAGCAAAACTGTTCGTGATCAATACTGTATTCACCCATAATTATTTTGATGAACAGGTGTAGTCAATGCCAGAAATAACTATCCATGTGAGAGCAGAATCACATATGCATATTTAACAGGCTCTTTCTTATATTTCTTAAAAAATCACATCTGGATTAAGATGCATTACATGCGAAGCAAGCTGCTTTTTATACCTACTTGTGATTATTTTAGGGTGTCCCTTGGGATACAACATCCCTTAGAGGAAATTCTCAAAGATCTCCTTTAAATCCAGAGCAGTAGATTTGGCTCATACATCTTATCCATTAAAAAATAAAACCATGTGTTTCAGTATCTGATACAATTGTATATATGTTGGATAGTATCTTTTAATAAATAACCCTTTTCAGAGTATTTAATTGGGTATCCATTTTACTTGTTTATAATGCTTTCCTTATCCATCAAACTGTTTCATTATAAATATTTTCATTGCTTTATAGCTGTGATTTCAATATTTTTATCGTCTCAAAGTGGCACAGAGAATTTCTGCTCATTAAACATTTTGGTGAAATATTAATTGCTACCTTGGGAGACCATCATTTATAGATTACCTCTTCTTCCTGCATTCTATTATAAATTGATCTAATAACACTTAAAGGATGTACCGTATAAGTGGTTTATTCATAGTAAAACCTTTACAGTTTTTTTAGGTAGAAACAATAACAGAAACTTTAAGGGTCTATGCACACTAGGCAGCAGAAAAAATGGTAGAACTGCTGGCAGAAAAAAGCAGCAGAAAAAACGCTCCTACGGAGCATATTGTACTTGAGTTTAGATGCACTTATGCACGTTTGTGTTAATAAGCATTTTTACCAAAAATCACTAGAATACATGTACATTTAAAATTGATTGACACACCTAAAAGGCACCCCAAATGCAGTATGATTTTGCCACGATTGTCGCAATGCAAAACACGCCTGGCTCAGAGACTAAATTTGTTTCCTGAGCTTCTTAGGTGCGAAAAATGTGCATAGGGCAGCCCATTTGAGTAAATGGGCTGCCCTATGTGGGAGATACTGAAACAAGTGTGAATTGCGCTTTTCAGTTTTGAGCAGGAACCAACACTGAACTTCCTCCAGCAGGTCCATAACACTGTACAGGTCTGAGACTGAGACTAGGAAAAAAATGGTGCCAGAGCTTGATGCACTAATTTGTACAATGCTGTACGGGCTTAACAGCAAAAATGAGTAACTACCAATTAAAAATGAGATCAATGATCCTGCATTTACTACTTTTTTTGCAAAAGTCTGGCAAACGGTGGACTAAGCTCTTTTTTAAATTAAAAAAGAAAAAGAAGATATCCCCCGTGGGGCTTTAAAGCAGCAAAAAATTATGAAAATAATACGTTGTTAATTGAAAGGGTTTTTTTAATTAGTGGGACTTAACCGTAATGGTTAAAATAAGAGCTGTGCTACAGGAGATGAACACAAATGAAGCTGGCACAAGTTTATACAATGATCAAGCGCTATAGTATGGTGATAATACTGACGCGTTTCGACCCCGTTGGGTCATCTTCAGAGGATTGAGGCGCTGTGACAAAATTTACGTATTAGAGTTCATGGATGTGACCATAAAAATATAATATAATATATATATGTTTAACAGTATAATTACCAATCACATTGTGTTTGAGCAGTTTCTCCTGAGCTTATAATTCTCCGACGTCTTCCCCACCGGGTCCCGACAGGGGTCCCCGGCCGTCCACCACGTCAGCAGGGGAGAAGGGGGGTTTTACTCGTCCATGCGTGTCTTACAAGGAGTCACACCAAGTGGATATTTCCCAAAACTGGGGAGGAGCGTGGGGGCAAGCGAGCGACACCTGCAGCCAAAGCATCAAATAACAGACAACTTTACCATCAGTGCGTTCTGTTTAGCACGGATAGAGATATATGTATCATGTGTCACTTTTTGAAAAAAAGGATAACTCTGTTTATAATTTATTTAATATTTGTTTGATGTTGTCTGTACTTATTGGGGTCAGCGATGTATGAATATTCCCATAGTGGTGATGGTAACAAGGGGGGGGGGGAGGGGTTAACAAGGGTAGATAGGACTGCATGTAGATATCAGTATGTCAGAGTATGTAATGTAATAAGTAAATAGTGGTATCTATGTGTTGGCCATGAAATAAGTGACAAAGTAGGGTGAGAATATAGGAATGTAAAGAAAAAGGCGAGTGTGGGGAGAACATGTGAGGAAAGAAGGGGACGGGCAGACTAGTAGGGAATGGGAAAAAAAAAAAAAAACAGGGGAAAGATAGAACAGGAAGGAGGGGGGGATGGTGAAGGGGAGAATGGGAAAAAAGATTAGGGAGTGAAGGAAAAAAGCTTAAGTAGAAAAGATCCAGGGAAAAAAAAAAAAAAAAGGAGACAGATTGGTGAAGTGTGAGGATAGTGCAGGTGGGGTGATGCATGTGAGTGGAAGGGAAGCATGGGGGTGGGGAAATGGGAAGGTGCAGTGCAAGGGGCCAAATAAAACAATCAAAAACATCAGCAAAAAACACAATCGTGTGTATGTGAGAGATGGGTGTGTGTGATGGTGTACTGAAAAATGCATAGGTGCTGGAAAAGGGGTGATGAGGTGTCTAGATGGGAAGAAAATGGGACAGAGGTGAGGCAAAGAAACACACAAGGTGAAGTGCAATAAAGGTGAACGTGTATTGAGGGTGGGTAGAATCGGATGTAAATTGTACAAAATGGTGTAACTAGTCACAGTGGGAAGGAATGACGTGAAAGAGACCCACAATACAGGGTACTTATTACATTACATACTCTGACATACTGATATCTACATGAAGTCCTATCTACCCTTGTTAACCCCTTCCCCCCCCCCCCTTTGTTACCATCACCACTATGGGAATATTCATACATCGCTGACCCCAAGTACAGACAACATCAAACAAATATTAAATAAATTATAAACAGAGTTATCCTTTTTTTCAAAAAGTGACACATGATACATATATCTCTATCCGTGCTAAACAGAACGCACTGATGGTACAGTTGTCTGTTATTTGATGCTTTGGCTGCAGGTGTCGCTCGCTTGCCCCCACGCTCCTCCCCAGTTTTGGGAAATATCCACTTGGTGTGACTCCTTGTAAGACACGCATGGACGAGTAAAACCCCCCTTCTCCCCTGCTGACGTGGTGGACGGCCGGGGACCCCTGTCGGGACCCGGTGGGGAAGACGTCGGAGAATTATAAGCTCAGGAGAAACTGCTCAAACACAATGTGATTGGTAATTATACTGTTAATCATATATATATTATATTATATTTTTATGGTCACATCCATGAACTCTAATACGTACATTTTGTCACAGCGCCTCAATCCTCTGAAGATGACCCAACGGGGTCGAAACGCGTCAGAATTATCACCCTATTATAGCGCTTGATCATTGTATAAACTTGTGCCAGCTTCATTTGTGTTCATCTCCTGTAGCACAGCTCTTATTTTAACCATTACGGTTAAGTCCCACTAATTATTAAAAAAACCCTTTCAATTAACAACGTATTATTTTCATAATTTTTTGCTGCTTTAAAGCCCCACGGGGGATATCTTTTTTTTCTTTTTGACATTAATCGGGGTGTGCAGCACTCTATAACTTCTCAGTATGTGTCTCTCCCCTTTTCTCGAATATTGGGTGGCTAAACACCCCTCCCCCTAATTTTTGACACTCGAGTTAAGATATGAGCTGTGGGATGATTCTGGTTGAATTGTGCATTTCTTGTAATACTTTTATTGTGACTGTTTCTACTGAATAAGTATTGTGTTACATTGTTTACAGGATGAGCCAATGTATATGTATAGGTGATGATTGGACTATTCCCATGTAATTACACGCTAATATTTTAGAACAGGCAAGATTGGATGAAATTATCTATCATTCTCCCCTGTTTTCACTAATCTATCATAATACTGGACACTTTAGTGTGCCCCCTCAGGCGCACTTAACATGTTTACAATACATTGGCTAGTATTTTCATTCTGCTGTAATGACAACCCCTACCATCTGGAGCATCACATGTACGTTTTTTCTTAAATCCAATGGAGGTAGCCCATGGCTGCCTTGAATGCATTCCAACCACCCACAGCTTTCTAGATCTTTGTACACTAGAATGCAATTTATAAATTTATAGGTTTCTTATAATCCTTTTACATATTGTCTGCATTGTGTTGTTCCCCCGCCTCTCCCCCTTCCGGAGCCCGATGTGGGTTCCATGGACCGTGGACCCGTCCTGGGGATGGGGGCTTCGTCGTTGCGTCTCTTCCTGGCAGGAAAAGAGGGGGGGCACAATTAAAGGGTCCGTGCCTCCTTTCTGCACCCTCGGGTGTATCATTTCCTGCCAGCGGCGTTCCGGATCACATCCGGATGCCGTGGCGTTGCGGGCACGCGATGCTGTATGCGTGCGCGTGACATCACGACATCACGCTATTACGGCGGATGTGACGGCTGTGCCGGGATATCCATCTTCCTGAACGCCGGGGGAGCCACATGTGGAGTGTTAATCCCTGCTGGAGGAGGAGGGGGGGTGGGGACAGCCTGCGTGCACCTGCAGCCCAATTAGGCATCCAATCAGCGGCCAGCACCTTATTTATAACGACCAAGCAGACTGGGGGATCTGCATTTAGTTCCTACTGTTTCATCAGATTGACCAACTGACCTACACTCTGGAGACAGGTAATCACCAGTATCTGAACACATTGATGAGTTGGACCTGACGTGACATACCCTGTATTGTGGGTCTCTTTCACGTCATTCCTTCCCACTGTGACTAGTTACACCATTTTCTACAATTTACATCCGATTCTACCCACCCTCAATACACGTTCACCTTTATTGCACTTCACCTTGTGTGTTTCTTTGTCTCACCTCTGTCCCATTTTCTTCCCATCTTGACACCTCATCACCCCTTTTCCAGCACCTATGCATTTTTCAGTACACCATCACACACACCCATCTCTCACATACACACGGTTGGATTGTGTTTTTTGCTGATGTTTTTGCTTTCACTGCTTTTTGATTGTTTTATTTGGCCCCTTGCACTGCACCTTCCCATTTCCCCACCCCCTTGCTTCCCTTCCACTCACATGCATTACCCCACCTGCACTATCCTCACACTTCACCAATCTGTCTCCTTTTTTTTTTTTTTTCCCTGGATCTTTTCTACTTAAGCTTTTTTCCTTCACTCCCTAATCTTTTTTCCCATTCTCCCCTTCACCATCCCCCCCTCCTTCCCGTTCTTTCTTTCCCCTGGTTTTTTTTTTTCCCATTCCCTACTAGTCTGCTCGTCCCCTTCTTTCCTCACATGTACTAAAAAAGCCCTCACTAGATCCCACCAATCTCTACAACTTACGTCCCATCTCCTTACTCTCCTTCTCCTCCAAACTTCTTGAAAGACTGGTCTACAACCGATTAAGCAACCATCTGACCATGAATAAACTTCTTGATCCCCTTCAGTCCGGTTTTCGCCCTCAACACTCCACGGAAACTGCTCTACTTAAACTCTCAAATGACCTACTAATGGCTAAAGCCAAAGGACACTATTCTGTACTACTTCTCCTGGATCTTTCTGCTGCCTTTGACACAGTGGACCACCCCCTCCTCCTCAAAAAACTCCACTCCTTTGGTCTCCGTGACTGTACTCTTCGCTGGTTCTCATCCTACCTATCCCACCGCTCCTTCAGTGTCACTTACAACTCTACTTCCTCCTCTCCTCTTCCTTTTTCCGTTGGGGTCCCCCAAGGTTCTGTTCTCGGACCTCTCCTTTTCTCAATCTACACCACCTCCTTGGGTCAGTTGATTGCCTCCCACGGCTTTAAATATCATCTCTATGCTGATGACACCCAAATCTATCTCTCCACCCCCCAGCTCTCTCCATCTGTCTCCTCACGCATTACCAACTTATTAGCAGACATATCAGCCTGGATGTCACATCACTTTCTCAAACTCAACCTATCCAAAACCGAGCTCATGATATTTCCCCCCTCAGGTGCCACTTCCCCTGATCTCCCTGTCAAGATCAACGGCTCAACTATCAACCCATCTCCCCACGCCAAGGTCCTAGGTGTAATCCTGGACTCTGAACTAACCTTTTGACCCCACATTCTATCACTATCCAAAGCTTGCCGCCTCTGTCTTCGCAACATCTCCAAGATACGCCCCTTCCTAACCAATGACACCACAAAGCTTCTAATCCACTCCCTGGTCATCTCCCGCCTTGACTACTGCAACTCCCTCCTCATTGGTTTACCTCTAAATAGGCTATCCCCACTTCAGTCCATCATGAACGCTGCGGCCAGGCTCATCCACCACACAAACCGCTCAGCGTCTGCTACACCCCTCTGCCAATCCCTCCATTGGCTGCCACTCAGTCACCGAATTAAATTCAAGATACTAACTATAACTTACAAAGCCATCCACAACCTGGCCCCTAGCTACATCTCTAACCTAGTCACAAAATACCAACCTAATCGTTCTCTTCGCTCCTCCCAAGACCTCCTGCTCTCAAACTCCCTTGTTACCTCATCCCATGCTCGCCTTCAGGACTTCTCCAGAGCCTCCCCCATCCTCTGGAATGCTCTTCCCCAATCCGTCCGATTTTCTCCTACTTTATCCACTTTCAGATGATCCCTGAAAACTCATCTCTTCAGAGAAGCCTATCTGGCCCCCACCTAACAACTGTACATTTATCTTCTCAATCAGCACATCACCCACAGTTATTACCTCTTGTATCTCTTGACCTTCCCTCTTAGATTGTAAGCTCTAAGGAGCAGGGCCCTCTGATTCCTACTGTATCAAATTGTATTGTATTTGTACTGTCTACCCTCAAGTTGTAAAGCGCTACGTAAACTGTTGGCGCTATATAAATACTGTATAATAATAATGTTCTCCCCACACTCGCCTTTTTCTTTACATTCCTATATTCTCACCCTACTTTGTCACTTATTTCACGGCCAACACATAGATACCACTATTTACTTATTACATTACATACACTGACATACTGATATCTACATGCAGTCCTATCTACCCTTGTTAAACCCCCCCCCCCCTTTGTTACCATCACCACTATGGGAATATTCATACATCGCTGACCCCAATAAGTACAGACAACATCAAACAAATATTAAATAAATTATAAACAGAGTTATCCTTTTTTTCAAAAAGTGACACATGATACATATATCTCTATCCGTGCTAAACAGAATGCACTGATGGTACAGTTGTCTGTTATTTGATGCTTTGGCTGCAGGTGTCGCTTGCTTGCCCCCACGCTCCTCCCCAGTTTTGGGAAATATCCACTTGGTGTGACTCCTTGTAAGACACGCATGGACGAGTAAAACCCCTCTTCTCCCCTGCTGATGTGGTGGACGGCCGGGGACCCCTGTCGGGACCCGGTGGGGAAGACGTCGGAGAATTATAAGCTCAGGAGAAACTGCTCAAACACAATGTGATTGGTAATTATACTGTTAAACATATATATATTATATTATATTTTTATGGTCACATCCATGAACTCTAATACGTAAATTTTGTCACAGCGCCTCAATCCTCTGAAGATGACCCAACGGGGTCGAAACGCGTCAGGATTGATGTCTCTCCCCTTTTCTTTTTTAAAGTAAAGTTTCCAAAAATGAACAAGTGTGAACATCACCAATGGATTAAGATACAAGAGTTAATTTTAACAGATAGGTTACATTTTAACAGGTAGGTTAAAGGTTTCACCAAGGCAAAACTTAAAGGAGAAGTACAGCCAAAGCTTGTTTGGCTGTACTTCTCCTGTGGATCACAGAAGTGCAATTTGTTATGCACTCCTGTGAACCATTTTCACCAGACAGCGTGCTGAAGCCTGCTGATGTCACAAAGCTGGTCCAGGCTCGGGAACATTGCGACAATAAAGCATCCACCAACATGCCTGGACTGGCACATGGCTCAGCCTCTCAGCAAGCCACTGAGAGCCTGAGCTGGCTGCTATCACCCCCTCCACAGCTTAGCGCTCCATTGAGGGGGGGCCGAGAAGAAAGCTGCTGACTGACAGTCACCAGCTCTCTGCTCACGGAGCTCTGAGACCCGAGCGATCAGCGGTGTTTGATCGCTCGATTCTCAGTCTTAGAGCCAGCGGGGGACTGCTGCATCCTCCTAGGTAAGTATGATTTTTGAAAAAATCAAAACAAGCCCAACTTTTCTACTTTTCTTTCAGCCTTGTAATGAAAGATTGCTAGCAGGTAGGCTTTTTTTTTTTTTTTTTGCAGAAAATATTCTGCATGTCTGTTTCTTAAAAAGCATCTACCTTACCTGCCAGGAATGTTTCATATGACTGGTCACTGAGCTGTGCATCAACAACTGTTGTATCGCTGGGCGGTTTGGCAGCTAATTTTGCAATCATGTGCAAATGCTTTGGGCAACAGTAGCAGGCTTTAGTTCCACAATATGTTTGCAAGGATTATTAAGCTTCAGGTTAAAGTAGGGAAAGTGTTGAATTTAGATTTCCAACCAGAACAGGAACAGTGGAAAAATCTAGATACATCTGCCCTGATGATAACTGTCTAGGAGGAGCTTTGCCTAACTTTGAGAGATTGGCTATCATTTACTGCTGAATTTACAGGACAGAAAGTGAAGTGAAATATCTTGAATTGGAGACATATGGCAAAAAGGAAATTAAATCTAAAAGGTTTTTACCTATTCTGTCCAAATAAAAAAAAAAAAAAGTTTTGGTTTTGGGTATACTTTAGGTATCAATCCCTAATTTAAATGGTCATATTAAAGTTGACTGTCAAAAGTCAACAGCAAAGCCCATAGACAGTATTTATGTCTAATCAATCACCTGGCTGCTGACATATGCAGAGAGCAGTAGCATTGTCACAGAAAAGGTAGAGATGTCTTTTATGTGTCAGCTCTGATTGACGACATGGATTTACCTTCCTTATGCTGTACATGACAAGATAGTAGTGGCCAATGGGAAAATAACTGGGTCTCTGTGGACAAACCAGAGTTTCTGTACGCTGATTTTGCATGGGTAGTTTACCTGTAAACAGTATTGTTCATATTTGTAAGTTGTTTCTTGGTAAAGAAAGTGTTGCTTTAAAATGATAATGTATAATGTATTTATGTTTCACTAATTATGATGTTCTAGAATGGACACAGTATATATGTTTACTAATTCATTTATAATTCTTTTGTATGCTAAATTGATATTGAGAAGAATGGGAGACCGTAATCAGCTACTTTGTCATTACATTTTGCTAATGAAACCCCTGGTAAGAACTACTAATTTCAGAACATTGCATTTTAATAACTAATGTAACAGCTGTTAAGGCTGTATAAAGTAATACACAAAGAGGCTGATTTTAGTATTATAAAGTAATGCCATATGGTGTGCCAGCATAAAATATTTAAAATATGTTTGCTTCTGGCATGTTGTTTAAGTAGAGTATGAGCATAAGCACATACAGGGCAACACCTATTTATACTTTTCATATAAGCTAATTGTGTTTTTCGGCCCAATAGGCAAAATTTCAGACAAGAAATATATATAATGTACGCTGCATATTTGCACTGATGGAAAAGTGGAGAGAATGTGTTTCCACACTAAAGACTGAATTCAAGATCCATTGTAGGCTACCCTCCCATATTATTCTTCAAAAATATGCACACCCTTGTGATAAAATAAAAATTGAGCTGTTATATTATTTTCAAATCTGACGTTCTCAGCACTTTAAGTCCTAAATTAGTCATTTCTATAGTTCAACTCCCTACACAGAACAGTGGTTGGTACAGTTAATCAGAAAGAAATCATGATGTGAGGGAGAGGAAAGTCAGTCAGCATGTAATTCTGTTGCTTTATGAAGGATGGGGATCCTTGTAAACCCTTGTTTGCTTGTTACTCATCTCTGTGGGACATTGGAGGCTGGAAGAATAAGGCTTCTTTCTTATTATTCCTGTTTTTCTAGACATCTTAAGTCACTATTAGCCATAATACAATTTTTTCTTAATCAAGAAGAACCATTGAGTTTGCGGCATACCTCTGAGTCAACAGCAGAATAAAGGAAGAATAAAAAATGACATACAGTATTCACAACTTAGAAAATATAAAGGAAACACTCCTATGGCCACATCCTCATGGGAATTTGATATAATAAAAGAAAAAATTGGGCATAAGATAGCCCAAACGTCGGACTTTAGAGGCACAATGGACGGTAATAGATATAAAGTTATATATTTTATTTATACCAATACATGGTACAAAGAGCAAAAAAAGGTAAAGAATTAAAAATATATACACAATACATGACAAAAATGAACATGCATAGTATACATAGTAGTGAGCCCCTGTGCATCAACACTTTTCGCTGTCTAGCTTCGTCAGGACACACTCAGGGATTGTTGGAGGAAAACAGGTCTCACTATCTAAAATAAAACACATAGATAAGACTTCATACATTAGGAACATATGTTAAAAATGGATCATCATCATATCTGTGCGACATATATGGCACACACATAGAAATACCTTGCGAAGGAGTCCATGAAAGTTAATCTCACCCATTAGGCTTCAAGTATTCTCATATATGGTATTTCAAGTACTTGGGTATTCATAACAGAAAGCCAACTAGAATAACTCATATAATGACATAAGTCATTAAGAAAACAGGAAACATCCCAAATGTTCAGACAAAAAAAATATATATGATGAAATAGAGAAATACTCACTAGCTCAGAGTGTCACGTGGCACCTATATTATTAATTTTGGCAAATGGAAGAACAAAACCAGATAAGAGAAGAAAGGGGGTGGTATGGACTTGGACACTGAGACCCGAAAACCTTAATAATATGAGAATATATTCAATGCCAGTTCCATATACATAAATACTAAAACAAAAAGCCCGAACTGCATTCAGCAGAGCAGAAGTCAAATTAAATCAAGTTCAACAGTCCCTCAGGGCCATCTAAAAGAAGAAAAGGGGAGCAATATGGTAAAAGTATAGTTTATACAGGCATATCGCTTGTAAGGCTGTGTAAGCTGATAGAATTAGTCTTGCTTGTACTTACCATGGCTATAAGCCTGTTCAGCATACCCTCCAGAGACCAGCATGTACACCACACCAGGATAAAATGGGGGGGAGCTATTTATAGCCCTCTGAACGCATTCAAGACTTGGCCTCATTACAGTGCACGTGGCACAGGTCCTTTGCCAATCGACAGCACCGCCAAGTGATGTCATCCAATGACGCAGCGGCAGGCACGCCCCATCTGATGCCAGCGAATAGAACGGCAAAGACAAAGCCGCCCACAGAAGGCATCAGGCGGACACAATATAATCGAGGGGACAATGCTCAATCCTGCATCCTCCCATATCAACATAGGAACAGCAAGAGGGGGGAGGAGCATGGCCAGACATACAGGCAGACCCAAAATACAGCCCGTTCATATTACAAAGTAGGCGCGAATCCACAGCACACAAGTACACAAAAGGCACACACGAGCTGTATAAACATCTAAAAACCAACAGCTATGCCCAAAAAGCAAAACCAAATATTACCCAATTAAGACAAAGGAAAGAAAGAAGGGGGAGAGAATTTTTTGTTAGACAAGGGCTCTATACTACAATGCAGTTGAGTGGCATCCATATGCAAGATAAAAAAAGTGCGCCAGACATGTCACAAAGATATACAGGAGATAATCCATAAGATTATGGTTTGTGGGATCTGCTTGACCATTGTTTAACTTTTTTCCCATGTTTTGTCTTCTATAAAACGCTGAGATATTGACTCATATTGACTCATAATAGGGGTATTGTTTCTCTTTTTTGAGAAAAATTATCAATATATGACAATATATGTAATATTTAGCTTACCAAGCTTTATGATATGTTCACAGTATATATCTTTGGACAGTGTTTTATGATTATGCTTTTAAACTTCTAATAAACCTTTATAGGCTGTTGCCTATGAAAGCAAAAAGCAGCTTTCACTACAATCCTCACCTGCTCTTTGCTGTCTACCTCCCCACAAAGTGTTTGCTCCATTCTCCTCCTGCCACCATTCTTTAGGAATGATGCCCAGTATCATTCAACCTAGTTGCTGTGAGCCTAGGCTGTCATAGACACACCGCCTGATGCATTTTTATGCAGGCCTGGGCTCACAGTACAAAAGAACAGTTCTCATTATCAGAGATTTGTTCTGTGCTTTAATATGGATCGACCACCGCTGTCTCCAGAAATGATGAAAAAGGACCAATGATGCTATTTTTAATGTATGGGACTGCAGGGGCAAAACCAAAACTTCTGCTTTAAAATTGCAAAAGAACCTGTTAATACTGAGGGCTTAATAAGGATCTTAATAAAGATCTTGAATGTAAAAATGTTTTTTTAACAACTGCAGTGCATAATATAAAGCATCAGGTCACCCAGAAACGAAAGTTCATTTACAAATGGAGCCTGGTGAAATGAGTCACACACTGGCTTATCATATCACACTTTGGAGAGAACATCGCAGTTACAGTACCTGACCAAGTTTTTTAATTGGAAAGTGAGGGTATGCCAGTTTGCATGCTTGGATAAGGGTCTGGTACTGATTTTTTTGGGGACCTCATCCTTTTTTTTGCTTTTTGAGTGTGGTTACCATTAAACTCATACTCAAAGGAGGGGGGGAAAGGAACCCAATGCCATTTTTTTTTTGCATGGGGTTCCTCCATTGACATCTACAGTAGACCCTCATCTACTGTAGGATATAGGTCTTGTATAGATAAATTGGATCCCCATCCACCTTGTTCAAAAAAACAGAACACATGCTGAGAATTGTCATTTTACCAGCAATTTAAACACACAATTTATTAAATGTCAATTTTGCTGTAGTAAGTTTTACACATTGTACAGATGTTTAATTTCACAGGCAGAGTATGGGCATTTCCCAGGCATGTTTTTTAAAGGAATTTTTTCCTTTGGAGGCTTTGGAGATTTTTTCCTTGCAGGCTCATGTCCTCCAAAACCGTGCCCCTATGCTCTTTATATCACATTCTCTTGCCTATTTGTCTAGAAAACTATTACTTGCGATTTTTAACAGTTGGCTCCCATTGACTTAAATTATGTTTGCATTCAGCAACCGAACTTTAGTTATGTTCACCAAACATTCTTCAAACTGAACCCAGGTATGTTTTGCTTATTACAATGCAGGTTTGTGTACTAAACAGTGTTGCTTTTGGCTCCGATATGTATTTTATCTGTATTTAGTTGAAGCAAAAATAAATAAAGGTGAGGATGACTTTCTGAAGTTTAAACCGAGCATCAGAATGGGAAAGAAAGGGGAATTAAGTGATTTTGAACGTGGTATGGTTTTTGGTGCCTGACGGGCTGGTCTTTCAAAAACTGCTGATCTCTTGGGATTTTCACATACAACCATCTCTAGGGTTTATAGCGAATGGCCCGAAAAAGAGAAAATATCCAGTGGGCCGCAGTTGTGTGGACAAATATGCCTTGTTGTCAGAGGTCAGCGGAGAATGGACAGACTGGTTTGAGATGATAGAAAGGCAACAGTAGCTCAAATAACCACTTGTTACAACCAAGGTATGCAGAATACTATCTCTGAACACACAACACATTAAACCTTGAAGCAGATGGGCTACAGTAGCAAAAGACCACACCTGGTTTCCACTCCTGTCAGCTAAGAACAGGAAACTGAGGCTTTGAGACTACAATTTGCACAAGCTCACCAAAATTGTCCAATAAAAAGATTGGAAAAATATTGCCTGGACTCATGAGTTTTGATTTCAGCTGCGACATTCAGATGGTAGGGTCAGAATTTGGTGTAAGCAACATGAAAGCATGGATCTATCCTGCCTTGTATCAACAGTTCAGTCTGGTGGTGGTGGTGTATCAGTGTTGGGAATTTTTTTTGGCACACTTTGGGCCCCTGAATATTGTTGCTGACCATGTCTATCTCTTTATGACCACAATGTCTGATGGCTACTTCCAGCAGGATAATGCACCATGTTACAAAGCTCAAATCATCTCAAACAGGTAACTCTAGTGTTATATAATCAGTGACTGCATGTCATTATGCTATATAAAAGTATGATTGTATAATGAATATGTTTACAACTATGACATTAAAAAAACTATACAGTTTCTATAGTACATCAGTTCAATTGCTAAAACACTTTAGTACCATTTACAGATGAAGCTCTATATATTGTATATAAAACCTGTCCATAGAGCATAACAAATGTACTTAGAGAAAGCTTAGATGGGTGTTAAAAATGAATAAAGTATATTTCCAGCACAACCCAAATTGTGGAAATATTTCTACCTTTATGTCTTTGTAGATAAGGAGCTTCCTTTCTCTCAAAACAAAATATCTCTCTTGAAACTTATTTCCGGAGAGAAGTTTGGATGAATCTTCTTTGTATTTCATGTTCCCTGACTGAATGTGCCGAGAAGGATTTTTATCTACAAAGATAAAAAAAAGAGCTGAATTACAATATAAATTTATTAAACAGCTTTAGGCAACAAGTAAATTCATTCAGCAAACTACTAATGCTATCTAGGAAACTCATTGCTAAAGTCAGAAGAGTCCAGTTAGGACTGCTGGCTTTATAGCTTGCTATCTGATTGAACAATCTTCTTTAACTTTACAAACAATTAAGTAGCAAAGGAGCTACTTTTCTGTATATAAAGTGAATAGATCACTAAGGAAAGCATCTACCTGTTCATTTTGTCAGATCTAAAATAGGATAAGTTGAGAGTGGACTTTCAGATTGCCAAGTGTATGGCTAGCTTGGGCAATGGATGAGAAAAAAAGTACTTCTAGTAGTTCCTGGTAACAGATCACATCAAAAACTTCAGTTGTCACATGTGTCAATTTTATGGGTGGTATAAATAGGCAATCAATAATGTGGATGCATACAGATGTCAGAAAATAGAGTTAAACCATTGACCACAAAATGAATGCTAGTAGAATAAACCTTCAGAGAACCCCAGCCTGGAACTCAGGAGACACAGTTGCATGTGTTCAAATGGAAAATGAAATGTTTGACTAGAACTCTCCTCAACAACGTGAACCCTTAAAATGTATGTCCTCCCAAAAAATGTTTTTTTGTTGGTTTTAGAGTACGGATCACTTTAAACCGCTGTTGGGTTTTTATTGGGGTTCAGTGCTCCATTAGAGACTCTGAATATTTTAACACTGATTACACTCTTTCCATTTGGCTGATCTCTTTCATGTATACAAAAGCATAAAAAAATTGACAGCTACTAATTAAAATGCATCTGCGCCCAAACTATGGACACCAAATTATTTACATCTTTCTAACAGGCAGTAAATGAGTTTTACAATAAGCTCTAGTTGCCTCTCTAGCTGCATGTACTGTAGAGAAATACATTTTCAAAGTTCA
Organism: Lithobates clamitans; assembly: GCA_037952925.1. NCBI lineage: Eukaryota > Metazoa > Chordata > Amphibia > Anura > Ranidae > Lithobates > Lithobates clamitans. The sequence continues at coordinate 894,129 of JBBGZY010000714.1, forward strand.
CTACATGTATAACATTGCTTTTTTTTTTTTTTCTACTTCAATAGTTTTCATTGAGTTTTCATAAGTTTAACATTCAAACAAGTAGATACACACATTACGCATTGGTATGTTATAGGGTATGCCATCATGTGACCGTCTGTTTAGGCACAGTAGTAAGTATAACAGTCCAAGCTGAGGTGTCCTCCTATACACCATTGATTTGATTGTAGCCGTATTAGTGCAATTGTGACATAGAAAATTGAGTACTGTCTGTGATACTTTTTTTTATTTGCACTAACATACAATTTTTGAGGACAAGCTTTTGGGGTATGTCCCCTTCTTCAAGGTCCAAGCAGTACTGATTCACACATTTTTAAGCAGAATGTAAAAGAAAAAAAAGAGAGCATTCTGCTTAAAAATGTGTGAATCAGTACTGCTTGGACCTTGAAGAAGGGGACATACCCCGAAAGCTTGTCCTGAAAAATTGTATGTTAGTGCAAATAAAAAAAGTATCACAAACAGTACTCAATTTTCTATCTCCCTTACACCGAAAGACAATGTAGTCAAAAGGAAAAAGAAGCAGCTGGCAGCGCCATACCATCAAAAATATTTGTTGTAAAGCCTTCACAGTGAGTACAGTCAGCGGCAGACGTGTTTTGGCGATAAGCCTTGTTTACAGCACACATATATGTTAAAAGACACGAACATATATACACGAATAACTATCACATGACTAATGCTTCTCCTCCAATCAGCGTTCAATTAAGCACCAGGTGATTGATTGCAAATTGCCTGCAGGTGTAACGTTGGCAGGAAGAAAACAAAAAGTCATGCTATAATACAACACATAAAATGCAAACATACAAAAACTATCCTGATATATAAAGAAAATCATTATTAAAAGTTATATGAAAAATACTTTAATGAAAAATTCAAAATAAAGAACATAAGATGTAGAATATAAAAGCTGTATATAAAGCATAGTGCACATAAAGAATGTATCGCAAGCAATGGGCATAAACATGTAATGCCCATAGGTATAGGACTTATTTCATAAAAAGATCCACATCATAGCGTTGGTTCATTCCCAAAGGTATCCTTGTTTGTAGGTTGAATATCCACCAGACTTCATGTAAAAGAAGTGCATGGTGAATATCCCCACCACGCGAGGATAGTTTAACTCTTTCTAAACCAGAGAAAGAAAGGGATGCCATATTACCGCTGTGTTCATACTTAAAATGTTTAGACACATTAGATAAGCCTTTGTCGGTACTGTAAAATGCACCATGAAAATGTTCACTGATGCTCGTTCTCAGTGGTCTCATGGTGCATCCTACATATTGTTTATTACATATTTTGCACTGTACAGCATAAACAACACTGCTGGTATCACAATTGATATAGTTACAGGTCGAAAATTCCCATCCGGTGGCACAAGAAACAACCGTCTTATGTTGACTTGAGTGTCGACTACAAAATCGACATGTGTTATTTCCATAAATGTGGGAGCCCACAGTGTTCAGCCAGGTTTTTTTATGTTGCTGAGACTCAAACAAGCTGGGGGACAAAAGGCTTCCTAGTGTTTTGGAATGGTGGCTGGACAATCTACAGCCTGCCGTAAGTATTGTTGCCAAATCACCGTCCGTGGAAAGTATGTGTAAATATTTGTGTATAATATTTTTGATTTTGTTGAATTCCAGGGAGAAAGCAGTGACAAAAGTGACTGAACTTGTTTTCCTGTCATTAAAACTGCTAGTACAATTGGTACCTTTCTTACGACCAGCGTTCTCCAAGAGTGTGATTCTATTTATGGCTCCGGTTGACTAGTTTTATCATGCCAGGTGGGTTGATAGATAAGGTACAGTCAGGTTCATAGATATTGGGACATTGACACAATTCTAATCTTTTTGGCTCTATACACCACCACAATGGATTTTAAATGAGACAAACAAGATGTGCTTTAACTGCAGACTTTCAGCTTTAATTTGAGGGTATTTACATTCAAATCAGGTGAACGGTACAGGAATTACAACAGTTTGTATATGCGCCTTCCACTTTTTAACCACTTGCCGCCCGCCCTATTACAAAATGACGGCGGCAAAGTGGTTTGATATTCCTGACTGGACGTCATATGACGTGATCAGGATATCGAGCCGCTGCGCGCCCCCCGGGGGCGCGCATCGCGGCGATCGTTGTTGCGGGGTGTCAGTCTGACACCCTGCAACACCGATCTAGGTAAAGAGTCTCTGACAGAGACTCTTTACCATGTGATCAGCCATGTCCAATCACGGCTGATCACGATGTAAATAGGAAGAGCCGGTGATTGGCTTTTCCTCACTCACGTCTGACAGACGCGAGTAGAGGAGAGCCGATCGGCTGCTCTACTGACAGGGGGGGTCTGTGCTGATTGTTTATCAGCACAGCCCCTCTCGGATCCTACCCAGGACCACCAGGGAAGCCGCCCAGGACCACCAGGATGGCCACCACATGGACCACCAGGTATGCCCCCTGGACCACCAGGGAAATACCAATCTGTGCCCAGGCAGCTGCCAATCTTTGCCCAGGCAGCTGCCAATCAGTGCCCACTCCAATGTCTACCACTGCCAGTGCCACCAGGGATGCCGCATATCAGTGCTGCGTATCAGTGCCCATCAGTGCCCATCAGTGCCACGTATCAGTGCCCATCAGTGCCGCCTATCAGTGCCCATCAGTGCCCAGCAGTGCCGCCTATCAGTGCCACCCTATCAGTGCCCATCAGTGCCCATCAGTGCCGCCTTTCAGTGCCCATCAGTGTCACCTATCAGTGCCCATCAGTGCCAACCAGTGCCACCCAGTGTCACCCATGAGTGCCCATCAGTGCCGCCTATCAATGCCCATCAGTGCTGAATATCAGTGCCACCCAGCAGTGCCGCCTACCAGTGCCCATCAGTGCCGCATATCAGTGCCCATCGTCAGTGCCCATCAGTGCCCGCTCATTGGTGCCACCTCATCAGTGCCGCCGTATCAGTGCCTGTCAGTGCCGCCTTATCAGTGCCCGTCAGTGAAAGAGAAAACTTACTTATTTACACATTTTTTTTTTTTTCGGTCTTTTTTTATTTGTTTAGCAAAAAATAAAAACCGCAGAGGTGATCAAATACCACCAAGAAAGCTCTATTTGTGGGAACAAAATGATAAAAATATAGTTTGGGTACAGTGTAGCATGAACGTTGAATTGTTATTCAAACTGCGACAGCACTGAAAGCTGAAAATTGGTCTGGGCAGGAGGGTGTCTAAGTGCCCAGTATTGAAGTGGTTAAAGGACCAAAAGTAATGGGACAGATTAACAATCATCCATGAAACTTTCACTTTTTAATACTTGGTTGCAAATTCATAGACATTACCAGACGCTGGGTTTCATCCCTAGTGATGCTCTGCCAGGCCTCTACTGCAACTGTCTTCAGTTCCTGCTTGTTCTTGGGGCATTTTCCCTTCAGTTTTGTCTTCAGCAAGTGAAATGCATGCTCGATCGGATTCAGGTCAGGTGATTGACTTGGCCATTGCATAACATTCCACTTCTTTCCCTTAAAAAACTCTTTGGTTGCTTTCGCAGTATGCTTCGGGTCATTGTCCATCTGCACTGTGAAGCACCGTCCAATGAGTTCTGAAGCATTTTGCTGAATATGAGCAGATAATATTGCCCGAAACACTTCAGAATTCATCCTGCTGCTTTTGTCAGCGGTCACATCATTAATAAATACAAGAGAACCAGTTCCATTGGCAGCCATACATGCCCACGCCATGACATTACCATCACCATGCTTCACTGATAAGTAGGGATGAGCTTCGAATTCTCATGTTCGACTCAAACATCGACTGTTTGCCAGTTCGCCGAACAGCGAACAAATTGGGGTGTTCGCGGCAAGTTCGAAAGCCGCGGAACACCCTTTAAAAGTCTATGGGAGAAATCAAAAGTGCTAATTTTAAAGGCTTATATGCATGGTATTGTCATAAAAAGTGTTTGGGGACCTGGGTCCTGCCCCAGGGGACATGGATCAATGCAAAAAAAAGTTTTAAAAACGGCAGTTTTTTCGGGAGCAGTGATTTTAATAATACTTAAAGTAAAACAATAAAAGTGTAATATTCCTTTAAATTTCGTACCTAGGGGGTGTCTATAGTATGCCTGTAAAGGGGCGCATGTTTCCCGTGTTTAGAACAGTCTGACAGCAAAATGACATTTCAAAGGAAAAAAAGTCATTTAAAAATACTCGTGGCTATTAATGAATTGTCGGTCCGACAATACACATAACAGTTAATTGATAAAAACGGCATGGGATTTCCACACAGGGGAACCCCGAACCAAATTTTTTTTTTAAAATGGCGTGGGGGTCCCCCTAAATTCCATACCAGGCCCTTCAGGTCTGGTATGGATTTTAAGGGGAACCCCGCGCCAAAATTTAAAAAAATGGTGTGGGGTCCCCCCAAAAATCCATACCAGACCCTTATCCGAGCACGCAACCTGGCAGGCCGCAGGAAAAGAGGGAGTGACGAGAGAGCGCCCCCCCTGAACCGTACCAGGCCACATGCCCTCAACATTGGGAGGGTGCTTTGGGGTAGCCCCCCAAAGCACCTTATCCCCATGTTGATGGGACAAGGGCATCATCCCCACAACCCTTGCCCGGTAGTTGTGGGGGTCTGCGGGCGGGGGGCTTATGGGAATCTGGAAGCCCCCTTTAACAAGGGGACCCCCAGATCCCGCCCCCCTGTGTGAAATGGTAAGAGGGTACAAATGTACCCCTACCATTTCACAAAAAAATTGTCAAAAATGTTAAAAATGAAAAGAGACAGTTTTTGACAATTCCTTTATTTAAAGTCTTCCTTTTTCCATCTTTTTTCTTCTATCCTCTTTCTTCTATCTTCCTTCGTTTTCTTCCTCCATCTTCTTCTTCTTCTGGTTCTTCTGGTTCTTCTGGTTCTTCCTCTGGTGTTCTCATCCGGCATCTTCCTCCGCGGCGTCTTCTTCCCTTCTTCTTCTCGGCCGCTCCGCATCCATGATGGGAAGCTCCGGCTGTATGATGCTTCTCGTCTTCTGATGGTTCTTAAATAACAGAGGGCGGGGCCACCCGGTGACCCTGCCCCCCTCTGACACACAGGGACTTCCCTGTGGCATTCCCCATGACGTCAGAGGGGGGCGGGTCACCCGTTACGTAACGATGACCACCAGCCACGCAAAAGCGCAGGCACAAGAGCAAGAACAGGGACGTGTGTGTATGAAAACTACTAGTGTTCCTACTAGCTAGGAACAATGATATGACTCCTCCTCTAGTCAGTTCCATCCCCCCACAGTTAGTAACTCAAACGAGGGAACACATTTAACCCCTTGATCGCCCCCTAGTGTTAACCCCTTCTCTGCCAGTGACATTTATACAGTAATAAGTGCATTTTTATAGCATTGATCGCTGTACAAATGTCAGTGGTCCCAAAAATGTGTCAAAAGTGTCCAAACTGTCGCAGTACTGCTAAAAATTGCTGTTCCCCGCCATTACTTGGAAAAAAAAAAAAAAAAAAATGCCATAAATCTATCCCATAGTTTGTAGACGCTATAACTTTTGTGCAAACCAATCAATATACGCTTATTGCAATTTTTTTTACCAAAAATATGTAGAAGAATTGATGTTGCCCAAAATTGATGAAGAAATTTGATTTTTAAAAACATTTTTGGGGATATTTATTACAGCAAAAAGTAAAAAAATATTGTTTTTTTTTTTCAAAATCGTCGCTATTTTTTTGTTTATAGCGCAAAAAATAAAAACCACAGAGGTGATCAAATACCACTAAAAGAAAGCTCTATTTGTGGGGGAAAAAAAAGGACGTCAATTTCGTTTGGGTACAGTGTCGCACGAACGCGCAATTGTCAGTTAAAGCAATGCAGTGCTGTTTCGCAAAAAATGGCCTGGTCATTAAGCAGGCAAATCTTCCGGTCTGTAAGTGGTTAATAGACATCGAGATTGCAGCATGGTCAGACCATGTGATATCATGTATACGTTTCACACCAGATATGGTGCATAGTCATAGCTAAAGAGTGCTAAAGATACATACAGATAAGAGTGCGGCTATCCATCTATTTTTCCATGGTTTGGAGTTGATGTCCCCAGTTATGATGAGGTATCTGCCCCATTCGTCTGTGAATGATTCTTTGGGTTGGAAGTACAGTGGCTAGTAGCACCCCACCTGTTTTGCTGTCAGGAGTACATGCCATAAATACACGGGGATAGTCTCTGTGTAAGCAATTTGGGGTTTTGGTCTCCTGGAAGTGGGTTTCCTGTACACAAAGGATGTGTGCCCTGTGTTTTCATGCTTCTTTTCACATGGAAAATCTTTTTGCGGGGTGGTTTAGGCCCCGGCGGGCATTAATTGACAAGCATGTGATAGTCATTTGTGGTGAGGTATGTTTTGACTTGTGGTATCGTGGTTTAGGTACTTACTGTGGCCATGGGGTCTGTTCTTGGGAGTTCCATGACCTGTTGTCAGGTTAAGTGGGGCTTATCTTCTTCAGTAGGTAAATGTTCCTTGCGTTGAGTATTGCTGTGTGTATCAAAGATATAACAAAGGAAACCAAGAATATATAAAGTTAACGGTAGAATCATAAAAAAGGTTTGTTCAATGGATCCGTGTGCAGATGTATCTGCTGTGGGTGGTAGAGAGGGAAAAAAGAGAATGAGCTGTAGACTCCTATATCCGGAGAGATTTGTAGGCAACATTGTGTTTCGGTTAAGAGCTGTCACCAGTATGTTTTTGTTGGAGCGCTTTTGTGACACCACTTGCCATTCATTTTGGATTGGTTGTGGTTGTGAGGCAGGTGCTGATTGTAAGACCTGGTCGGGGATTATACCCTATTGGCATAAGTCTGTGATTCCTTCCTCCATTGTGGTGATTGACTTTGTGGTCCCATTGTGAGTAATACAGCGCGTTGCAGGGTATGTCCATTGGTGTGGGATTTTGTGGTTTCTTAAGGCCTTGGTGATGGTCGCCAAGTTGCGACGTCGTTGTAGGGTGTGCCTGGAGAGGTCTGGAAGTAGTTGTATATTGGTACAATGTGGATGGATGTTGTCAGGTCTGCGTGATGCCTGCAGAATTTGTTCCTTCACATGATAGAAGTGAACTCTCAATAGCATATCTCTTGGGGTTTCTTCTGGAAGGAACGATGGTTTGAGGATTCTATGTATTCTGTCCACTATGAGATCCTGTGCTGTTAGTGCAGGTACCAGAGTGGAGAATAAGGCATGGGCATATTGCAGGAGCTGGGTAGCTGAAACAGACTCTGGAACCCCTCTCAACTTAATGTTATTCCTTCTAGACCGGTCCTCAAGGTCTGCGACTTTGTCTTTCAACCATGTTATTTCCTCTCCCTGGGCTGTGTGGACATCCACTAGTGTATTGTATGAGGATGTATAGTCATCCATCTTTTGTTCTATATGATCTATTCTGATCCCAATAGCTTGGACCTCCTTATGCATTTAGTGATCCCCTTCACCATTTCTGCTTGTAGTAAGGATCTTAGTGACAGTAGCATTTCTTTCAGCATTGTATCTGATATGGATCTGTCTGCTGTTTGGAATTCTGCTATGGGGTCAGTCATACGATTGGGCTGTGTGGTATGAGTGCTCTGCGGCCCGCTTACCTCCATGTCAGGGTCATCTCGCGGCCTGACTGGGGAGTCCATCCTTGGCTTTGATTTCATCGGGCTCCTTGTAGAGGGGCTAGATGTGCTATAGGATGACCCATTATGTTGGTGGGCTTGTGCAAGTGATTTTTGAGACCCTCCATGGCCATTGTTTCATGTCGTAACCTTGTCCTCTGGCTGTTGTGCTCCGGCGCCTCCGCTATTTTGTTGTAGCCCGCGCGAGGCCGCCGCAAAGAAACTGGACATCTTGTGCGGTTGTGGTGGGTTCTTTCGTTGTCTCGGCATCCATGGACTGTTAGGCAGGCTAATGAAGGTGGTTGTGTTGGTAGATGAGTCCGGTGTGCTCTGATGGCGATGGATTCTCTCTGGAGGCTGAGCGGAGCTCCTAGCTCAGGCATCCATCTTGGAGCTTCGTCGCCACGCCCCCCCCAATGTTGCTTTTAATAGCTTAGAATTACCTGCTGTGTGTTTACAGTAGAGGGCTGGCAGGCTGCAGATTTTCAGCTCTCCGTAAAAATAGTGGAGATTTAAGTGACTCTGTTGTAAACATTGGTCATGAATTTATCCACAATGCATATAGCTACAGCAGTTTTTAAATGCTATTGCTGCTTCTTCAGAATATACTGTATAAATACTTTAGTGTAGACAGAGGCTGGGTAACTATAAAACCCTACTGCTAGAAAGAAAACAATATCCCTAACTAATAGGTTTTCAGTGCAAAATAAACATGAAATAAGCAAAGAAAGATTTGGCATGAACTGCTCTATTCTATGCAAGAAGGTAAAAAATCTTCTGTGTGCAGCACCCCCCCCCCCCAATCCTTACCTGAGCCCAGTGGCATCACTAGGGTTGGTGTCACCTGGTGAGGTAAAACATGGTGTCACCCCCCGGCACTAAGCAGGCTAGCATATCGGCAATAGATGGAGCTGGTATGGGATCAAGGGAACGGATGGAGCTTGAATGGGATCGGGGTGGTAGATGGAGCCGTGATGATTTTGGGGGATGGATGGAGCCGGGATGGGAATGGGGGAATGGATGAAGCTGGGATGGGATTGGGGGGAATGGATGGAGCCGGGATAGGATCGAGGGGGGTGGGTGGAGCAGGGATGGGATCGGTCAATGGATCGAGCTGGGATGGGATCTGGGAAATGGATGAAGCCTGGATGGAATTGGGGAAATGGATGGAGCCAGGATAGGATTGGGGTTGGATGGAGCTGGGATGGGTGGAGCCAGGATGGGATCGGGGGATGAGGGGGTGTGAGGGGGTGTAGACCCAGTCGGACCAGGGCACCCAGTCTGCCTCTGCCTCACGCCCTCCTCCCCCACTCTCCCTGCACATCGGGTGGAGCAGAGGAGATCCTGGAAGGGAAGGAGGGAGCCGAGGCACCCCTCTTAATGTGGCGCCAGTGCTAGTCTGAGACTGTTATCATCCTCTGATGCAGCGAGTTCCCTCTGATCCAGCTATGTTCACGATAGCTTTGGCTTTATGGGGACTTTCCATCCTCACAGCCAGTGAGCCAATGAGGAGATGGGGGGAGCTGCAGATCTCTGTGTCTTATAGAGGCATAGAGCAGCAGTTTAGGAGAGAGCACGCAGCGGTGCCCCCGGGGAAAAAGGCTTTCTCTGGAGGCACTGCTTGAGGGGGAGGAGCCAAGAGCAGGGGACCCAAAAAGAAGAGGATCGGAGCTGCTATGTGCAAAACCAGTGCATGTGCAAAACCATAGCATGTTTGTTATTTAAAAAAAGAAAAACAAAAAAAAAACAAAGATTTAATATCACTTTAATATCACTTTAATGTAGGTAAAACTTGCAGCCAATCAATATATGTGATCACCTCCACCACAACTAAAAACAACAACTTTAACTTACAATATAATAGAATGCAATCCAAAATACTTAGAAAAAAAATTAAAATTAAATTATATATAGTCATATAGTATAAAACTGAAAAATGTTCTCTTCAGAGAAGCCTATCTTGCCTCCACCTAACAACTGTACTTTCAATTTCTCCATCAGCTTATCCCCCACAGTTATTACTTTTGTATTACTTGCCCCTCCATTTTAGATTGTAAGCTCTAACAATTGGGCTCTCTGATTCCTCCTGTATTGAATTGTATTGTAACTGTCCTGTTTACCCTCATGTTCTAAAGTGCTGCATAAACTGTTGGCGCTATATAAATCCTGTATAATAATAATAATAATAATAATAATAATAATAATAACAATAATAATAATAATAATAATCCAACTATCCATAATACGGATGTATCTAAATGTAAACAACCTTCAATAAAATTAAAGTGATTGTAAAGGCTCTTTTTTTTTTTTTTTTTTTTTTTTAATAACGTGTTATACTTACCTTCTCTGTGCAGTTGGTTTTGCATAGAGCAGCCCCGATCCTCCTCTTCTCCCTCCCTCCTTTAAGTGCCCCTCAGCCAGCAGCTTGCTACAGGGGTCACCAAGCTGAGTCAGAGCTCCGTGTATCCATTCAGGCACGAAGCCCCATCCTTGCCCCGCCCCTCTCCCCCCTGATTGGCTGACTGACTTTGATTGACAGCCACAGGATACCACTGCTGCTCTATCTCAGCCAAACAGGAGTGTACTGGATGGCTGAGGAGATCGTGGACATCGCTGGAGAGAGAGCTCAGGTAGATAATTGGCGGTGCTGGGGAGGCTGCTACACACAGAATGTTTTTTATCTTAATGCATAGAATGCATTAAGATAAAAACACTTCTGCCTTTACAACTCCTTTAAAAGTAATGCAAAAGGAAAAATAACAGCAATACACTTTTAAAAATTAATCTTAATACATATAGATAGATAGATAGATAGATAGATAGATAGATAGATAGATAGATAGATAGATAGACAGACAGACAGACAGACAGACAGACAGACAGACAGACAGACAGACAGACAGACAGACAGACAGACAGACAGACAGACAGACAGACAGACAGACAGATAGACAGATAGATAGATAGATAGATAGATAGATAGATATTTTGTTTTGTTTTTGCTAAGTAAAATACCTCTAGAATCTGACACATGTAGATGCTAAATTAGAAGCTACTGCTAAACCATTATTATATTATTTTCATCATTGCTGTTGCATGACATCATTGCTTCATTTATGAGCTAAAATATACAGAAATTATTTCTAAGGCAATTTTTTCTCTAAGATTTCAGAAATGTGTACCTTGCCTCTGATGGTAATGCTCTCTGTACCACTGATTTAAGATTTTTAAGTAAAAACTAGTCCTTCAGAAAGTGCATTTATTCAGTGACAAAAGCACAAAGGCATAATTAGAGGTGATCTCAAGAGTTTATGGATTAAAGCTTACTTAACTGGCATTTTTCTTTAATTGCTTATATACTGCTAAACGCAAGAACATTTGCTGCATTTACTTTAAACTTTACTTTATTAGTGAAAAATATGCTGGCAAAATACTGAAGAACAAATGGTATGACTAAAACCAAGTACTGTAAGTTATTTGTGCTTTTGAAATCTGCTTAGTGCTCTGCTTGTATGTTATGGAAGACTCAAAGTGTACAGAAATGTACAATTTTTGAATTCCTCTACGACAAGTTCTCTTCACTCAAAGGGATGGGCATAACTAGAACCAGGGTTGCTCACTATGGACTGCTATGCATAGAGGTTGCACTGGGCCACAATGGACGATAGTGATGTCGTGTACACACGGACGGACTTTTTGATCGGACTGGTCCGACAGAACAAATCCGTCAGACAATCCGACCGTGTGTGGGCTTCATCGGACCTTCAGCGGACTTTTTCTGTTGAAAATCAGACGGACTTTAGATTCGGAACATGTTTCAAATCTTTCCAACGGACTCGAGTCCGGTCGAAAAATCCATTCATCTGTATGCTAGTCTGATGGACAAAAAAGGACACAAGGGCAGCTATTGGCTACTGGCTCTGAACTTCCTTATTCTAGTCCCTTCGTACGTCATTACATTCATACCAACGAACTTTCGATTGGACTTTTGTCCGTTTGTGTGTGGGCAATACCGGTCGTCCGAAAGTCCGTCGTAACTCCGTCAAAAGTCTGTCGGAAAGACTGTCGGACGTTTGATGCTGAAAAGTCCGCCTGTGTGTACACGACTTAAGTCTTCAGTGAAAATCAAATGAAAAAAATCAAGCATGGCAAAATCATCGGTGTTCACCTGGACACCTGGCTGGGCGATGAAAGAGGGCATGTTTGCTGCTCCAGAATTAGGGGGAAGCCATAGTGGGTTTTGAAGGGCATAGGGAAGGCTGGCATGGCCCCTATCCCTTTGGGTCTGAGATGACACCCTACTGGTGCTTGGCCTTTGTTGCAGTGGCACTGCGCTTGAGGTGGACGGCACTGCACTTGAGGTGGAAGGCACTACACTTGAGGTGGACAGCACTGCACTCGAGGTTGACGGCACTGCACTCAAGGTTGATGGCCCTGCGCTGCTGGTGGTAGGCTGCTGCTCCATGCCCGAACGCCTTCTTTTCATGGGCAGACGTTCCTCTTCCTCTGTAGAAGACCCACTGCTTGTAACGGGTTCATAGGCCGAATCAGAATCGGAGAGACTCAGAGAGCTCCCTGCTGCTCTCATCGCTCAGGCTAAGATGCTGGTAGGCTTACTCGCTGGTAAAATATTTTTTTGCCATACCGGTGACTGTGTTGTGATTCGTAAACTAGACAGGTGTGGCTGCACTGCTGGGTGCTGGTGTGGGTGCACTGCTGGGTGCTGGTGAGGCTGCACTGCAGAGTACTGATGTGCACTATTGGGCACTGTAGTGGCACTAATGAGTTGCATTGATGGCACGGTAGTGGAACAGATGGGCACAGGTGGCACCGATTGGCACCGTAGTGGCACTGATTGTATTGTGGTGGCACTGATGGGTACAGGTGGCCCTGGTGGCACTGGTGGGTACAGGTGGCACCAGTGGGCACAGGCGGCACTTATGGGCACAGGTGGCAATAATGTGGCACTGTAGTGGCACAGATGAGCACTGATGGGCATAGGTGGCACTGATAGGCACAGGTGGCACTGATGAGCACTGTAGTGGCACTGGTGTGGCTCCGGTTGCACTGGTGTGGCTCTGGTGTCACAGGTGGCACAGAGGTGGCACAGATGGCACAGAGGTGGCACAGTGTAGCACTGATGTAGCACTGTTGGGCACTGTTGAGCACTGCTGGGCACAGTTATAACTGTATAAATTTACAGTTTGACACTCAATCGCTCTCCTCTCCACTCACGCTGTATCAGTGTGAGGAGAGGAGAGCAATGAACCCCTGATGATCCTGCTGTGTTTACAGTTGTGATTGCTTCGTTATTGGATGGTGCGTTCACGTGGTAAAGGACCGCTGTCATTGGCCCTTTTCCGCGATCCGTGTTGCGCCGGGTCCCATGAACCCGGAGAGCATGGATGTTCCCGTGTGCATGCCTCAGGGGGTGGGCGGGAGCACGTTTCTGGGACGACGTCAATGTACGCCCTCCCAGAGTTATCGAGCCGCACTGTAGCCATCATTTGTTACCAGCGATAATTGGTTAATGGCAGCCCAGTCTTAGTCCGTAGGGTTAAAATTTGAATTGGCCCACCCTCTGCAGCTATAACAGTGTCTGGGAAGGCTGTCCACAAGGTTTGGTGTGTCTATGGAAATGTTTGACCATTCTACCAGAAGCGCATTTGTGAAGCCAGGCACTGATGTTGGATGAGAAGGCCTGGCTCTCAGTCACTGCTCTAATTCAGCCAAAAGGTGTTCTATCGGGTTGAGGTCAGGACTCTTTGCAGGCTAGTCAAGTTCCTCCACCCCAAACTCCCTCATCCATGTCTTTATGGACCTTGCTTTGTGCACTGGTGTGCAGTCATGTTGGAACAGCAAGGGGCCATCCCCAAACTGTTCCCACAAAGTTGGGAGCATGAAATTATCCAAAATATCTTGGTATGCTCACGCCTGAAGAGTTCCCTTGACTGGAACTAAGAGGCCAAGCCCAACCCCTGAAAAACAACCTCACATCATGATCCCCCCCTCCACGAAATGATTTGGACCAGTGCACAAAGCAAGGTCCATAAAGACATGGATGAGTGAGTTTGGGGTGGAGGAACTTGACTGGCCTGCACAGAGTCCTGACCTCAACACAACAGAACACCTTGGGGATGAATTAGACCAGAGACTGTAAGCCAGGCCTTCTCATCCAACATTAGTGCCTGACCTCACAAATGCACTTCTGGAAGAATGGTCAAATATTCCCATAGATACTCTCCTAAACCTTGTAGACAGCCTTCCCATAAGAGTTGAAGCTGTTATAGCTGCAAAGGGTGGACCAAATCAATTTTGAACCCTACGGAGTAAAACTGGGATGCCATTATTAGTCCGTATAAAGGCAGGCATGGCATCTCAATACTTAGGCCAATTTATTGCATATTGCTTGTGACACTGACTATGGCTATGGACTTAGGGTTGGTTCACACCACAGTAATGCAGACTACAAGTGTGAGACTGCCCACTGGCTAAGTGGGTAGCAATTCTGTCTAGCACAAAAATGATTTGAAAAATCAAAAGAATGATTTTTCATTGGGGTTGCTGGTTCAATTCCCTAACATGCTAATGTTTGTGTTGATTATATGTTCTCCCTGTGTGTGTTTCTCACCACAATCCATAGACATGCTGGTATTTTATTTGTCTCCTGTCGAAATAGTCTCTAATGTAAGAAAGTTAGTTTTGGACTTTAGACTGGAAGCTCATTGCAGCCAGGGACTGATGTTAATGTTTGTTAGCATTAATCATGCCCAGGGACTTGGACATTTAAAATTGTAGGGTTTACACTGCACAGGTACATATGCTTAGAAAACTGTTGCTTTGTTTATGTGCATGCAAATGGCCTTCGATCTTAGTTGGAGATTTGATGCACATAGCCAAAAGGCTAATGCAGAACAGCAGGAGTAGGTCTTTGGGCCCTCTCCCTGTTCTGACCCCGTGGACTCCACCTCTGTTAAGCCTCAGCAGCCGTCCTTGTTTGCCACAGGACTGCTGGCTGGGACTTTCTGCTGTTGTTGTTCTGCCTTTGAAACAACACTGCAGACAGAACAAACACTAGCACATCTCAGGATTTTAGCTAAACGCCCCCCTGCAGAGAATGACAAACAAAAGGTCTACTGGGACAAAGGGAAACTGTACAGAGAAGGTTTACCTGCAGAGGGGAATGAGGCTGACATAGGTAGTGGGCAGCTGGTTGTACCCAGTCAATTTAGGGGACAGCTTCTAAAAGACCCAAGGGCGGTTAATACATAACTTTTATTGGCCTATGATGCCCGCTGACATAGCTGACTACTGCCGGTCCTGTGTTACCTGCCAGCGAGTTGGCAAGGTAGGGGATGTACACAGGGCTCTGCTAAAATCTTTGCCTGTGATTGACGAACCTTTTAAGAGGGCAGCAGTGGATATCGTTGGGCCTTTGACCATCCCTAGCAGTTTAGGCAAATGTTTTGTTCTGACAGTTGTTGACTATGCCACGTGTTATCCAGAGACGGTGGCTCTCTCCTCCCTCCAGGCAGACAAGGTCGCTGATGCTCTGCTGGGAATCTTCACAAGAGTGGGATTCCCGGCCAAGCTCATTAGTGATCAAGGCCCTCAGTTTGTGTCCGACTTGAAGCAAGCTCTCTTGTGTTTCAATAGCACCTTGAAACAAATGTTGCGCACCTTTGTGCACTCCCAGGGCAAGGACCGGGAGCGATTTGAACTTCTGTATAGACGGAGGGTAAGAAGGCCCCTGGACCTAATCCGTGAGGCCTGGGAGGGCAAGATTGCTGACCCAGAGGTCTCTGTTGTGGATTACATCCTAAAATTCAGAGATAAAATGGAGACGCTGGTAGGAATTGTGCGGGAAAACATGACCCAGGCCCAGACTAGGCAGAAACAGTGGTATGACCGTAATGCTAGGGAGCAGACTTATAATGTTGGTCAGCAGGTGTATGTTCTGCTTCCCCTGCGGCAGAAGAAACACCAAGCAGCATGGGAAGGCTCATACACCGTATGAGTGTCTGAATAATGTCACCTACTTGTTCAGGTTGGGAGAAGGGAGTAGACGGCAGAAGGCCATTCATGTGAACATGATCAAAGTCCATCATGAGCACACAGCCTCTGTCATTAAGGTCTGCAGCAGGCCGGAGCCTGAAGAGGCTGATCCACTTTTAGACCTGCTAGCTGACACCAGGGAGGTAGACTCAGAACGCCTGATAAACTACAATCTGACCCCAACCCAGGTACCTGGGCTGAAGAGAGTGCTGGCAGTACATGGTAGCAGGTTTATGGGAAAACCTGGAAGGACGCATCTAGCTGTCCGCCAGGTGGACACCAGGGCACATCCTCCCATTAAACAGTCGGCCTATCGCGTCGCCCTGGAGGTGCTGGCCGACATGAAGAGGGAGGTGGAGGAAATGCTGCAGCTGGGGGGTTGATTTAGAAGTCCCACAGTGCCTGGGCGTCCATAGTAGTCTTGGTCCCTAAAAAGGACCAAACGACCAGGTTCTGTGTGGACTACCGGAAGCTGAATGCCATCACCGCTGCAGATGCCTACCGCATGCCCCAGATTGATGAATTGTTAGATAGGCTGGCAGCTGCCCGCTATATCACAATCATGGATCTGAGCAGGGGGTACTGGCAAATTCCTCTGGCCCCTGGGACTCAGGAAAAGTCGGCCTTCATTACCCCACTCAACTTGTTCGAATTTACCATCATGACGTTTGGGATGAATAATGCCCCAGCTACCTTCCAGAGAGTCAAGAATGACTTACTGGAGGGGCTGGAAACCTTTGCATTAGCCTACCTGGATGACATTGCCGTGTTCAGTTCTACCTGGGAAGAACACCCGGTGCACCTGTCACAGGTCCTGGACCAACTGACAGCTGCCAATCTGACTGTCAAACCCAGTAAGTGTCAGATCGGCATGACTGATGTGCAGTATTTGGGACACCAGGTAGGAGGGGGCACCCTAAACCTGAGACAGGGAAGGTTGAGGCCATCCTGACCTGGCCTACCCCCCAAACCAAAAAGCAGGTTATGTCTTTCTTGGGGACCGCTGGCTATTATAGGAAGTTTGTATGTAACTATAGTAGCTTGGCCAAACCTCTGACTGACCTAACCAAAAAGAAACTGCCCAAAGTGGTGTCTTGGACACCAGAATGTGAGCAGGCATTTTAGGCCTTGAAGGTGGCACTGGCCAGCGCCCCTGTGCTATAGGCTCCAGTCATCATGACGTTTGGGATGAATAATGCCCCAGCTACCTTCCAGAGAGTCAAGAATGACTTACTGGAGGGGCTGGAAACCTTTGCATTAGCCTACCTGGATGACATTGCCGTGTTCAGTTCTACCTGGGAAGAACACCCGGTGCACCTGTCACAGGTCCTGGACCAACTGACAGCTGCCAATCTGACTGTCAAACCCAGTAAGTGTCAGATCGGCATGACTGATGTGCAGTATTTGGGACACCAGGTAGGAGGGGGCACCCTAAACCTGAGACAGGGAAGGTTGAGGCCATCCTGACCTGGCCTACCCCCCAAACCAAAAAGCAGGTTATGTCTTTCTTGGGGACCGCTGGCTATTATAGGAAGTTTGTATGTAACTATAGTAGCTTGGCCAAACCTCTGACTGACCTAACCAAAAAGAAACTGCCCAAAGTGGTGTCTTGGACACCAGAATGTGAGCAGGCATTTTAGGCCTTGAAGGTGGCACTGGCCAGCGCCCCTGTGCTATAGGCTCCAGTCTTCACCCGCCATTTCCTAGTGCAGACGGATGCCTCAGCCTATGAATTGGGTGCAGTCCTGAGCCAGGTGGATGATGCCGGAGAGAAGCATCCCATCCTCTACCTGAGCCGGAAGCTGCTTCCCCGGGAAGTAGCATACGCCACGATCGAAAAGGAGTGTCTTGCAATCACGTGGGCTCTCCAGAAGTTACAAACGTACCTTTATGGATCACAATCCCTTCAACTGGCTAAATCGTGTTGCTGGGGAGAATGGCAAACTACTTCGGTGGAGCTTAATTCTACAGCAATACGATTTCACCATCCAGCATAAAAAAGGCAGCACCCATGGCAATGCTGATGGGCTGCCAGGACAAGCCAAGCCCGCAGGAGTCTGTTGCGTCAGGAGGGAAATTGTAGTTCCCTCCCATCAACCACCTAATGGTGGGAGGTGTAACGCTATCACGTACTGGAACATGAGAAGCTGTAGCTAGTGGCCATGTTGTTTGAGAACCTTAGGGCAGCCATGACAGCTTGCCTAACAGTTTAACATTACAGTAAAAATCTGAACTCCCTCCCTCCTCACTGGTGTTCAGGAATTCATAGTTTTATACTTCAAAGGAGCTGTAATCTCAACAGAGAAAGAAGAACCAGGTTAGGTCTGTAAAAACATCTAATGTCGGCCTGGCAGGATGTCGTAAAACTGTCACCCTTTCAATTCAGAGAACCAGCAGATACCGGTCGTAAATATTTTAGTGCACATAAAGCTTAAACAGTGGAATAAGTATGAAATTTCACCATGTTTCATAACTTCTAAAGTAATAATAGCACAGCCATTATATAGACATATTTAGTTTCCTTGGATAATTTGTAACGTTTCAAGTCCAGGCACCCCTATGTCAGGTCATATGGGAAACCACTGGTACCCCTTATTCCTCCTAGGTAAACTAGACATTGGAGATGTGGCATGTTTATATCTGTTTTGAAGGAAATCTCACGCTGAACAATAATATGGATATTTGCAGTCTGTAAACACTATAGATGCAGAGATATGAATATGTATCACAAAGTGTACCTGGGACATGGTTATGAGTGTAGACACCTCCCAGCAACCAACCCCTAAACAAGATGACCAGACGATTGGTCACTGTCAACACCCCTTTGATCCGACAGAAAAGAGGAGAAGCCAAGACAATGGGCAGTTCTCCTTTTCCCATCCAAGCAGGAACATCGGCCAAGTTTGAGAACCGATTACCCAGCTCATCAATCGAACTCTGATCAACCCTCAGACGTTAATTGCAAGTATTCTTCCTCCCCAATTCTACCTTATTTCTTTGTAGCTGTATATTGTCTTTATCTTTTTGAAACATTTTTTTTTTTGTAAATGTTTATTTGCACCAACTTTGACCTTTTCATAATAAACCCTTTTGTTGAAAAGTGTTAACCTTGTCTCCAAAGCTCTTAATGCAAGCTATAAACGAACCTGCCACTTGAAGAGCGCTACTGTTGTAGAGTAAGGCCTCTGAGCAGGAGATAAAAAGGTTCCTGGATTGCCACACTCTGAAGAAAGGCATCTTTATTGTAGAACGTAAAAAATCCAAAATACAGTCACATAAATGGAGACAAGACAGGGTAAATCGCTAACGCGTTTCACATCTGAGGCCTCTGAGCAGACCTGTCTGTGGTAGCAGTGTGTGTTGCAGATGCTTATTCTAAACTCATACTGTAATTGGTATTGCTAAAATTATGAGTCTCCCCCAGCTTGGTCTTTTAAAACGGAGGTGGTGGCAGTTAAAGGGTTAATTGCGTAATTAGCCCAGTGACAATCGCTCTCAGGCTGCTGGCACCTAGATTGTGGTCCCGCAAGTTGGAAAATCTTTGTGCTGGGTGCAGCTGAGAGTGGCATTGTTACGTAAGTTTGGCCAGGTTGGCCGGTCCTTCACCGCAAGTTAGCAAGAAGGGCAGGGATCTGGCATCTGCATTCAACACATATTATATCTATCGGCCCCCTGGACTGGTATAACTTCCTTGACGACTTCTCTGCCTGTCTACCCTACTTTCTCTCTTCTGAAATTCCAACAACCATTCTTGGTGACTTCAACATCCCGGTTAAACTTAACACTCCCTCTACTTCTAAGCTGCTGAGCCTAATCTCCTCTTTTGACCTAAAACAATAGACAAGCGCTTCTACTCACTCTGTTGGCAACTGCCTTGACCTCATATTCTCCTACCTATGCACTCTGCACAACTTCTCCAATATTCTTTTTCCTCTCTCTGATCACCACCTTATTAGTTTGACTCTCTCCTTGTCTGCCTCCTCCTTGCCTTCCAACTAGCAAACCAATAGAAACCTTCGCCATCTTAACCCTTCTCTTCTTTTTTCTGTTACAGATTGTCTCTACGACAAAATCTCATCCTTGTCCTGCCCCTACTTGGCCACTTCTGTCTACAACAGTTCACTGTCCTCCACCCTGGATACCTTTGCCTCCCCTCACTACGCACAGAATCAGGCCCTGACCACTACAACCCTGGCAGACAGACAATACCAAAAGCCTCAAAAAACGTAGCCGCGCTCTTGAGCATCTGTGGCATAAGACTAAGTCACAGCAAGATTTCAGCCAATATAAATCTGCCCTCCAAAAATACCATTCCTGCCTCCACACTGCCAAACAGACCTACTTTATCACTCTCATTAACACCCTCTCACGAAGTCCCCGTCAACTCTTTTCTACCTTTACCACTCTACTTTGTCTCCATTACCTCCACCCACTAACTTACTCAGTGCCCAGTAGATTGCTAATCACTTCAAAAATTAGACTGAGACAGTTCGTCTCGAGATCTCCGCTCTACAGATATCTCCCTCACTTTACACTCCTTGTCCTCCTGCTTAATCAATGCTTGCCTCTTTCAACCCAGCTACTATAGAGGAAGCCACTAAACTTTTTTCCAATGCCCACCTAACCTCCTGCCACCTGGACCCTGTTCCTTCTCAAATACTATGGTCACCATCTGACTCTATCCTACACTCTTTAGCTCATATCTTCAACCTTTCACTCTCTACTGGCATCTTCCCCAACCCTCTAAAACATGCGCTAGTCACTCCCATACCAAAAAAAACCTCATTAGACACCACCAATCTTAACAATCTAAGACCCATCTCTTTACGCCCTTTTGCCTCCAAACTCCTTGAATGTTTAGTCTACAACCGGCTGAGCAACCACCTCATTGAGAATAACCTTCTTGATCCCCTTCAGTCTGGATTTCAGCCACAGCATTCCACAGAAACTGCCCTCATATAACTCACAAACCACTTACTAACAGCCAAAACCAACAGTTATTATTCCGTACTCTTACTCTTGGACCTTTCCGCTGCCTTTGGTACAGTTGACCACCCCCTCCTCCTCAAAAAACTCAATTTGCTTGGTCTCCATGGCTGCACTCTGTTGGTTTGAATCTTACCTCTCTCATTGCACCTTCAGTGTCACTTACAACTCCACTTACTCCTCTCCAAACCCTCTTACCGTTGGGGTCCCCCAAGGTGCTGTCTTTGGACCTCTACTATTCTTGATCTACATGTCCTCCCTGGTCCATTACTATTTATATGCTGATGACACCCAAATCTATCTCTCTGCCCCTCAGCTCACCCCATAAATCTCCTCACGCATCACTGATTTACTAACAGACATATCAGCCTAGATGTCAAATCACTTCTTCAAACTGAATCTATCTAAAACTGAGCTCTTAATATTTCCTCCCCCACGTGCCCCTTCCCCTGACTTCTCTGTCAAGATTAATGGCACATCTATCAGTCCATCCCCACATGCCAGGGTGAATGGATGAATGAATGAATGAAAAATTTATAAAGCGCTGCTAATGTAGGTTCCTTAGGGATGGGGAAATTGACTCCCAGGGTTTTTTTCCTGTTAACAGTCTTGCCGCCGCGTTTTGGATGACTTGTAGGCATGCAAGCTGATATTGGGGTAATCCTATGTAGAGTGAGTTAGCGTAATCGAGTCGGGAATTGATGATTGTTCCAACTACTACTGCTTTGTCCTCTTCTGGGATGAAGGGGACAAGTCTACGTAACAGGCGGAGGAGATGGTGGGATCCGCTAACTACCGATCCTATTTGTGCATCCATTGTCATTTCTGAGTCAAAGATAACTCCGAGGCTTTTGGCTTTGGTGCTCAGAGAGATGGTTTGTCCTAAGATGGTGGGAGGTGTCCACGGAGTCTTGTTTTTGGCATTTTGGTTAGCGTGTAGGAGAAAAACTTCTGTTTTTGAACTGTTCAGTTTGAGGGAGCAAATGGTCATCCAGTCATCTATCAGAGTGAGGCATTTCTCTAATTGCTGATGGTGGTCTTTTTGTCCGGTGATGCGAAGGTACAGTTGGGTGTCATCAGCGTATGAGTGGAAGCAGAGGTCCGATTTTCTGATGATTTCGAGGAGTGGGCGGTTGTAGATGTTGAATAGGACTGGTGACAAGGGTGAACCCTGCGGGACTCCACAGGAGATTGTGCAGGTTTCAGAGGTGAATGCTCCCAGTCTCACTGTCTGAGAGCGATTCTCTAAGAAGAATGCAAACCATTTTAGACCAGAATCTGTGACTCCTGCTACTTCTGTGAGGCGGACGAGTAGAGTATTGTGGTCCACTGTATCAAATGCTGCACTGAGGTCTAATAGTACCAGGAGACATAATTCTCCCTCATCTGCTGCTTCCAGGGCATTGTCCCATATTTTGAGCAGTGCTGTTTCTGTGCCATGCCCTGGGCAAAAGCCTGATTGCAGAGGATCCAGGAGTTGGTGTGTGTCCAGGTGGCGCTGTAGCTGTTGTACTACTGCTTTCTCCATAATCTTTGAGATGGTGTTGAGGCTTGTTATCGGTCTGCGGTAGTTAGGGTCCTTAGGGTCAAGATCGGGTTTCTTTAGTAGGGGTTTGATGACCCCTTGCTTGAGAGTGGTTGGCACAATCCCCTCTTTGAATGACTGATTTATGAGGTGTGTTATAGTAGGAGCCAAAATGTCGGAACACTCTTTCAGGAGTTTTGTGGGAATGATGTCATTTGGTGACGTGCTGTCTCGAAGGCTTCTCATAATATTTCTAGTAGTGTCAGTGGAGATTGGAGTCAAAGAGAAATCTGATGGTTTTGTGATGTTTGTGTCGATATCCTCTTCTTGCTTTGGGTGAGTTGTTTTTTTCTGTTGAATTGATTTCTGAATATTGTCGATTTTGTCGATGAAGAAATTTGATAACTCATTGCAGAATTCCTGAGTATCATTTGCTGAGGGCTCTAAGCAGGTAGGATTCATTGATTGGGCGACTATTTTGAAAAGTTCCCGCGGTCAGGTTAAAGCAGTTGAGATGGTGTTCGAAAAATGTTCTTTTTTGGCTTTGAAGATTGCTTTGTGGTATTTTACAGTGAGTACTTTGTATTTTGTATGGTTTTTCTTAGTAGGATTTCTTCTCCATGCTCTTTCAGCTCTTCTATGTTCTTGTTTGAGTAGTGTGAGGGTGCCATTAAACCATCTGGATTTTTTTTTTCGGATGAGTGTTCTGCGTTTTGGCGCCACTAAGTCTGCTGTTTGTAGT
Organism: Lithobates clamitans; assembly: GCA_037952925.1. Taxonomy (NCBI): domain Eukaryota; kingdom Metazoa; phylum Chordata; class Amphibia; order Anura; family Ranidae; genus Lithobates; species Lithobates clamitans. The sequence continues at coordinate 917,094 of JBBGZY010000714.1, forward strand.
AGTGCCTTATTTAGGAAGTTGAGTGTTTGTTCCGTTGAGAGGGTGCTAAGGGTAACCTTAGACTAAATCATGCCGCCTTAGCCTCTGCAACTTTTCCAGAATACGCCCCTTTTTACCTAATGACACCACCAAGCTTCTAATTCACTCCCTGGTTATCTCTCGCCTCGACTACTGCAACTCCCTCCTCATTGGATTACCTTTACATAGACTATCCCCCCTTTAGTCCATAATGAATGCCGCTGCAAGACTCATCCACCTTACCAACCATTCAGCTACATCACTAACACAGTCCCAAAATACCAACCAAGCCGCTCTCTTTGGTCCTCCCAAGACCTCCTGCTTTCTAGCTCCCTTGTCACCTCCTCCCATGCTCGCCTCCGGGATTTCTCCAGAGCTTCTCCCAACCTTTGGAACTCCCTACCCAAATCTGTCCAACTGTCCCCTACTCTATCCATCTTTAGACGATCCCTGAAAACCCTTCTCTTTAAAGAAGCCTATCCTGCTTCTAACTAACACTGTTTTAATTGCTCCATCAGCTCATCCCCCACATCTATTACCTTTTGTATCAATTGATCCTTCCTTTTTAGATAGTAAGTTCTAATGAGCAGGGCCCTCTGATTCCTCTTGTACCAAATTGTAATGTAACTGTAATGTCTGCCTTTATTTTTTTCAGCGCTGCGCAAACTGTTAACGCTATATAAAACCTGTATTAAAATAATAATAATAATACACACACACATGAACTTTAATGGCATCCCAGTCTTAGTCCGTAGGGTAAAAATGGCTTGGCTCGCAGTCTTTGCTCTAATTCATCCCAAAGGTGTTGAGATCAGGACTCTGTGCAAGTCAGTCAAGTTCCTCCACTCCAAACTCGCTCATCCATGCCTTTATGGATCTTGTTTGGGCACTGTTCCAAATCATTTAGTGGAGGGGGGATTATGGTGTGGGATTGTTTTTCAGGGGTTGTGTTTGGCCCCTTAGTTCTATGAAGGGAACTCTTAAGGCTTCAGCACATAAAGACATTTTGGACAATTTCATGCTCCCAACATAACTGCGAACTTGTGCACAAAACAAGATCCATAAAAACATGGATGAGTGAGTTTTGGGTGGAGGAACTTGACAGTCCTGATCTCCACCCCATAGAATACCTTTGGGATGAATTAAAGCAGAGACTGCGAGCCAGACCTTCTCGTCCAACATCAGTGCCTGAACTCACAAATGCGCTTCTGGAAGAATGGTCAAACATTCCCATAGACACACTCCTAAACCTTGTGGACAGCCTTCCCAGAAGAGTTTAAGCTGTTGTAGCTGCAAAGGGTGGGCCAACTCAATATTGAACCCTGCGGACTAAGACTGGGATGCCATTAAAGTTCATGTGTATGTAAAGGCAGGCATTCTAATACTATTGGTAATATAGTGTACCACCTATATACAGGTTTCTGCTCCTTCTTCTTACAGGTGCACGCTGAGCAAGCCTTGTGCTGAAGAGGCACCCATGCAGGTGGGCTCCTGAGCCAGTCTTTGTGCATTAATAGACAAACACAGCTTAGCTCGGCTATGATCTAAGCTCCCTCCTCCAAGTATTTGAGTGACAGCATTGGGAGCCAATGGGTCTGGCTGCTCTCAGTGTGTCCTGGGAGAGCAGGAAGAGACCAACTCTGCTACAGATGGAACAGTGCTGGATCGTGACAGGACTCAGGCAAGTGTTTAGGGATGGCAGTGGGGGGGGGGGGGCAGCAGTGGAAGGTTTTTTACCTTAATGCAAATAATTCATTAAGGTAAATAATCTTTTTTATTTACAGCTACTTTAAGGCAAATGTTGGTGAATGTTATATTTGTGCTGTGAAAGGCAAAAAAAAATTGCCATTTCTCACATATTACAAACATTAGGGGGGTTATTTGTGACTTCCGTGTGAATGCTAAAACATTTGCACAACAAATATTTTAATAAATAGACCCTCAAGTGTCAATATCTTAGTGCCAAAAACTGCTAATGCATTATAAGGATTACAAATAGAAAAATATTTGACTTTACTGCCATTTTTTGTTCAGCATCCTTATGGAAATCGGCAGATTAGAGTAGGAAAGGCAAATTGGTGAACCATGAAGTAGCCATATTTCCCAGTAAAACAGTCTGAATGGTAATGCAGAATAAAAGTGATGAGCCAATGGCTGAAAAGTGGTTAATGGTCCCAGAAAGCCTGTATTACATAAGTCCCCTAGTTGCTCTTGTTACATGCACCAAATATCCAGGAGGCATATTCCCTGCATTCATTTAAAAGTCATATGTTTATGTAAACACTTTGTACCTGACAGTAAAAAAGACCATATAAGATTCAATTATAAACTCAGCAATGATTTAATAGGTCTTAGTCCTTGAAACATTTCCACTGTGACTGCCCAGAATATATCAGTATTTCAGGCACATAAAGATCAATATAATGAATATAATACAGGCCCGCTAAAACGTTCTTTCTGGGATTATTAAAAACTTCAAGCTGTTTGAAGAACAAAAATCCATTGTTACCATAATGTCCGTCAAGATGTGATATCATCTTTTAAATGAATTTGTGATGACAGATACAGGAAAAGCTGCATGTCTAACAGAGATAAGTCATATACAGTATATTTCACACAGAGACACATGGGACTTTGTCAATTAATGTGGACATGTGAAGCATAGTAAATTGATCTGGAGAGAAATCCAATAGCTTTTTATGTCCAGGAAGGTGTATATTTTTGCCTGTATGTGAATATAAATTGGATTTGTTCCACTTAAGGTCTTGTGCCTTCCATTAGATCAATTGGGAGTGATCAGAAGATATACTGTCCAACTGGAGTGTTAATAATCTGTGTCACTGAGAAATAGAATGTAACATTTGTAGAGAATGATGCTGAAAATTGTTTAGGCGAGAAGCTGCTCATTATAACGTGTTGTTAGAGCTGATGTAAATGTACAATAGATGGTGTACAAAGCATAATTAGCACTTTATTCCAGTGTATTAATTGTTTTGCAGTGCTATTCTAGAAATATGAGTATGGTTGGTGATAGGTTTCTGATCTGTTTCAGTGAGAGATGACAACTTTTTAATTTTGCCTTCTGGACCCAGTATGGAGAGGAGTAGTGTGTTTTTTATATATACTGTATGTATAGAAAGATACTTGATTTGCATAATATCACTAATGTAAGCTATTTATTAAAAATAAAATATTCTCATATATATATGTACATGAGGGCAACCTTTATGTTACTGGCCCCTCTCACAATACAAGTCTATTACTCAGCTGACTAACTAATTAAAGTTGAGTAAAGCTTTAAAACTTTAAGAGGAGTTCCGGCCGGGCCTTAAAAATTAAAAGTCAGCAGCTACACATACTGTAGCTGCTGACTTTTAACATTAGGACACTTACCTATCCTGGAGTCCAGCGATGTGGGCACCGCAGGTGATCTTTGGATTGGTTGATCAGGTACTGCTGCGGCCATTGCTACTAAGGGATCCTGGCTGGCAGAAGAGGAGGGAGGAGGAGGGGAACCGAGCTGCTGATGTAGATCGAAGCGGCCTGGTCTCCCAGAAGTAGGGGCAGGATACCTGTCAAAGACAGCTATCCACTCCCCCCCGAAAGGTGGCACCGGAGGGGGGGGGTCAAATGAGCGGAAGTTCCATTTTTGGGTGGAACTCCGCTTTAAGCTTTTTTTTTTTTTTACAGGTAGAAAATTTTTTTTATTAAAGTTTACCAGGCCAAAGCATATTCAACGCCAAGCGTGGCCTGACCTAGCAGGAAGATGGAAGCTTATTCCCTAAGCTCCTGCCACCACAGGGAAAAGCTGACTGGAATCTGAGGTAAAATTGCCCCTAAATACCTCCAAATCATGGGGACTGCATCGCGGAACTCTTCTGCCTCCCACTCCTGTTCCCCCCGCGAAAAATTAGGGGACAGGGGTCATATTATTCCTGAAATGCTTCATACTGGCAGAGGGAACACGGGGCCTTCCCGCCACAGACACTCACACTCTCAGGCTTCTGAGGCGGCCCTGACAGAACCGCCACACGCGGGATCTCCAAACCCTCACAGGGATAGAAATGTCATTGAACTCTCACCCCAGCCGCACTTAAACATGCAGGACCTGTGGACCATTGCAGAGGATATCAAAGACACCTTATCTGCCGCCATTTCAGAGCTCAGGCTCGATATCCGTGCGCTCAGTGACAGAGTTCTCACAGTTGAAAGTGTGACTGAACGCCAAAGCTGCGAATCGCATTGACTCCCACACAATACAAATGAGAGATATGCAACGCCATCTGGAAGACCTCGACAACAGAGGTCGGCGCCATAATCTCACAGTCAGAGGACTGCCAGAGGCCATCGAGGGAGAACAAATAGCCCCTACCGTAACTGGAATCTTCAATGGTCTGCTTAATAGATCACCTCATACACCCATTGATATGGAAAGGATCCACCAGGCCTTACGTCCCAAGGGAAGGGAGACAGATCCCCCGAGGGACATCATTTGCTGCATAATTGACTTCGAACTGAAGGAAGAAATTATCAGACAAGCAAGAAGCAGGCCTCAAATACTCCATGATGGGAGAGCAATCCAAATCTATCAGGACCTCTCAGGAATCGCCTTACAGCACCGACGTGATCTGAAGCCTCTGCTGGATGCCCTTCGCATGAAAGGTATTCCATATAAATGGAAATTCCCGTTTTGCCGTTCTGCCTCTGCCTGATCTCCCACACTTCTGTGGAACCCTGGGCATACTCCTGGTAGATGTCCCTAACTGGTATGCGGAGTTTCGTCACACAGTGACAAGCAAAGAATCACCTCAGGAAGAACCCATGGAGGCGCAAGATACCAGGTACCGTAGGAGAAGGTCCCTATCCGCCCCCAGGCACCTTACCGGTACCCGCATTCACTACCAGGAGGGCAGCCCCACAATCTCGCCGAGGCTCAAGAGAGCTCGCCAAAACCGCTAGCCGGCCTCAGATACACGCTACCATGCAATCTCAGTTTGCCATGTTCGACTTTAATCAGTTCTTTCACACTGTTAACCTTTAATTCAATGTGTATGTGACTGACTTTCTTCAAGAGATGTTCGGCACAATAGATGTTTTGCATCTTGTACTGGGTTCGGATTGTATCCCTGTCATAGACATTGCAAGTTTAGCTAAAAAGCAGCAGCACTTGCCTATGGAATGAACACCGCACATATGTCTAGTGGAGTGTTCTAAAACTACATGACCCACAAAACCCTGCGGTTTGTACCCGCCCCTGACCTGGCAGCAGTTCTGTACAGTGTCACTTCCGCCCACAATCTCCCTGACACTAAGGAAAAGCCTCAAGAACATCCGACAAACACTGCGACTGTTACCTGGACAACGCCTCACACAGATTATCACACTCAAGGCTGACTTCCCAACCGCGTCTCACACAGCCTCCTCTTCCACTCCATCGATGGCGGGAACCACTTGTGTACTGACTGAGGAGCCTACAGGGGCTTCCCCCTCCATCTACATGTCTCAACTGATGTGACACCTACCTGCAGGCTTATGCAAAATGCACTACATCCATCTACTGGCCTGTAACTGTAACTTTACCCAATCACACTTGCTGGCATGTTAGGTTGCACGGCGAGGTATGAGGTATATTCCACACTCTCTCTATGGAAAATCTTCTAGTCCACACGTTTAGTATTATTCAGACTTTCTAGTTGGAGATCTGTCACTGATTGCATTTAGGCCCTATAAATGTCCTCTGTTTAATTACCTCACATGTTCTGAGGCCGACACTTGACCCATGAGAGGGGACCCACCTTTACAAATCCCGCATTTAGCCGTGATAGTATTTAATGGCATTTTGGGTGCCTTCTGGTATGGGGGCTGGGTGGTGTTATCAGAACTCCCAATATTTCTATATGATGGTTCTTGTATGCTATTTGTGTAATGATGCATTTATTCACCCAAATCCCACCACCCAGCACTCACGTTTCTTTGAGAGTATCCCCTCGCCCTATTATTATATATCCCCCAGAAAATACGTTCTCCAAAACCTCCTCCTTTTATCACCTGAAGACCCTGTGGTGGCGGACTATACCAGTCTTTCCTTTACCTATAGTCCTCCTTCACTGCTTGGTGATTGCCAACCCCCACACAGTTGTGAGTCATGGTGGTGTTACACCCCTCAGGGTGCACACATCGTGCCCACACTGTACCTTACCAATACTGTACAGTTTAGAGGTATGGGAGCAAGTCACCCCCAAACCTCATCGGTTTCACCCCAGTTACCTCAACATTACACTTAAGCCTGCCATACACTGAACAGACCCACATCCTGATTGCCTAGGTCATCCCTCTCCCTTCACTCGTACTTATGGCGGATGACACAGATCCCCAGGCCTCACCGCCTGACCTACATAAGCACCTACAGACACTCAAACTCTGCTCAATCAATATACAAGGCCTTAACATACCAGAAAAAATTTCTAAACTGTTCTATTTCCTACAACGATCGAAAATACATGTAGCACTTATACAGGAAACGCACTGCAGGACGGATAGCATCCCTAAACTGTATAATCACCAATTCCCACTGGTGTACCACGCTTCCAACACCGAGGCTAAATCCAAAGGAGTCTCAATCTTAATTTCTAAACAATGCCCCCTGCAGGTGACAGAAGTCCAAAGAGACTCCCAAGGGAGATTCCAATTCATTAAAGACACTCTGCACCACAGGCCTGTCACAATAGCTAACATTTTAGCCCCTAACTCGCAACAAGTGGCCTTTTTTAGAGACACCTTCCAACAACTTCTCAGCTTCCAATTAGGTACTCTGATAGTAGGAGGTGACTTCAATGTCGCTCTGAATCCCTCCCTTGACACATCTAACTGTGCTTCCTCCCTAACCTACAGAGCCCTACGAGCTATTAAATTGCAACTCTTGCAACTTCACGATGCCTGGCGCACATTACACCCCAACACTAAGGACTTCACCTTCTTTTCTGCACCTCATAACAAATACTCCAGAAGAGACCACTTTTTCTTATCCCAAAATGATCTCACACACCTCTCAAAAGCTACGATTGAACCCATGGTTCTTTCTGATCACAACCCCATATTTATAACTCTAACCCTCCCGACAACCCATGGTAGGTCCAACATATGGCGACTTGATAATTCTCTACTGACTGACCTGGACCATATTCAACAAATTACCAGGAGCCTCACCCAATACTTTGCAGAAAATACAACAGAAGACACCTCTCCTATCTCCGTTTGGGCAGCACACAAATGCGTCATAAGGGGGAAATTTATCTCCCTTGCGGCCCAATGAAACAAACTTAGAAAAGCACAAATTAATGAGCTGACCAACTGCATACTAACACTTGAACAAGCACACAAAGCATCGCTAGCAGCTTCCACATTAACGGAACTAACTCAGACCAGAGAAGAACTTCTGGAGGAACTTAACCACACACTAAAACGTAACTACGCCGTGACCAAAAAATTATTCTACGAATTTGGCAACAAGTCGGGCAAACCAAAGCCAGAGCGCTTCAAGTTAAGAAAGCGGCCCATACCATTCACAAAATTACAACACCAACTGGCGACGCCCTTGTTACTACGGATGATAACTCTGACCATTTTGTTCAGTACTTCTCCAAACTATACAACCTCCCCACCACGCTCCCCCCTGCAGCCACCTCGGACCGAATTACAGCCATTACCGACTTCCTTGCACAATACTGTCCCTCCCCCCTCTCTCCTGATGAATCCTCGGACCTTGATCTCCCACTCTCAGGAGAAGAAATTTTAACTGCATTAAAACAAATAAAACCGGGCAAAAGCCCTGGACCAGATGGCCTGACAGTTAGCTATTATAAGTCTTTCCCAGACACCCTCGTTCCCCACCTCACCAAAGCCTTCAATAATCTCTCACCAACCTCTAATATGATGAGGGACATCCTTGAAGCACACGTCACTCTCCTTCCCAAACAAGGCAAAGACCCCTCATTGGTCTCTAACTACTGCCCGATTTCACTCCTGAGCATAGACCTAAAGCTCTACGCCAAAGTGTTGGCAAACGGCATTCTCCCTCTGCTACCCAAATTAATCTCCCTTGATCAAGTAGGTTTTGTCCCTGGCAGGGAGGCCAGGGACAATACTATCAAGGTTCTAAATATCCATCACTGGCTCTCCAAAACATCCACACATGGTTTTTTCCTGTCTTTGGATGAGGAGAAGGCGTTCGACAGGGTGGCCTTGGACTATATGGAAGCGACTTTAAGAGTAATGGGTTTCCCATCGCATCTACTCCAAATGATCCTGGGGCTATACTCTGCACCTACAGCTAAACTTAGGATCAATGGCCGCCTGTCGAACGCCTTCTCTGTCTCAAACGGAACCCGTCAGGGATGCCCCCTATCCCCGCTCATATTCGTCCTTACTATGGAACCAATGCTCCGCAGATTAAGAGACAACCCGGATGTCAAAGGCATTAACATTGGGGATAACCACTATAAATTAGCAATAATACAAAAAAAGATGCGGCGCTAAAATAATTAAAACCAGTGAAATGAAATGATACAATAATCAAAAATAATAGTGCAAGTTAAATAATATCATACTCCAATGTCCCAAGATTACAGACAAGTAAGATGGACAGATAGAATCCAAAAAACAAAGCAAAGAAGAGTCCGTGATGAATCAAGAAAGAGTGCAAAAAAAGGGGGCCACAACAGAGATGAAGATGCAGTGGAGAGAATCTTCTGTGGTTCCTCACACCCGAGGTGGAATATCAAATATGCTCACCAGATCCCGTTGACCGCCATTACAGCGGTCAAAAACAGCACAGGGAAATTTTTTGGGGCTCCCCACAACCTCAGCTCAATAGTACCGATGGACGACAGATGGTATCTCAAGATTCAAAGAGAGAAAGGACAAACCATCGCATAATATAGTCTGCACAATCGTTTTATTAAAAGGAATTGCACTTACAAAATCTCGTAGTAAAAACAGCATATCGCGTACAACTGACAGTCGGCGCCTCCGTCTGCTGCCTCCGCCTTTTTACTACGAGATTTTGTAAGTGCAATTCCTTTTAATAAAACGATTGTGCAGACTATATTATGCGATGGTTTGTCCTTTCTCTCTTTGAATCCTGAGATACCATCTGTCGTCCATCGGTACTATTGAGCTGAGGTTGTGGGGAGCCCCAAAAAATTTCCCTGTGCTGTTTTTGACCGCTGTAATGGCGGTCAACGGGATCTGGTGAGCATATTTGATATTCCACCTCGGGTGTGAGGAACCACAGAAGATTCTCTCCACTGCATCTTCATCTCTGTTGTGGCCCCCTTTTTTTGCACTCTTTCTTGATTCATCACGGACTCTTCTTTGCTTTGTTTTGTTTTTGATCTGCACGTAAGAATGAGCTGTAGGCACAAGTGAAATGAATACAGGGAAATCTATCCCATAAGAGAAAAATCATACTTAGAACGGCATTTAATAAAGACTTTTAGATACACTTTCAATAAATGCTTTACCACTTTAGTCGCTCTCAAATCCTCTTTTTCAATTACAGTTTAACAAGACAATATTGAGGTTGGTTTATAGTCATACATGGTATTCATTTTAAATCTGAAATAATATACTCAGCCTTTGCATTTTTTCAGTCTGTCAGTCATACAGTACACAGATGGTCTGTGAAATTATTAATGCGTTACCCAGTAACAAAGAAACGTATCAAATAACAAATGGTAAAAATAGCGTGTTCAAAGCCGCACGTTGTCATTTTTAAGTAGCTGCAAGTCATCTATTACGTTATTACTTTTAAACATTTTATTCTTGCCCTCCAAAATGCAAAAGCCTTGAAGTAAAATTAATATAAATGTCTTATTAATACTAATCAGGAGATTCAATGTCCTTTAGGTACCATTATTGGCTTTATTTAACAAAGCAACAAGAAATGTGCTAACTGCAGAAAAATCCAACCAGCAGTCTTTTTTTCAATTTCCAGTCATTCTAAACCATTAAAAGGTCAAAGCTAGTTTGTTTTTTGGGGGCTAACTTTGTACATCATCATTGCAAGTCAAAATGCATCTACTAACTCAGAATATAAATATGGATTTCGTTTAAAAACAGAATGTATTTATAATCTGTAACTTGTAACTGAAAATAAGGCCTCTTTTACAATGGTACTCTTTTGCCATGCTAGAATGCACCTTTTCAGTGCAACAAAGGTATGTAAAAATGATTCTCCTTTAAATCCTATGTAACTGTTCACATCAGTGTGCATTTTGAAAACTCCTGAATGCAGCATGAAAAAAGGAACTCCCATTGAACTCAATGGAAACACAACAAATGTGCATCAGACATACAAAAAAAAGGCACCTGTGCATTTTTGGTGCATTTTTTAAGTCATATGTCCAAACAACCAATGACTCATCTTTGCTGTCAGCCGAGAATTTCTGTCTTCAAGCAGAATGTAAACAAAGGAGCCTGAAAATGAAAAAAAAAAAAAAGTTGTGGGGGTGTCCCTCATAATCCATGCCAGGCCCTTTGTGTCTGGTGTTGATTTTAAGGGGGATCCCACAGCAGAATGCATGCTGTCTGGCAGGCGAGAAAAAAGGGGGACAAGCATGCATCCCCCTCAACCATATCAGACCACTTGCCTTCAACATGGGGGGTTACTTTGTCAGGGGAATCCCACATGGCAAAGCACCTTGTCTCCATGTTGATGAGCACAAGGGACTCTTCCCCAAACCCCTAGCACAATGGTTGTGGGGGTCTGCAGGCAGAGGCTTATCGAAATCTGGAAGCCCCCTTTAACAATAAGGGGGCACACAGATCCTGGAACTCTCTATGTGAATGAATAAGGAAAGCATAGTACCCCTACTCATTCAGGGAAAAAAATTGCAAATAAAAATATGAAGACAGTTTTTGACAAGTACCTTATTAAATCAATTTAAAAATTGTCCCCTGATGTACCTCTATCATCAATCACATCATCCAGATATGTAGGTCCATGTCATTCATGATGAATGACGGCCGTGGACCCACACAAAAAAAACCCCAAAAAAACACCACTCACTGACACCCGACTTCTCTGGTCGCTTGCCCAGCGCCACTCACCTCAAAGCCATGAGGTTCCCCTGGTTCACCAGGTGACCCCATTCCCTTAAAATGTCATTGACCAAATATGGACGCGTTCGGTGTGGGTGCAGCTCCTAACAACCATTGACCAGCAATGAAAACGCATGCAAAAACACATGCATAATGACAACTAAAATGCATATGCATTAAAAAAGTGTTAAAAAACACAACATGTGTTTTTGAAAAACACATACCGCATTTTTAAGTGCACCAGTGTGAAAGGGCCCTTAAGGTCCTTAAGGTATAACTAAAGGCAACATTTCTTTTTTTTTAGATTTGGATAGAGTGGTGAGTGGTTAGATACACTATAAGGTTTGTATTATTTTATTTTATTGTGTGGGAGGAGGATTTAAGGAGTAAGGCCATCCAAATCACATCAGGATATCTATATCCCATTTTGGCTCAACAACCATTGGTGAGTGGGAAGCACAGCACTGTGGATCCAGCACTAAAGCCGCGTACACACGAGCGGAATGTCCGACAGAAAAAGTTTGACGGTATCTTTTTATCGTCTATTCCGATCGTGTGTATGCCTCATCGGACTTTTTTTTCCGAAAATTCTGACGGACCTAGAAATGGAACATGTTATAAATATTTCCGACGGAACCAATTCCTATCAGGAAAACCGCTCGTCTGTATGCTGTTCCGAAGAACCAAAAACGACGCATGCTCTGAAGCAAGTGCAGGATGGAAGCTATAGGCTACTGGCTATTGAACTTCCTTTTTCTAGTCTCGTCGTACGTGTTGTACATCACCTCGTTCTGGACTGTCGGACTTTGGTGTGACCAAGTGTATATGCAAGACCGCTTGAGCGGAATTCCGTCGGAGAAACCTTCGGAGTTTATTCCAACGACAAAAACAGTCGTGTGTTTGCGGCATAAGAAAAGAGCATCCGCACTGGCACTTTGAACGGCACTTTTATATGTATACATATGGACTTTATGAGTTATGGTTTGCACTATTGCACTTTGTATATTTGAATTTATGAATTTTTGTATATTTACGAGAGCACAGGAAACTTTTAGGAGCAACAGTACAATGTTGATAATCCAATATAAGCTTCCAAAAAATATCTCCATTCATGCTGTGAATGATGCCTGTGCTCTGGCCACCTCTATCCACAACTTCATGGATAACCCTGCATGCACTGCAGCTTCTTCTCTGCCATTTACATTTTTAAATTTCTAAGGACTACATATCCCATGGTACCTTGCAGTCTGCAACAAGTGATTCTTGCACTGACTTGCCTCCTGAAACTCCTCCTCTTTGCACCTCTGTACTTCATAAGACAGGCTCTGTGACTTCTGTGACACAGCAGTGCCTTATTAGGAGTAGACTAGAAATTATTTAAATATAATGTGGGAGTAAATATATAATTTTACATTTTGACCATGATAATCCACTTAAACACATGTTAGGACTACATAGCACCTCCCACTCTTCTCAATAACAAGGAAGATATTTTCTAGTCCACAGAGATAGTAACAATGCTAACTTATAACAGTTCAGAGGTATAGAGCAAAAGAAGTTACCAGCTTGCAGTTTTCTGGCTGGATGAATATACAGTATACATATTTTTGCACTTCTCATATAGACATACCAAATCACTTTCAATGGTATATTTAAATAAAATAAGAAAAACGTATTGTTAGATGTACACTTTAAATGACTATTTATAAAAGATTTGTTGAACAAATGTCACACACATTCGAGCAGGCTGAACTAATTTTCCCAGTATTAGTGTAGTGGCCAGAAATGTGGTATACTTTCTTATTGAGGTTGTTCGGAAAACTATATTGTATTGTATTTTAGCTACTAGATGGAGCTGAAAATCTTAGCAATTAATTTATTACAGAAACATATGGGAAAATGTATCCAGCCTGCACTAATACATGTGACATTCACCCAATAAATGATTTATAAATAGACCCCTTAGTGTACTAAAACCATGTAAAGTAAATATTTAATTGCCAATGTTTGGCATTTGGCTAGGGTAGTTTACTGCATGGGTGGCAACCTCGCCCCTCGGAGCCTAGTCATGACTAGGCTCTGAGTGGCAGAGCAAAAAGTGTTGCGGGCGTGGCCTGGTTGGAGTCCAGGCTGAGGTTGCCACTCTCACATTGATCCCAGGGACCATGCAGATATAGGCAGCCTTCTCTTTAATACTAGCCATTGCAGGAGCTGGGACGAGCTCCATCCCGTGCCAGCACTCCCAGTAGCGGATGCTTCAGAATTTATACACACCCTACGGCACCATGCACCTTTTCATTCACCTAAAAAAATAAAGCCGAACTGGATGAAATATATTTTCTTTATTTCTAATACACTTCTTTTTCTCTGTTATATTTAATGACTTTTCTTCTCCCTTTTTCACAGTTCTTTACTTGGATATGTCCTTTCCTTTACATTTTTTTTAGCAGCCACATGTAATGTGTCAACTCTGTTGTCATACAAAATTCATTCCAGAATTCTTCTAACCTGATTTTACCTGCTAATCATTAAAAATGTCCCACAACACGGTTGAAAACCAAGATAGAAAATTATAGGCTATCACTCCTGACTTCTTTCTTCAGATATTAGTTGTCTGATTACAGTGCCTTGGAAGAGTATTGATACCCCTTGTGTTGGTCTATCACATAAAATACCAATAAAATACATATACGTTTTTGATTGTAACATGACAAAATGTGGAAAATGTCAAGGGGTATGAATACTTTTTCATAGTTACATAGTTACATAGTAGGTGAGGTTGAAAAAAAGACACAAGTCCATCAAGCCCAACCTATGTGTGTGATTATATGTCAGTATTACATTGTATATCCCTACAGTGGGGATCGAAAGTTTGGGCACCCCAGGTAAAAATGTGTATTATTGTGCATAACGAAGCCAAGGAAAGATGGAAAAATCTCCAAATGGCATCAAATTACAGATTAGACATTTTTATATGTCAAAAAAAGTTGGATTTTATTTCCATCATTTACACTTTCAAAATTACAGAAAACAAAAAAATGGCGTCTGCAAAAGTTTGGGCACCCTGCAGAGTTAATATCATGTACTGCCCCCTTTGGCAAGTATCACAGCTTGTAAACGCTTTTTGTAGCCAGTCAAGAGTCTTTCAATTCTTGTTTGAGGTATCTTTGCCCATTCTTCCTTACAAAAGTCTTCCAGTTCTTTGAGATTTCTGGGCTGTCTGTCACGCACTGCTCTTTTAAGGTCTAGCCATAGATTTTCAATAATGTTGAGGTCAGGAGATTGTGAAGGCCATGGCAAAACCTTCAGTTTCCGCCTCTTGATGTAATCCCCTGTGGATTTTGAGGTGTGTTTAGGATCATTATCCATTTGTAGAAGCCATCCTCTCTTTAACTTCAGCTTTTTCACAGATGGCATCAAGTTACCATCCAAAATTTACTGAAATTTTAATTGAATTAATTTTTCCTTCTACTCGTGAAATGTTCCCTGTGCCACTAGCTGCAATGCAAACTCAAAGCATGATTGATCCACCCCCATACTTGTCAGGTGGACAGAGGTTCTTTTCATTAAATTTTGTGCCCTTTCTTCTCCAAACGTACCTTTACTCATTCCGGCCAAAAAGTTCTATTTTAACCCCATCGGTCCACAGAACCTGTTTCCAAAATGCCTCAGGCTTGTCTATATGTTCATTTGCAAAATTCAAATGCTAATTTTTGTGGTGAGGACGTAGAAGAGGTTTTCTTCTGATGACTCTTCCATGAAGACCATATTTGTACAAGTATCTCATTATTAGTGGAATAGTGTATCACAACTCCAGTGTCTGCCAGATCTTTCTGGAGGGATCGTGCAGTCAAACGTGGGTTTTGAATTGCTTTTCTCACAATCCTGTGAGCTGTTCTGTCTTATTTTTCTTGGTCTTCCAGATCTTGCTTTAACTTCCACTGTTCCTGATGACTGCCATTTCTTAATTACATTCCGAACAGAGGATATTGACATCTGAAAACGCTTTGCTATCTTCTTATAGCCTTCTCCAGCTTTTTGAGCGTCAACTATTTTCAGTTTCAGTTTTCTAGACAACTGCCTAGAAGATTTAAAAAAAGGAAAAAGTTTTGGGACTTTAAATGAGGCTAGCACCAAAGGGATGCTCGCCTCCATCCCGGTCATTGGTTATAAAAAAGATGGAGAAGAATTGGGACTTTAAATGAAGCACACAGCAGCACAGCGCAGGTCAAGTGACCAAAATGCATTTATTTGGTATAATCCATGGTGTGTAAAAAACATTTTGGGCATCCAACCTCTAAAATCCTGTGGGCATCAAGCCTCTATATAATAAACCATGGATTGATTATACATAAGATACACATAAGTTGCACAATAGGTCATGATCCATTGTCACACAGAGAGCAAAGATAACAATCAACATACATGTGTACAATTATTACTGTGATTGGACCCAAAGAGAGCCATGAAAATTAGGACAAATAATGCAGATAATAAAAGGATTTAATGCCATGACAGATACTTATGGAGGTAAATGGAATCATTGAAATCTTGGTATTCCATGATGTGTGAGGATTGGTGATAATCAAAGCTCTACGCGTTTTGCGGTATAGCAACCGCTCATCAGGAGCATACGTCATGGAATGATTCTAAAGAAATGTATTTTTATAAAAAATAAAAAATAAATAAATAAATAAATAAATAAATAAAAAATTAAACAAAAAATAAAATAAAAATCGGTTTTCAGTAAACAAACAGGAAATGAAAAAAGGTTTTATATACAAATATTTTACTTGTATAAAATGAGTTAAAGGTTGTGCGTCAAAACTCACGTCTGCATCAGCGATCGAGTGAAAAAGTATCCAGAATCGCAGAGAGCTGCAATGCAAAGCCGCCCGACACCAGGGTGGTCTGCGGGAATGAGAACAGCCATAGACAAAACCATTGCTGGTAAGTGCAATGAGTGTAGGATGCGGACTTCTGTGTGGGAAACCTATATGAAACAAATCATAGTGATGTGTGTGGGTGTGTGAAAGTGAAAAAAATATAAAAAAGAGTGATGTGAGGACAAAGGTTGAAATAGGGAGAGAGAGTGGGATAGGAAGGGGTGGAGATAATGCAAAAATAAAAAAATAAAAAAAAAGGAAAGGAAGAAAATTAGAAAAAAGGAAAGGAATAATACCTGGTGTGCACAGAGTGGACAACTCCATGCATGCGAGTGTGATGATAAACAGGAAGGAAAGTGCAGTGTGTGAAGGCCAGCCTTGGAGATGCCTATATAGGTGTTCCATCATGGCCCAACCCCCCACATCAAGTTAGCAGACAACACCTGGGAGTGGAGCACTTTCACCTGGGCGGCTCAGCCGTCGGGCGATTAGCGCCAGTCCATCTCCCCAGTGTGTCCACCGAGCAGCGACACACCGCCGGAAACATAGCGCCTAGAAGAACCCATGGTGCTGATTGTTGGGGCAAGGTCAGATGAGTCTGGCCATTAAAAACCTTTGAGATTGACATCACCTGGTCTTCCCAGATGATGATTGAGAACAATCCATGACACTGGCAGGTCTCAGCTTTGCAAAGGGGGCAGTGCATGCTATAAATTCTGCAGGGTGCCCAAACTTTTGCAGACACCATTTTTTTGTTTTCTGTAATTTTGAAAGTGTAAATGACGGAAATAAAATTTAACTTTTTTTGACATATTATAAGAATGTCTAATCTGTAATTTGATGCCATTTGGAGATTTTTCCATCTTTCCTTGGCTTAGTTATGCACATTAATACACATTTTTACCTGGGGTGCCCAAACTTTCGATCCCCACTGTATATGTTGCAGACGTTCAGGTGCTTATCTAATAGTTTTTTGAAACTATCGATGCCCCCCGCTGAGACCACCGCCTGTGGAAGGAAATTCCACATTCTTGCCGCTCTAATGCCCTGTACACATGGTCGGATTTTCCGACGGAAAATGTGTGATAGGACCTTGTTGTCGGAGATTCGGACCGTGTGTGGGCTCCATCACACATTTTTCATCGGAATTTCCAACACACAAAGTTTGAGAGCTTGCTATAAAATTTTCCGACAACAAAATCCGTTGTCAGAAATTCCGATCGTGTGTACACAAAACCGACGCACAAAGTGCCACGCATGCTCAGAATAAATTAAGAGACGAAAGCTATTGGCTACTGACCCGTTTATAGTCCCGACGTACAAGTTTTACATCACCGCGTTTAGAACGATCGGATTTTCCGACAACTTTGTGTGACCGTGTGTATGCAAGACAAGTTTGAGCCAACATCCGTCGGAAAAAATCCATGGATTTTGTTGTCAGAATGTCCGATCAATGTCCAATCGTGTGTACAGGGCATAACAGTAAAGAACCCTCTAGGTAGTTTAAGGTTAAACCTCTTTTCTTCTAATTTTAATGAGAGGCCACGTGTCTTGTTAAACTCCCTTCCTCGAAAAAGTTTTATCCCTATTGTGGGATCACCAGTATGTTATCCCCTCTCAAGCGTCTCTTCACCAGAGAGAATAAATTCAGTGCTCGCAACCATTCTTCATAACTAATGTCCTGCAGACCCTTTATTAGCTTTGTTGCCCTTCTTTGTACTCACTCTATTTCCAGTACATCCTTCCTGAGAACTGATGCCCAGAACTGGACAGCATACTCCAGGTGCGGCCGGACCAGAGTCTTGTAGAGTGGGAGAATTATCGCTTTATCTCTGGAGTTATCCCTGGAGTTAATCCCTTTTTAATGCATGCCAATATTTTGTTTGCTTTGTTAGCAGCAGCTGGCATTGCATGCCATTGCTGAGCCTATCATCTACTAGGACCCCCAGGTCCTTTTCCATCCTAGATTCCCCCAGAGGTTCTCCCCCTAGTGTATAGATCACATTCATATTTTTTCCACCCACATGCATTATTTTACATTTTTCTACATTAAACCTCATTTGCCATGTAGTTGCCCACCCCATTAATTTGTTCAGATCTTCTTGCAAGGTTTTCACATCCTGCGGAGAAGATTTTGCCATGCTTAGCTTAGTATCATCTGCAAATACAGAGATTGAACTGTTTACCCCATCCTCCAGGTTGTTTATGAACAAATTAAATTAAATAAATTAAATTACATTGGTCCCAGCACAGAACCCCGTGGGACCCCACTACCCACCCCTGACCATTCTGAGTATTCCCCATTTATCACCACCCTCTGAACCTGCCCTTGTAGCCAGTTTTCAATCTATGCACTCACCCTATGGTCTATGCCAACAGACCTTATTTTGTACAGTAAATGTTTATGGGGAGCTGTGTCAAATTATTTTGCAAAATCCAGATACACCACGTCCTTGGGCCTTCCACTATCTAGATGGCAACTCACCTCCTCATAGAATTTAATAGATTGGTTTGGCAAGAACGATTCTTCATGAATCCATGCTGATTACTGCTAATGATACCGTTTTCATGACTAAAATCTTGTATATAGTCCCTTATCATTCCCTCCCAGAGCTTGCATACTATTGATGTTAGGCTAACTGGTCTGTAATTCCCAGGGATGTTTTTTGGGCCCTTATATATTATTATAATATATAATATTGGTGCTACATTGGCTTTTCTCCAATCCGCTGGTACCATTCCAGTCAGTGAACTGTCAGTAAAAATTAGGAACAATGGTCTGGCAATTACTTGGGTTCCATAAGTACCCTCGGGTGCAAGCCATCCGGTACCGATGATTTATTAATGTTAAGTTTCCCAAGTCTAATTCTAATTCTGTCCTCTGTTAGCCATGAGGGTGCTTCCTGTGATGTGTCACGAGGATAAACACTGCAATTTTGTTTACTGAAGCCCCCCGATTCCCTCGTGAGGAGAAGAATAAATTCAATACCTTCGCCATCTTGTCATCCTCTGTAACCAGATGTCCTTCCTCATTCTTTATGGTGCCAATGTGGTCTGTCCTCCTTTTTTACTGTTTACATACTTAAAGAATTTCTTGGTATTTTTTTTTCTCTCCTCCGCTATGTGTCTTTCATGTTCTATCTTAGCCCAAGGCACTGTATCTTTGATCTCAATATATTCTGATCCAGAGGCCCGAATCAAGTACGCAGCACATGAAGTGAAGACAGAACTCATCCTTGCAGCTATGTATACTTGTTCTAGTACACTGATTTGGAGTATATTGCAGTCATTAGAACCACATGACAATCAGGAAATTAGTATTTTCAGAACGGAACAACAGCAATGACAGCCTGGTACAGGTCTGCTTTATATCTGTTGATATGATTGATATAATAGACACAAATAAATGCATGTACCTGAATTCAGGTTTGTATCAGCCTCTTGCAGTCCCTGTACATTATAGCACAGAGAGCTCAGTGAGTGGAGGGGGGGGGGGGGGGAGTCACACAAGGAGCCAATCAGGTGTGATGCAAAGGAAATGCTAACTGAAGAGGAGGGTGACCGAGATGACACAATCAGTGTGCTGCTTCCTATTCACTGCCCAGCCATATGGTAGTGGTGGAGAGGAGACCTGTAAGTGAAAGTGACGCTGAAAAAGAGAAAGATCTGGTCTCTTCCCCTTATAAACAGGGCTGTGTTGTGTGGCAGAGCAGGGTAAAACTTTTAAATATGCAAACACCCTACCAGACAAAGGTAGAGCAAGAGGAGAGAAGACAGTGATGGATTGTCAATTTCTAATAACAGTTCTGTAGATCACAGTATGAGGAATAAAGGGGGTGAGGTTGCAAAGTTTAAATTATGCTTAAAATTACTCTTATTCTGTAATCCAACTCCCAAGATAGCAAAATACAGGAAAATTGTAATGTACTATTCATTGATTTATTACAGTGGTTGCTAACCTTTTGGACCTCACGGACCACTATACTCACCATTTTGAATCCTGTGGACCACTAACATGAAGGTTACATGCCTACATACACAGAATGCTCTGGCTCTCTGGTCCCCTACCCCTGGGATCATACTACTGCCTTATACACACAATGCTCTGGCGCTCTTTCCCCTTCCTCCCCCCTCTGCCCCCCCCTACACTATGCATCACACTGCTGCCTTACACAGACTCAATATTGGATCTCACCCCCTTATCCAGCCATTTGCTCAAGCTCTGTGCTCCCTCCCACAGTCTGTGATCAGCGCTGCCACCGGCACTACTCCCGGCACCTCTATCTGATTTCACAGGAGCTGAAACTACAGAGGAGGCATCGGGTATCAATGCGCGCTCACAGCATTGACTATCAGAGCACATTGAGAACAACACTGGAAACACTGGGCGGTACACAGCCGCCACAATGTGGAATTGTGGCAGAACCCCTGGGGACCACCAAAATTTTCTCGTGGAACATCAGTGGTCCACGGACCACTGGTTGGTGACCGCTGACTTATACAATGTAAATATATACAAGATATAGTGAAAATAAAGAATTCTGTATACTGTACCTGCAGAAGATGTGATAGACATAACAGGATACACACAGTGTGCAAATTCAGGCAACCAATAGCAGTCAGAAATCAAAATGAACTTATCTGGCAACAATAAGCTTGCACCAGAATAGATGTTATGGGTCACTAAACATGGGATATCACCATAATTCTAGTCTTTGCCACAATTATATGACTTGTAATAGGTTTATAATGAAATAAAAATGTAACCCACCAAAATTAAGAAGATGCTCACGGTTGATAAAAGGTTTTACAACTAGGTATGCGCTTCCAGGGTCAGGAAGCATGCTCCATTCTAAAACGGTTTCCAATATCTTTTCCTTAAAATGCATGGGACGCTCTGTAAAATAAAATATATTTTCTGACATTATTAACAGGTAACTACAGTATGTTGTGTATTTTTTTTAATTTATATTAAATCTGTGCTGGTTATGATCTCTAGTGGAACATATAGTTATGGACACCATAAGGCACTTGGAGGCCAGTTCATTGAGCAGCTCTTAATCACCTTTACATGTTTTGTTTTGTTTTTATTTTTTCATTTATATTTCAGAATCTGGAAGGGTTAAAGAGAAAGTAAACCCTGATGGGTTTTACTTCCTCTTTTTTTCCCCTGCAAAGTAAAAGCATAATGGGCTAGTATGCATCGCATGCGCGCGAGAACCGTCAGTCACGGCACTTGCGAGTGAGGAAATGGCACAGAGGTTTGTTTCTTCACAGTGCATGTGCCGATTACATCATTGGTGCACTACAAGGTAAACATGCGCACGTTTAGGAGCTATTTCCACTACCATTAGGTAAGCCTTATTCTAGGCTTACCTATAGGTAAAAGTGACAATCGGGGGTTTACAACCACTTTAAGGGGGAAGTCACAAACCTAAAATTTTACAAGCTGATATTTTTCTTTCTTCTGTTAAATCTCTGAACATTTGTACCCAACTCAAAGTAGAAGCGTGTGTAGCATACATTATGATTAAAGTGATTGTAAACTCATTTTTTTCTTTTTTAAACAGACAAGTTTATGCTTACCATTGCACAGACCAGTCCTGAACCTTCTCTTCTCGAGTCCCCTGCCAGTGCTCCTGCCTCCACCTCTCTTCTCAGTATGCCACCATAAAAAGTCGCTTCCTGTCATGGCACACCCCTGTACTAGTTTCTGTGCCACACTGCCTGTTTCCATAGACACAGACTGCGCAGCTCGGCCCTACCCCCCCGATCCCTCGTCACAGAACTTGACTGACAGCAGAGGGAGCCATTGGCTTTCACTTCCTCAAAAAAGCCTGTGAGACCCATTAACGAGAAGAGAGAGCCACTGCAGATGGGCACAACACTGGATCGAGTGACAAGTATGGGTGTGGGGGGGTGGGGGGGCAATACTTTTATCTAAATATCTCTTACCTTAATGCCAGGAATGAATTAAGGTAAAATGTGTTTAGGCTTTAGAAGCATTTTAAAACCACTTTAAGAGAGATAAGAAGACTCAATATGAAGCTATAAACATGAAACAAGTTTACATTTCTCTTGTTTGTTGATCTCTACAGGTTAAACGTAGCAATTAAAGTGTATCTAAAGCCAAGACTTTTGTTTTTAGTTTTGAATAGAGTAGGTAATCTTCAGAGCTATCCATTTGTTTTGACAAGGGATAAGCAAATATGCCTGGGTTTGATTTGCAGGTGGTCCAACAAGACCTGCTTAAAATCCACAAAACTCAAACTTAGCAGTGAACTCCACTAAGTCAATAGACAGCAAATCTTGATTTTGCTTTCTGGCCATTTTCAAAGATAATAGGCGTTTGTTAGGCCCCTTTCACACGGTCGGACCGTTCAGGTCCGCCTGTCAGTTTTGACGGCGGACCTGAACGGACGCTCCATGTTAGCCTATGGAGCGACGGTTGTCAGCGGAGACATGTCTGCTGACATCCAACCCGGTCTGATCTGCTAAAAGCAGACGGATGGCCCTACGTTCAGATCCATCGCTGGTGGATCAGATCGGGTGAGATCTGATGAAAACGGACATGCTGTCCGTTTTCGTCAGATCTCTCCATGGGCAGCAGTGGCGCTTGACAAGCCCCTCCCCGCTCAGTGAGCAGAGAGGGACCTGTCATCCGCTGGCTCAGCGGAGATCAACAGAGAGATCTCCCGCTGATCGAGGCGGACTCCGTGGAAGCGGAGTCCGCTTTATGTGAAAGGGGCCTTATACAAAAAAAAGCATATTTTAACTGGGTACTGCCACGGGGGACTTTTACAAAGCAAAATTAAATAAATAATGTAAAACAATTAAAATAATACCATGCAGTGGAGAGACAGTCCTTTTTAATGGACTGTGAGGGACTGCATGGGAAAAACACTAATTACATGCTTGGGTGAGTTGTAAAGGCTGAAGGATTTTTTCTTTCATTCATTCTGTGCATAAAGGTAAAAAACCTTCAGTGTGCAGCTACCCCTCAGCCCCTCTCATACTTACCCAAGCCGGATCTCGATCCAGCAATGCACAAGAGTAGCGGCTCTCCTGGCTCTCTCCCTCTTAATCAGCAGAGACACAACAGGGGGAGCCATTGGCTACCGCTACTGTCAATCACAGCCAGTGAGGAGGAAGCAGGGGGTGAGGGTAAGCCATTCTCTGTGTTTCTTATGGACACATAGAGGTGGTTCGGGAGCAAACACACTTTGGGGCTGCTCTGTGTAAAACCACTGCATAGAGCAGGTACGTATGACATTTTGTACCTTTAGTAGCGCTTTCATCAGAATGTGATGTTTTGGAATAGTGTGATCCTCACAAACAACTTTAGTGTATTCTAGCATTAATTTGTACTACAATAACATTTTACAAAGATTGTAGCTCATTATCATTAAGATTCTCCAAGGGCATCATAATCTCAAAAATAGCACTGGAAACAAGGATCTTTACAGCTCAAGATACAAACAACCATCTCTTCTTCCTCTGCAGGCTGTTTACTGGCAAAGCATATATAGTTTGAATCTACTTTTTAATCTGAAATTTCTAAATTACATTTTTCAAGATAATGATCTTATATGTTGATTGGTGACAAAGAGTAGCCTGTATAAAGTGTGGTTTAACTTATATGAGCATAAACCAATTTATATGAACATAAGCTCTATGTGAAACCTGGACCTGAATTAACCCACGGTCAATAAACAAATGTGGAGGTGTTGTCAGTAGCATCAGGTTACATCTTATATTTCAAAGAAAAACACAAATTCCAACATGTGTAGTTCCTATGAATTTCTGCCCTTTTAAAAAAGACAGACTTTTTACTATGGACAAGCTCCAATTTCGTGTGTGTGTGTGTGTGTGTGTGTGTGTGTGTGTGTGTGTGTGTGTGTGTGTGTGTGTGTGTGTGTGTGTGTGTGTGTATGTATAGGTGCAGGTATTCACCTCTCCTCCTTTGGGTCACCCTTGTCTCCACCCCTGCCCCACATTGCAGCAACCCATTGCATGCAAACTAAATGGGGTGTTTGTCTGGCCATCGAGCCAAATCTCCAACACAGATCACTATTGGTGCTAAATGTGACAACTTACTGCAGGGCTTCTGGTTGCTTGAAAGTCAGTGGCTGCCAGCATCCTAGGAACCAGTGATGCAGCATGAGCCCAATTCATCTGCTGGCAGAGAGATTTCCTCCCAATAGCTAAATGTAAGCAAAAAAGTGAGATTGCCTACTGACACCATTGACCAAATGTGGCCAATCCCCTTCTTGGACAATGGCATCAGCCTGTATTCTCACCCCTTTGCTTACAATTAGGCAACCATTGGTTTTAATTCAGTAGGTTGGCTGGCTTCATTCATCAAGGTTAATGAATGATTTGCATCACTGGATGATTAGAGATGGATATCTGTGGATATCTGTGGAGCCCAATATTTTAAAGAGGCTCCCTACACAGATGACTACAAGCACCACGGCTGTGTTGCAGGGAAGAGACTTTTGTCCTCATCAGTATGTCGACAAGGTGCTTTGTCTGCCCTTCTTGCTTGCCTAAGGGTCTGGTATGGATTTTGAGGTGGGGGCCTCACACTTTTTTTTGTTTTTACTTGAGTTCCCCCTTAAAATCCATATCAGACCCTCATCAAGGATAAAATTCTGGCATTCATCTTGAGATGTACTCCACATGGGCTTTTTTTTGGTCATTTTGAAATAATGATAAAAATTTTTTATGGGGGTGCTCCCCGTCCTCCCCAAAATCCATACTAGACTCATCCGAGCATGTACTCCCCTCCCCTAAACCATCACATGCCCTCAACATGGGGAGGGTATCTTACTTAATGGGGCCCCCAAATCTCCCCTCCCCCATGTGAATGAGTAAAGTCGCATACTCACGAGCGGAATGTCCGACAGAAAAAGTCCGACAGAAGCTTTTCATTGTCTATTCCGATCGTGTGTAGGCCTCATCGGACTTTCGATTCTGAGGGACCTAGAAATGGAACATGTTCTAAATATTTCAGACGGAACCAATTCCTATTGGGAAAACAGATATTCTGTATGCTGTTCCGACGGACCAAAAACGACGCATGCTCTGAAGCAAGTACGAGACAGAAGCTATTGGCTACTGGCTATTGAACTTCCTTTTTTTAGTCCTGTCGTAAGTGTTGTACGTCACCGCGTTCTTGACGGTCGGACTTTGGTCGGACTTTGGTTTGACCGTGTGTAGGCAAGACCGCTTGAATGGAATTCCATCGGAGTTCCGTCGGAGAAACCTTCTGAGTTTATTCCGACGGCAAAACCGGTCGTGTGTATGCGGCATAAGAGGCACAAAGTATCCCTGGTTACGTATTCATGAAATAAACACAACAGACACCTCGACAAGTCCAAAAATAAGTCCCAAATTGTAAATCCGTTGGCAATCATGTCATCCAGTGATGTAGATCTACGTCAATCACGACGAATGATGACTGCCAACCCACTGAAATAAAAACATGCTGACTCGTCAGCTTGCAATGACTACTTGCTGTGAGTTACAGCTCCTGGGCCCCACATCTGAAGATAAACAAAGGGGTATCCCTGCTGATGTCATTGATCAAATATGGAGATGAAAACATTTGGGCAGTAACATCACAGTGGTTTATATTTCCCAGCTCCTACCCCTTTTCCTCCTGGTCTCACCCTCAGTTTGACAGCAGGGATCTTCTCCCCACTGTCACAATTCAAAAACTACTGCCACCTTGGCAGCTGGCTTCTACTTCTGAATGAATAGCTAGGTGCTAATGAGCACCCTTGTAGTTCATTTACAAGCCCTGCAGCTTTTAAACTGACAGCCCATATGGAGGTATGGGTTAAAAGTTGCAGGATGTGGCTACAAAAGCCTAGGATTGCACCCCTCAGCCAGATGAACATATCCTTTAACATATACTGGTGCCTCATTCAGGATAACAGTATAAAAAAAAAGGAACCCCTAACCGCTTTGCTTACAAACAGAACTGTGGTTTCTCTATTGGATGCTCCCAAACTCATGGCCAGATTAAAGATGGGGGCAAAAGAGCCACTTTCTTCTGAACCTCACACCCTCCTCCTCCATGCCCACTAACCAGCTAGACACAATGGGGTGGGATATTACATCTTTATTGATGGAGGCTTCTCCTCCCTGTTATTTTAGGACACATGCTGGAGGGGTATGACACAGACTATGACTGGCAGAAATCTGCCCACCCCATGTTATTGCCAAAAATAATATAGATTTGATTTCAAATATAGATTTGTATGATAATTTAAAACCGTTTATTAATATTAAAATGGTTTTAAAGGCAGTAGGTTTTTTACCATCATGCATTCTATGGATGAAAGTGAAAAATCTTCAGTTTGCAGCTCCCCCTCAGCCCCCAATACTTACCTCAGCCCTATCTCGATCCAGAGATGTACATGTGACCGGGTCTCTCCCTCCTCATTGGCTGAGATACAGCAGCAGGAGCCATCAGCTCCTGCTGCTGTATCTCAATCATAGTCAGTGAGGCAGGAGCAGGGGGGGCTAAGAATGCAGAGAGCCGGCTAAGAAGCGAGCATGTACGAGTGCCACCACAGCAAGCGGCTTGTTATGGGGGGACTCGGCAAAGGGGAGGGGTCTACAACGCCGGCAGGCGACCCAAGAGGCGGAGGATCGTGGCTGCTCTGAGCAAAACCACTGCCACAGCAGGTAAGTATGACGTGTTTGTTATTTTTTTTTTTTATAAAAATGTTACAATCACTCTAATTATTTATTTTTACTCTGTATTTCAAAGGCTGTGTTTTTAACATGTGATCAGCAGCAGAGGAGTAGAAGCTCCTCCTGCTTATGTATGAGTAAATCAAACAGTGTGTGTTTAGTAACACTAGTGTTATACAACCCCAGAAAAACACAAAGTAATATTTACACCAATGATGAGACAAATATACTCTCCCCTCTCTGCAAAATCCTAGACAATAAGGTTTTCATTAAGAAACAACAAAAAGTGTAGCGCTAAACCTGTATCATAAATGACAATAAATAGGTAGGTATACAGTGAAGGGGATCACCTATGAAAAGACCTATTCATGGGTAGGAAGTCCTGATATAGAAGTTATAATCTAAAGGTAACAATAGTTAGTCCTTAAGTAGACATATTGTAAACAGGTAAATCCAATGTCCCAAAAAGGCAGATCAGCTTACTACCACCGGGAGAAAAAAAAGGCTTACCAGATGTGGTGGACCCGACAGGGCATACGCCAAATTGGGTCAGATAAGGCTTGGGTGGTAAGTGGCTGTGGGTGTCTGTGATGTCGCTAATTGCTGGATTCCTCCAACTGGTACCCGGGTCCTGGAAGGTGTGAGGAGTCCCAAGAATGTAGATGATTCTGTGGATCCTAGGGGGGGGGGATGAGGTGTTCCGTGGATGGATCCCTCAAACCAGCATTCATGGTTTAGGTGATGGTGTTAATGTGGAGAAATGAAAGGAAGGGCCACATAGTGTAAATCCGAATATAAAATTTTAATAAAAACTGTAAGGGAATACACTCACGTATAAGTCCAAAGTGTAATACAGCGCTGTGACAAAGTGGCGACAATGGGGTCCTTTGGCGACAATGGGGTAGGA
Organism: Lithobates clamitans; assembly: GCA_037952925.1. Classification (NCBI taxonomy): domain Eukaryota; kingdom Metazoa; phylum Chordata; class Amphibia; order Anura; family Ranidae; genus Lithobates; species Lithobates clamitans. The sequence goes on from JBBGZY010000714.1 coordinate 944,712, forward strand.
CCCCATTGTCGCCACTTTGTCACAGCGCTGTATTACACTTTGGACTTATACGTGAGTGTATTCCCTTACAGTTTTTATTAAAATTTTATATTCGGATTTACAATATGTGGCCCTTCCTTTCTTTTCTCCACATTAACACCATCACCTAACCCATGAATGCTGGTTTGAGGGATCCATCCACGGGAACACCTCATCCCCCCCCCTAGGATCCACAGAATCATCTACATTCTTGGGACTCCTCACACCTTCCAGGACCCGGGTACCAGTTGGAGGAATCCAGCAATCCGCGACATCACAGACACCCACAGCCACTTACCACCCAAGCCTTATCTGACCCAATTCGGCGTATGCCCTGTCGGGTCCACCACATCTGGTAAGCCTTTTTTTCTCCCGGTGGTAGTGAGCTGATCTGCCTTTTTGGGACATTGGATTTACCTGTTTACAATATGTCTACTTAAGGACTAACTATTGTTACCTTTAGATTATAACGTCTATATCAGGACTTCCTACCCATGAATAGGTCTTTGCATAGGTGATCCCCTTCACTGTATACCTACCTATTTATTGTCATTTATGATACAGGTTTAGCGCTACACTTTTTGTTGTTTCTTGCATATATACTTTGTTGGTTGTGTTAGCTGCTTTCTTTTTGTCTTTCTTGTGAGCAGCGCAGAATTATTTTGCATATACTAATAAGGTTTTCATTAGTCTGACATTCTATTCTCCAGTTAATATCCATCCAAATTGGTTGAGAGCACTCACACAATAATTTGCCCAGGGCCCCTATTGACTTTAATATGCCCCTGGCCATAGTATCAAAAGGAAAAATTAAAAGAAAAAGTGCATTGTCTAAAAAGTTCTTATTTCTGACAAATTTATGTTCAAGACTCTATACATTTTGATTAAAAAAAAAAAAAAACTTTAAAATGATGTTAGAAAATACAAAAGGATAACACACCCAGTTCCCCATGCTCGATGACTTCAAATGTGGTCCAAAACATTTCATTAGACAAAGTGATATTTTTTATACCAACTACACAGCTGGTAACCTCTGCAACCCTCATAGTAGATGACACCTAAAAATGAGAACCAAATAATGTTTATTCCCTAGTGATTTTTTTTAAAAGGCTTTTACAGTATTTCTTTATAATATGTCCATATGTGTAATACTGAATCATGTCAAATTCAATAAACAAACAATCACCCACTGATTTCTTATAATTTCAAGATATGACCAACCTCTGCTGCCATTACAAGAAGCAAAAGAATAATACTATATATAAAAAATAAATAAATACATGAAATATCCACATTACACCACATGTATTCATCTACTTAAAGTGGAACTCCAACAATGTTGACTCCCTCACCACCTATCCCCCCTCATTTTTTTTAATTAAAACAAACATACATAGCTTTACTTGCAGTATGCTAGCTGGTTTAGTGCTTCCTCTTCTTCTTTGGGAGTTGTGGGGGCGGGTAAATCATACTAGTTGCCTAGAGTGGCGTTCATGTAGTGACATGTGAACGCTGCTCAGTCTTGTACTCAGTATCATGAGCAAAACTGGTGTGATTACTCAACAGGTTGGGCTCACAGAAAAAGGACTGAATGACATGAATGGGGTTCTGCCCATAAAGGACTGCCAGTGCTGAGCCAAGGACAAAACTGGGGACATCGCTGAAGAATGAAAAGTGTAAGTAAAGCTTGGCAAACTATTTATTCAATACAGGAGGGGGTAAAAATGAAATTTAAATAAAATAAGTTCTACTTAAATGATATAACTTGTAATATAAGTGTAAGGAACTATGTAGACACACGCATTTGTGGTCACAAAAACAACAAATAAGAAGCTGCCTGTGATGGACATAATAAAAATCACTCCTGCCTTTGCAAGAGATACAAGAAGACAGTAGGTGATTTAGCCTATCAGCATTCAGCCCTATGGAAATATCAGATTGAGGGAAGACTAAACCATTTTCAATTTCATTTCTATTTCCCATCTGTTTGAAAACTGTAGAGTAGAATTACAGCAATCCTACTGCACTGTATACACTCTATAGTGACAGTCACAATGCATAGTTACATAGTTAGTCTGATTGAAAAAAGACATAGGTCCATCTAGTTCAACCAATAAATGGGAAAATAAAAACATTTACAATCCTAAATACACAATCCTATACCCACAGTTGATCCAGAGGAAGGCAAAAAACAGCAAAGCATGATCCAATTTGCATCAGCAGGGGAAAAAAAATTCTTCCAGATCCCCCAAGAGGCAATCAGATATTCCCTGGATCCATGAATGCAATGCAGAAAGCCTCAGATGTTCACAGGTAAGATATTTTCTTTGGTCTAGGACCCTTGAAATTCTAAGTAAGCTAATATAAAATCTATAAAGTCTCAAAAAAAAATCAACAGCGGCAAGTGGTGGGACCTTGCAGTGGGTCAGACAGCGGCTCCTGTGTCCTCCATGCGTCTCCTCCCCTCTTCCTGATAGGCGTCCAATCGCAGCACCTGTCCTTTAAGCCAATCAGGTGATAGGTAACAGACCCATGCACCTGATTGGCGGAGAGGCAGTTCAGTGTTAGGAAAGCGAATATTCATTCTCTTTTCTAACACATCTGGGTGGTCTATGAGCACAATGCTTTGCACCACGAGTCCATCTTTTTTTAAGCCTATTAGAGCCTATGACTCTAATCAGGTGCTTCAAAAACACCCCTGCTGCTGTAATTCAGGCACCCGGCATCTGAAAAGGGGCCGGACACCTGAATAAGGGGTGGCCATGGATAGATTTATGCAATGCATAAATTTATCAATGATAAATATAGGCGGTGGCTAGAGAGGGGGGGCAGCCTTAATAGACGCACCGCCACTGCTTTAAAGGGTTGAAAACAGTATTAGCGATTTATATGCAGAGAGTAGATGGACCATAATGTTTAATCCTCAATCCAATTTATCTTTATTAATGTATATAAATCATCAAGATAAACCCTGACACATATCACGTCCTTTTTTGGGAAACACACTAAAATACATTGCAGTCCTTTTGATATCTATTACTTTAAACAATTTAGACTGCATCACTGCAAAGTGATAATAATTAAAATATACAGAATCATAACAGTAGTTCAAAGTATTTCTAACAAATTTTATCTGCACAAACACAATTCAATAGCTGTTTGCAGAACGCTTCAAGTCTTCCCCCATACTGCCTTCATAACACATCCAGATTGGTGTTATAACATGTAAATGCACTATGATATAGCTACTGTTTGTTGGGAATTATCAGGAGATAAGCCAATGTTTGCACTATTTGTATTTAAAGCAAAACTCCAACCAAGCATAACACAATAAAAATGAATAGCCCAATAAAAGATCATCTAAAATATAGCTTTAGCTTCAACATTTAGCTTCAATACAGAGATTTCTTCTTCTACTAGATGTCCTCGGTCTGATAATCAGAATCATTTAAACCACTTCCTAACCCAGCCTGTTCCTGGACAGTGACTAGAGAAGTAGCACATTGATGAACTTCTCTCTTTGTCACTCTGCTGTCTCTTCCTATCAACATGCTTCTTGTCAGCACATGAACTGATTTATTCCTTTCCAGCACTACTATACGGGGACTGCAAGCAGCTGATACCAGTTCATGTTCAGTTACTTACCTTGGTTGCATTTTAAAATACATTTAATGATGTATTAATAACCACACAGCTGCAAATACTTGAGTCTTTTATATCTGCCTGGAGTAACATTTAGGCAACAGAGAGTATCAATATAGTAAGTTTCATTTAGACCTTACCCTAATAATAACACATGTGTTGGGATCTTTTCTTTCCAAATACACATCAAGCAGCAAGTCACCAGACTGGGGAATTAGAACCTGAAATAAATATCATTACATTATTCACAATATTATACATACTGTATTTGAATATAGACAGTGTGAGGCCCTGCCACTATGTAAATTTAGGTTATGATGCCATAAATGACTCAGAATTCGCATTAAGGCTTAATGCAAAGCTCCAGTGTGTTTTTTGTGAGCGGAGAAATCTGTGTTTTGAGTCTTCTCCAAGTTTTGTAATCCTGGATCAGGACCTGGTGTTTGAAAGCTCCAAAGAGTCTTGGGTGGGATAGAACCTTTAACCCTGTGCCTGGATTTTTCTAGAAACCTGCAGCCTGTTCAAATGCACAGGTGTACAGGGTTATATGTCAGAGAATAGTTCAAGGCAGTTGTTGCCATTTGGAGAGAGAGTCTCTGTGCAAAGACATAGCTCCCAACTGTCCCTGATTTCGAGGGACTGTCCCTGATTTGGAACAATGTCCCTCTGTCCCTCATTCCTCCTCATTTGTCCCTCATTTTTGTCTTATGTATATATTGTATATAAAATGCACTATAAAATGCACTATTTATCTTTCATAAAGTATTTCCCAGTGCTAAACCTTTCATCAAATTTCTAAATTACTGCATTTGTAAATACCAAAAGCCAATATAAAGGAATAGTAGTGGTAAAATGCACTTGTGATTTTAACCGATCATTTTTTATATACAATTCTCCTTTAAGGGGGTTGTAGTAGGGGTTGTGTCCTATGCCTACATACTTTTGCTTTTGTCCCTCATTTCCATTTCAGAAAGTTTGGAGGTATGGAAATAGTGGTATGCTCAGCCAGGAGGGCTGACCTTTTCAAGAGACAAGGTCTTATGTTGGGGGGACTTCTTGCCCATAGGACTGGGGAAGTCAAAGTCAGGACAGCTACACAGGCCTGGATAGACTGAGAAAGCTAAGGTGACTAGAGAGTCCACAGAGGCGGCTGGAGGGAGTCCTGTGTTCCTGAAAAGTGGGAGACCCAGGAATGCTGGGAGAACCCTGTCCAGTAGACATGTGCAGAATAGAAACATTTGTTTAGTTTCATTTCTTATGTACTAATTTAGTTTCGTTATGGAATTAGTTCAGTTTGGTTTCGGAATTGATTAGTTTTCGTTAAATTTAATTTCATTTTCATTAAAATTTGTTTCATTTATTAATTTTCTAATAAATTCCAACTTATCAGACTGATTCGAATTTGGATCGGTCGAAAAACGATCAACCGATTGGAATTCTGTGTGAAGAAATAGCTGGTTGTTAAGCAGCGGGCCCGGGAAGCCGCATCCTTAACAACCAAGAACCAACAACCAAGTGGCTTCCCCACTGACAGATGAATGTAAAGATAAAGAATTGCGGCAATAGAAAAATGTTAAAAAAAACAAGGGCTTAGGGGTCCCCCCCCCCAGTCCATACCAGGCCCTTCTGGTATGGATTTTAAGGGGAACTCCACACCAAAATTTAAAAAAAAAAAAAAAAAAACAGTGTAGGGTCCCCTCCAAAATTCATACCAGACCCTTATCTGAGCATGCAGCCTGGCAGGTCAGGAAAAGGGTGGAAGAGCAAGTTTAAAGGGGGCTTCCAGATTCCGATAAGCCCCCACCCACAGACCCCAACAACCACAGCCCAGGGCTGTCGGGAAGAGGCCCAAAGCCCCCCCTGCCCCAAAGTACCCATCCCCACCATGTTGACGGCATGTGGCCTGGTATGGTTCAGGAGGGGGGGCTGCTCACTTGTCCCCCCCTTTCCTGACCTGCCAGGCTGCATTCTTGGATAAGGGTCTAGTATAGACTTTGGGGGGCCCACGCTGTTTTTTTAAATTTTTATGGCAAAGGGCCTAGTATGGACTAAGGGGGGGGGGCGGACCCTACACCATTTTCCTTTTACATTTTTCTATTGCCGAGCAATTGCCGGAATTCTTTAGCTTTACATGAATCTGTCAATGGGGAAGCCCGCTGACAGATGATGACTTATGGTTAAGGACGAGGACGGCTGACTTCCCGGCCCGCTGCTTAACAACCAGCTATTTCTTCACACAGAATTTGAATCCGTCGATCATTTTTCAAACAATCTGGATTCTAATTATTCTGAAAAGTTGGAATTCATTAGAAAATGAATTAACGAAAAAAAATGTTAACTGATTTCAGCGAAATTTGTAACTATGTTACTATTTCTAAATAACCATAAATTTGTCCGAATTTGCATTTGGACTGAAACGAATTGCACGTGTCTACTGTCCAGAGTCCAAGATTGGGTCTGTGCAGTGAGGTGGGGCAAGCTTAGGCTGAATAAGCCTGAAGAGCCCAGAGTCTGGGACACAAAAGAAAGCAAAAGTGCTGCTGACAAGAGAGCCAAGTGGCTTGGTATTTTCAGTTATCGGTTGTTTTGCTGAATTTGGAAAATCCCCTGTGTGAACTCTGTGATGTGAACTCTTTAAAAAGGCCTACCACCTTTGAGCTAACAACCCCCATATCAAAATAGACTGTATATATATATATATATATATATATATATATATATATATATATATATATATATGAAAATATATTACACTGTGTACGTGCAGTACATTTTTTACTACTAAACATTTAATACACAATGCTTTAAAACAATTTCAATGCAGTGATTGTGGGGCTTTCTAATATCAAAGCCCAGCACTAGCTCTGCACTTTTATTTATTGCTTCATTATCGAACATCTAAAAAAAGCCATATAAACAAACCGAAGAGGTGTCTGCCTCATTCAGCATTGTTTGTGTTCTGAATAGTGCTGAACAGTTTAATGTTTTAGTACACTTATTCTGGACTTTTGCAGCATGGTGCCATTTGCAACAGCACAGTATCTCTTGCAGCCAGCAAAAAGTCTGTTTACAACAAGTGGTAAAAATACAATAACTGTTTGTAATAATTGCTATTTACCGGGCCAAGGGAAAATATATATTTTTTTGTTTAACTTTGTATTCTTGAATATGAAGCTTAAAGAATAGAAAGGCTCATCTTGGCTCAACAGGCTCAACTGTGAATTGTCACTTTAAAAAAAAAAAAGTCCTAACAATTGACATACAGATATTTTAGAGAAAATTTTATATTAAACACCTCAAATAAATAAAATAAATCTCAAATAAATAAATGAGAGAAGATCTGGGAGACCATTCATTAGTTACTTAGTGAGGGAACTTTTCTTGTATTAAGCAATCTTGGGTACCTGAGCATCATTCCACCTGGTTATAAAACGGTTTTCAATGTCCATCTGTTTAAGCTGTACCTCACTAACCTATAAAAAAGAATGAAAAATTATATGTGGATTACAATGTTTTATTATTTTTATTACAACGAAGAGTGTAATCTGACATGGCTTACTCACATCAAAAATCTCTGCATAGAATTTAATGAGCTCCTCTACAACGCAAACCTCTTTGTCGTGATGTCCTTTGGTTTGAAAAAGGCATGAGGAAAACGTCTGAGCCAAAACACGTGTGTCCAGTTGGTTGACATCAGAGCATTTCTGTATTCTACAAACAAATGTTAATTAATCAAAAAAAAGGAAAAACATTTACTGTAATTGATGTTTATTGCATGCTGATTTTCTTGTTTGTTTTTTTAAAGAAGCATAACAAAATTTTCCCCTGGGTTTACCCAGTAAATACTCCTAACACCTTATCCACACAAGCTTCTGGATGCAGAAAGGAATTTGGATGCAACTGAAGAGAGACTATAGACTAAGGCCCCTTTCACACTTATAAGACTTGTCCCACGATTTTGTACTGCAAAATCGTATGACAAATCATTCTCCATGATTTTCAATGACTACCATTCATATTGGCATGACTTTAAGTCGTGCCGACTTGAAAGTAGTCCCTGCACTACTTTGGTCCAACTTCTATGCGAGTTGTACTCCATAGACCTCAATGTTAAACCCTGAAGTAGCATGCAAATCGTGCCTGAATAATATAGACACGATTTCAGTATGACTTTGTAAGCACAAGCCTGGCTCGCTGATCGGGAAAGGAAAACTTTTTTTCCTTTCGTGATGAGCGACAGGCAGTGCTGTCAGCTGTCTGGTATGAATCCTGAGGGGGAATGCCACGCCAAGTTTAAAATGAAAAAAGCTGCTTTGGGGTGGGGGGGCCGCAGGGTGCCCCCCATGCCCCAAAGCATCCACCCCCCATGTTGAGGGCATGCGACCTGGTACGGTCCAGGAGGGGGGGGGGGCGCTCGCTCGTCCCCACCCCCATTCTTGACCGGCCGGGCTGCGTGCTCGGATAAGGGTCTGGTATGGATTTTCCCCGCGCCGATTTTTCGGCGTAGGGGGTTCCCCTTACTATCCATACCAGACCTAAGGGCCTGCTATGCCCCTGGGGGGAACCCATGCCAGTTTTTTTATTTAAAACTTGGCATGGAGTTCCCCCTTATGATTCATACAAACTACTGTATGTTTTCATTTGTTAATGCCAAAAATGTGGCAAAGTCGTACAAAGTAGTACTGCTCCCAAATTGTGGTAAAATCGCGGCAAATCGCTGTAAAATCGCGACAAAATCGCGGCCGTGAAATTGCGGTAAAATCGCACGACTTTGAAGTCGTATAAGTGTGAAAGGGGCCTAAAAGCTGGACGGTAAAAGCTTTTTTATGGGTTGTGTCGCCAAATGGATACTCTCCTGAGTACTTATGGGTTTTTTTTAGCCATTTTAGCCTAATGGAAACTACAAGACTACAGATGTTTGGTTGGAGGTCAAATATATATATATCTATATATATCTATATATATATATATATATATATATATATACATATAAATATACATATACAGTGGGGACAGAAAGTATTCAGACCCCCTTACATTTTTCACTCTTTGTTATATTGCAGCCATTTGCTAAAATCATTTAAGTTCATTTTTTTCCTTATTAATGTACACACAGCACCCCATATTGTCAGAAAAACAGAATTGTTGACATTTTTGCAGCTTTATTAAAAAAGAAAAACTGAATTATCACATGGTCCTAAGTATTCAGACCCTTTGCTCAGTATTTAGTAGAAGCACCCTTTTGATCTAATACAGCCATGAGTCTTTTTGGGAAAGATGCAACAAGTTTTTCACACCTGGATTTGGGGATCCTCTGCCATTTCTCCTTGCAGATCCTCTCCAGTTCTGTTAGGTTGGATGGTAAACGTTGGTGGACAGCCATTTTTAGGTCTCTCTAGAGATGCTCAATTGAGTTTAAGTCAGGGCTCTGGCTGGGCCATTCAAGAACAGTCACGGAGTTGTTGTGAAGCCACTCCTTCGTTTATTTGGCCTCATTCATCTTTCCCTCGATTGCAACCAGTAATCCTGTCCCTGCAGCTGAAAAACACCCCCACAGCATGATGCTGCCACCACAATGCTTCATTGTTGGGACTGTATTGGACAGGTGATGAGCAGTGCCTGGTTTTCCCCACACATAACGCTTAGATTTAAGGCCAAAAAGTTCTATCTTGGTCTCATCAGACCAAAGAATCTTATTTCTCACCATCTTGGAGTCCTTCAGGTGTTTTTTAGCAAACTCCATGCAGGCTTTCATGTGTCTTACACTGAGGAGAGGCTTCCGTCGGGCCACTCTGCCATAAAGCCCCGACTGGTGGAGGGCTGCAGTGATGGTTGACTTTCTACAACTTTCTCCCATCTCCCAACAGCATCTCTGGAGTTCAGCCACAGTGATCTTTGGGTTCTTCTTTACCTCTCTCACCAAGGCTCTTCTCCCCCGATAGCTCAGTTTGGCCGGATGGCAAGCTCTAGGAAGGGTTCTGGTCATCCCAAACGTCTTCCATTTAAGGAATTTGGAGGCCACTGTGTTCTTAGGACCTTAAGCGCAGCAGAAATTTTTTTGTAACCTTGGCCAGATCTGTGCCTTGCCACAATTCTGTCTCTGAGCTTTTCAGGCTGTTCCTTTGACCTCATGATTTGCATTTGCTCTGACATGCACTGTGAGCTGTAAGGTCTTATATAGACAGGTGTGTGGCTTTCCTAATCAAGTCCAATCAGTATAATCAAACACAACTGGACTCAAATGAAGGTGTAGAACCATCTCAAGGATGATCAGAAGAAATGGACAGCACCTGAGTTAAATATATGAGTGTCACAGCAAAGGGTCTGAATACTTAGGACCATGTGATATTTCAGTTTTTCTTTTTTAATAAATCTGCAAAAATGTCAACAATTCTATGTTTTTCTGTCAATATGGGGTGTTGTGTGTACATTAATGAGGAAAAAAATGAACTTAAATGATTTTAGCAAATGGCTGCAATATAACAAAGAGTGAAAAATGTAAAGGGGTCTGAATACTTTCCGTCCCCACTGTATATATATATATATATATATATATATATATATATATATATATATATATATATATATATATTTTTTTTTTTTGTTTGTTTGTTTTTAATTTTTTTAAACAAACAAAGAATTCTTAAAGCACTATGGATGAGTAAAGTAGACAGAACAACAAAGGACGCTTAATTTGCAGCTCCCTTTGTCTACTCAAAGCAGATTCAAACCCAGTCTATAAAATATCGTATACGCCTTACTACATTAAATATGCAGCCTTCATTAAGTCTAGGTTCACATCTATGCGGTTGCGGTTGATGCAGTTTTCATGCAAGTTTTGCGGTGCATTTCGCGTTTTTAAACCTGCATTTTTTATGCGTTTTTGCGTGCAGTTTTCATGTATTTTGCATTTTTTTTTAGTTTATCTTTAAACACACTGTTTATAGCTGGTTGCTAACGAGCAGGCTGGGAAGCTGGTCACCGCATCCTTACCAACCGATGAGTCCCTTGCTGACAGCTGAATGTAAAGAAAAGAACTGCCGGAAAAAAAACGAATCAGGAAAAAAACTGCGATGGGTCCTCCCCCAAATCCATACCAAGCCCTTCGGATCAGGTCTGGCATGGATTTGGAGGGGAAACCCACACCAAAAAAAAAGAAAAAAGCCAAATCCATACCCTACATCGAGGGGACATTGTTTTTTTTATTTTAATAAAAGATTTGTCAAATCAGTGTGCTTTTTTTTTCATTTTGACACTTATTTTGGTGAATGAGTTGGGGTACAATGTACCCCAACTCATTCACAAGGGGGAGAGGGATCTGGGGGCCCCCTTAAAGGGGATTCCAGATCCTGATAAGCCCCCCCACCCGCAGACTCTCACAGCCATCATCCAGGGTTGTGGGGAAGAAGCCCTTGTCCACATGGGGACAAGGTGCTTTTGGGTGGGGGGCAAAGCACACCCCATGTTGAGGGCATGTGGCCTGGTATGGTTTAGGAGGGGAGGGGCGTGCGCTCGACCTCTCCCCTTCCTGACCTGCTGGGCTGCATGCTCGGATAAGGGTCTGCCATGGATTTGGTTGAGCCCACACCATTTAATCTTACATTTTGGCGTGGGGTTCACCTCCCATCCATACCAGACCCAAAGGGCCTTGTATGGATGGGGTGGAACCCGCTGGCAATTGATGAGGCATTGGTTGTTAAAGACACGACGGCTGGCTGCCCAGCCTGCTCCTTAGCAACAGCTATACACAGTATGTTTAAAGATTAAAAAAACATAAAACGCAAACAAAAACACTTGAAGTCTATTACACGCAAAATGCAACCTGCTGCAGGAAAAAATGCAGCACCGCAAAATGCACAGATGTGAATTACATCCATAGGAAACCATGTTAAATGGACTGTAGTGCGTTTCTACAAAACGCTAAAAAGCATAGGTGTGAGCGTAGGGTAAGAGAATATCTGGTGACACCATGTGAATATTTAGTAATTACTTTTGTGTAATATTATAGAAAAAAAACAGTAGTTTCTATTAAGGTTTAAACTGTTTAAAACTGTAAAGTAAGTAAAACTGAATTGAGACTTCCTTTAATTTCTAATGGAATATCCATGCCTCACTAAAGTTTAACTGGATTAAATTAAACAGGGGATAGCATATGTTTAGGAGCAGAAAATTAGAACAGTTAGTTGATCACGTGGAGGAAGGGATGAATAGCTGCCATGTGTATGCACTGAGCAAGAGTAAGCACTTCAATGTGTATGTGTGTGTGGACATTACAATGCAATGACTTAAGTCATTGAAAGTAGAACTGGGTTTCACCTGACATACTGCACATTTACATCTATTTTAAAAAGATTAGCTAAAAGTAGATATTTTGCCATTATCATACAGTAAAAGACTCTGCCTCTGTTCTCCAATTTTTGTCACCTCAATTGGCCTTTAAGGAGTATTTTTGTGATGCAGTAATTGCTATTGTTACATTTTTTTATTGAAAGATTTAGTATTTTTTTCACTTGTTGCCGTAAAAAAAATCCATGTGGCTGATATGGAGTAAAATTACAAATCTAAAGTGTATGCCTTTATCAATCCAGTATTGACAGCCTTTTCCAACCAGGGTGCCCAGGCACCCTGGGGAGCCTTGAGGTTTCTTCAGATGTGCCTTGGCAAAATGCCCAAAAATTGTATGCAAACCAGCATGTGGATGAAGCCTTTTTTTTCGGTCAAAAGAAAGCTCTATTTGTGTGAATTGTCATTCAAAGTGTCACTGAAAGCTGAAAATTGGCCTGGGCATGAAAAAGATAAAAGTGACGAGTAGGCAAGTGGTTAATAGTAATCAGGGCAATAGCCCCATGTTGGGCATGGGATTTTCATTTTCCCTGCACTTTAGTGTTAATGTACTGTATTTTTGAGTTGTCAGGCAATATATATAAAATAAAGATGTGCACACAGAATTCAATTTTAATTTTCTTTAAGACATGTCTTTGGTCGGGGGGGGGTACACATTTTTTTTTTAACTGTACAATGTACATCTTTATTCATCAGTACAATGTACAATAAAAATGTCCTAAAAAAAAAACAAGAGCAGCCCCTTATATTTTATCCACTGCCTTTGCTGCAGGTCATTTTCTTCAACACTACATGTACTCTTTAAAAAGACCCTTTTATGAACCTAAAAAGCTGCAGGTAAATAAACAGAAAAATAAACCATTATTTTAAATGTTTACCTGCAGCATATTTCTTCTCCATTAACCATTTTTTATATTCGATTGAGAAGTGCCTCTGAAATTAGTAGCAAATTTGACTTTAGAAAGAGTCAATTCCCCACCCCCTTGCATGTTATGGTATTCTCTTCTTTTGAAAGTGTCTAATTACTCTCTGTGCTGATCCAGCTCCTTCCCCCCTCTCATCATTTCACAATACAACCTTTTATGCACCAGCCAGGAAGGAGCAAAGGGGAATACTAAAGAGTGTCACTTGAGTGACAGCTCTGAGTCTGCTGGGGCTGCTGAACTCACATCCAACATGGTAGCTTCAAGCAGCAGTCTCAAGGCTTTTGGGTGCCTACACAAGGGAACCCATAAAGGTAAACAACATGTCTCAAATAGGTTAAATGCACATATAATCTTATGTAAAGATTGTTATTAAAATAAATAGTCTGAGGACACAATCTCTTTATCCATAGACTAACATGCTTGCCTGTGTGTCCACATTTTTATGATCACATGGAGAGGGTAAAGAAAAACATGATGCCATTTGTTTTTTAATACAATAATTAAAATGTCACATTGGCCCTGAGGAAATAAACTGTGACTCTGCTACATATGCATGTTGTTTCGCTTAATGCTTTTGATTATTTTTCAGTTAGGTTTTTATAACCACTGGTCACTAATTCTCTGCTAAAAGCCATTGCTAAGAAAACGGCAGGAACGAGTCAGGAAAAGAAATCCCCGGAGCAGATGTTGACTATCTGATTGTGCTGATCTACTTTACCTCAACATTTAACAGAACATCGCTATCTAGAGTACCATTAGGCTGCCCTGGAAGCAGCGGAGAGATCATTTTGCAGGAGGCAATGTAGAGTTGACTACACTGCTGCATTTATTTCCAGTCTAAGCATGAAGGGTTGGGATTCACAGCATTTCTATTCCGCAGGCATCACACTTTTACCTAGCCACTTGACAGAACAATGCAGAGGCAATTCTTCAGCAGGTACTAAAATTCCAAGTATGGATTTAATTAAAGTGCAGTACCTCTGTAAAACATAGAACATATTAGCCTCACAATTAACCAAAAAAAAAGGATCATTTAGAATTATATACAGATGTGTAGACAGTGGAGCAATGAGAGCTCTTTGATGTTCATTATATATACAGATCAAGTGACAAAAAGATATGATACTTTGCTTCCTCAGAAACAAGAGATCAGAACTCCCTGTGAATGTATTGCGTTCCATCAAATATTTAACAAATACCTACATAAGCATATTTTTTTTAAGGATGTTCGATGTCTAACAAACCGATCAGCTATTAGTTTAATGGCAACATGCAATAAGAGTACCTATATAAAATGCAAGTTGTCTGGTTGACACACAAATCCCCTGACATCACTGTTTTCTGAATCAGTGATATAGAGGACACATGCAGTAACTCGTGTCAAAATTCCTGATTTGTCTAATTTTCAGAAGCAGAAGTCAACAGCTTCCCAGCCCAGATCTCCTATAAAACGAACCTATGTCCCTATGCTGGAGTGTGCTTGCTCCAAGCAATATGTTGGCCGTACCTCAAGGAATATACAAATAATTGTGTGAGAGCACATAATATTAAAGTGGATGTAAACTCCCACATATACCCAGTGAAGTGAACAGCCTCAGATGATACACATAGATGATACAAATCTCCCTACATAAGTTTTACATGTATATCTGCTGTCTTCAGCTTTATATTCTTTAGAAAGTACACATCCTGTTAGGAGATTTTCTCTTCCTGTTCAGAAATGCTGTGATGCCTGGGCATACAGCCAGGACAGCTGATTGGAGGAAAGGCACACACCCCCTCTCCTCATAGGTAGAGACTTTCATAACTGTTTGTTTAATAGTCCAGCACTCTGCTAATCTATTTATAGCATCCTCCCCAACACAAAACTCAGGCTACTTTTATCTCCTGCGATGGAAAAGTTGGCAGAAGTTATCAGGCTGATAACGGAGCAGGAGACAGCTACGGGACATAGGACTTTGAAGGGATCGTGAAGAAAACACTACAGATATATGTGCCCAGCTCAAATTTCATGAATCGGGTTTACATCCACTTTAACCACTTAAAGATCAGCCGCCGCAGTTGTATTGCGGCAGGTTGGCTCTCCTGGGTGAATCGCCGTCATGGTACGTTGGCGGCTTTAAGACCACTAGGGACGCCAGAGACTCGATACGTGTGGCCGGCGGCCGCGATGCCCGCGATCGCTTCTGAGAGAGACAGAACGGGGATCTGTCAATGTAAACAGACAGATCGCCATTCTGTCAGGGAAGGATAGACAGATCTGCTGTTCCTAGTGATTAGGAAAAGAGATCTGTCTCCTTCTCCAGTCACTACACTGCCCCCACAGTTAGAAACACCTCCTTAGGGAACACTTAACCTCTTGATCGCCTCCTAGTGTTAACTCATTTCCTGCCAATGATATTTATACAGTAATCAGTGGCTATTTTTAGCACTGGTCCCAAAAAAGTGTCAAAAGTGTCCAATCTGTCCGCCGCAATGTTGCAGTCCCGCTAAAAATCGATGATCATCGCCATTACTAGTAAAAAAATAATAATAATAAAAATGTCATAAATGTATCCCCTATTTTGTAGACACTATAACTTTTGCACAAACCAATCAATATACGCTTATTGCGTATCGCAAAAAATGGTCTGGTCATTAATGGGGCAAGTCCTTCCAGTCCTTAAGTGGCTAAGATAGGGAAAACTGATCATAGTCTATGCAGACATTTTAGGAAGGTCCATAATAGGGACCAGAGGGGTCTCAAATTCTGGGGGGGGGTGGAAAAAGTCCATGAAAATTGGAGGGGAGGTTTGTTAGATTTTTAGGTCAGCGTGAGTCATTTTGGATTTATGAGACAAAGGTTTTAGCCCCCATAGGTTTAAACATTGATTTAGATCTCAACTGTTTTATTAGAAATGACTGACTTTGAATCTGAAGTTTTTTACGGTAGATACATGACTTTTTTAGGTTCTAGTTATTTGTGGATATGTATGAGGGTTTAGTTACTTTGCTATTTTTATATATGTATTTTATATGTTTTTAATAATATACTTTTTATGTAAGAATTCACTGGGAGTTGTGCACATGGATACACAGGGATGTAGCTGTTCGGAGCCATTGTATGATCTTTTTAAAGTCTGCAGATCAAGAGTGGCTCAATTGCGAGTTTCATGTATGTTCCCCTGTCGTTGCACACTTTCTGGTTGTTGGTAGATTTTGTATATATGTTTCTATGGCATGTGAGCTGAGCCGACGGTTGACTGTATGATTGGAACGCTTTAGAAAAAGCGTATGTCTTGTGTGGGAATAAACATTTTTAGTGGAAGTACACTATGTTTGTGCCTTTATATTTTTTAAAATCCTGCTATAGATATGTGAGCTGTTGTGGTTGAGTTGGAGGAAACAACTATGCGGAGCGTAGGAGGGAGGATTGAAGAGCAGGTCTCTGTAGACTCAAGCCTAGAGTATCACATATCATACGCTGTCTTATTTTGGTCTTAAGGTGAGCAGGTTATTCACCTGGTGAAGCATGAGCACTAAAGCATGAACTTATTTTGAAGACACTTTGGTGATTTATTTGTAGCAATATGAATTGAACAGAGATATTGGACTTTGGAGATTGCGCTTACAGTGGACTGTTTTGCATTTTGTGTTTAATGAACTTTTTGAAAGATTTAAGTTGCGCTGCACTACATTTACTTGTTTTATGCGGTGGGTGAATACCTAAAGAGTGTTATTGCGAGCAACTTTTTGTATATAGCTCTAAAAATATAGCTGTTTTATTTGTTTGATTGCGTTGATTAGTTTATCGTAATCATTTCACTTGGGTTTATAGGATACACATTTTTTTATTTTAAACTGTAGATGATCTTTAATCAATGTTGTAAGGAAATGCCCCGTAAACATGATCAGACTTTCCAACAACAAAACCGTGGATTTTTGTTCGAAGGGTGTTGGCTCCAACTTGTCTTGCATACACACGGTCACACAAATGTTGGCCAACAATTATGAACGTAGTGACGTACAAGATGTACGTGATATCTCCATTACGAATGCTAATTTTACAAGACCGAGCGCTTCTGGCTCGTCCTTGATTCTGAGCATGCGTGGACTTTTGTGCGACGGACTTGTGTACACACGATCGGAAAGTCCGACAACAAACATTTGTTGGCGGAAAGTTTGAGAACCTGCTAGCCAACATTAGTTAGAGGAAAGTCCAATAAACAAATGTCCGATGGATCGTACACACGGTCAGACTTACCACCAACGAGCTCACATCCAACATTTGAGCTTGAAAGCATTAGTACAAAGTCCGGTCTGGTCCAGTCATGTGATCCTCTCCCAGCTCCAGCTTCAGGGAAGAGGAGGGAAAGTGGATAACAGATGCTCCATAGTAATCTATGGGTGATGACACCGCCCAGGCTCTGCAGCCATTGTCGCGGTAATTAGTATGGGGCTTAGAATAGATAGGGAAGCAGGGTTAAGCTCATTTAGGTTTTGATCGGACGTGCACTTTAACCTCTTGCCGATCACCCACAGTCGTTTGATGACGGCAGAATGGCTCCTCTGTGCGAATTGCTGTAGCTGTACGGCGGCCGATATAAGGGGTATAGGGGGTGTGTGTGCGCCGCCGGGCACCCGCAATTGCTTCTGACAGAGCCAGAAGGGGAATGTGTATGTGTGTAAACACACAAATCCTCATTCTGTCAGGGGAGAGGAGACAGATCATGTGTTCCTAGTATATTGGAAGAGCAATCGATCTACTCCTCCAGGCAGTCCCATCCTCCCTACAGTTAGAACACACTGAGGGAACACATTTAATCTCTATCCCCTATTTTGTAGACGGGATAACTTTTGCGCAAACCAATCAATATAGGCTTATTGCAGGTTTTTTTACCAAAAATATGTAGAAGAATATATATCGGCCTTAACTGAGATAGAATTTTTTTTTTTTAATTTGGGATATTTATTATAGCAAAAAGTAAAAAATATTGTGTTTTTTTTTCAAAATTGCCGGTATTTTTTTGTTTATAGCGCAAAAAAATAAAAACCGCAGAGGTGATCAAATACCACCAAAAGAAATCTCTATTTGTTTTAAAAAAAAAAGTAAAAAAAAAAAAAATTTTGTTTGGGTACAGCAGCGCACGACAGCGTAATTGTCAGTTAAAGCGACGTAGTGCTGTATCGCAAAAAATGGCCCGGTCAGGAAGGGGGTAAATTTTTCCAGAGCTGAAGTGGTTAATAAGCACTTTCAGGTACCTGCTCTTTGACATGACGTTTGTCCAACACATTTATTTTATATTACCATTAATAAATACAATATCTGCAACAGGGTAAGCTTGCTGACTTCTGAAAGAGAAAATCTTTATATTTTCTTTTCACTTGATCTGTGCAGATCTTTATACAGTATGCCAGAAGAGCTCTTTATAAGCAGCTCCAGATTGTTTCCAATTTATTTCTTTTGCAGAGAACAGCAATGAATCAGTTGAATTTTTCCAACCTAAAAAATATCCTGTTGTATCAATGCTGGTTTCTCCAGATCTGCCTTTTCTGTTTTTTATATGCTTAACATGATTAGACTGTTTTACAGTTGTGCAAATATCAATATGGCTGGATTATTTATAACATGAAAACAAATCATAAGAAATGAATTGTATAAAAAAACCTTAAACCTAGCCTCATGCTAAAACAAAATTGCATTTTCCAGGCGCACTGAAGTATTCAGAAACCTTATAAACACTTCTACAAAAGTTAATGATATTTTGGATAATCATGATGCAAGCTATAAACTATAGCCTTATTCTTTTTCTTCAGATGAATGATGGAATGGTTAATCATGCAAACATATTCCTGGAGCATTCATGACTAGAGGAGAAGATGTTCAAAGTTGATGACTCACCAGCCACCAGCTTTTGTCTATACCATGTGGTTCGTACAAAGAATGGAAATGACACTGGCTCAGTTTGTAGAAATCCCAGTTTGGCTATAATAACCTGCTTAAGTCATTTTTCTTTCTAATTGCTGTCATTTGAATTCTCCTCTGGGAATAGACACATTCATGTATCTACTAATGGCTGCAAAGCTGCAGGTATTTCTGTAAAATAACTTCAGACCACATGATCAAACGCTGGGCTTAGACACAGGGGTCTTAGATGTAACACTTTCATTAGAATAATGGATATCTCTACTAGGAAAGTTTATACTGTACTTAATAAAGGTGAAGACGAACATTCAACAAAACCAACATCTCTGAGGGCACTTAAAATCAAGTGTAACTCTAAAGAAAAAATAAGAATTTTAGATGTGCCTGGGCTCTACTTAAAGCAAAGACAGCAATTTTGAACTCAATCAGTGTTTTGGAGAGGTAAATCCCCAAAGGCGTGTATATATCAGCATCTGTTGAATTGTGCATCTGTCTCACTACATAAATTTCTCACACCTGGCGAGAGGATTCATCAGGAGGTTTGGGAGAGACATAGACAAGGAACAGGGATTGTAAGCCATGACCCACTATGTCCTTAGGTTGTGTAGATTGTTGTGTCCAACACGTAATAGTTTCCATTAGACACCAGAGAGTATGTTCAAAATTTTTAACATAAAACAGTTTTAAATTGCACAAGCCATTTTGCAACATAGCTTTCTCCCAAGTAGACAGTTACATATAGCAATATGTTTATATTTATAACATCATTCTTGATTCTTATTTAATATCCAACAAGTTTCTCTCTTAGGGTCTCAGACATTAATGTCCCTACCTTTTCATAAGCTGCCTTGACCCTGCCTGTGAAGCGGGCAATTTGTGCAATTTATATAACATACTAGAGTGAAACTGACATTTATGAAGAAAGTGTGCTTAAATTGCCAGCAAATTGATGGCTCCAGCTGGGCATTCCAGTTATTTATGCAAGACCCTTATTTTAGATGAGGGTCTCATATATATGCTAATGGAGGCCCTCACAAAAAAAATGACCTTGCCAGGGCGACCACCCTGGCAAAGCACTTTGTCCCAAAGCAACCACCTTGGCCCAGTGGTTGTGGGGGATTGCAGTCAGGGGGCTTATCAGAATCTCAAAATCCCCTTTAATAATAAAGGGCTTCCCAGAAAGCATACCTGCTAATTCACAAAAAGAATATATACATATACAGTATAAGGTTTAAATAAAGACACAGTCCTTTACTAAAGAAAGAAAATCCCATGATGTACATCCTTCACCAATCACTATATGGACATGACCATATATGGTCAATGATATCACCTGGGATACTGTCAGGGCTGGGCTCAGCCCTTCCTTCTCTGAGCTGGCCGCTCAGCTGTCGGCTAATTGCCAGCTCCTATCTCTCCCCATTGACTCACCTGTTGATGATATCCTACTCGTCAGTCCTGCCTACTTAAGCCATCGAGTCCAGATGATCTCTGCCTTTGCCTTGGTCACATCTCTAGAGACGGTCTCCTGTCTTTCTGTTAAAGACTTGCTTGGCTGACATTCCTTCTGACTCCAGATCCTGCTTGCTGTTCTACTATGCTCCTCTCTGGTTCCTTGACATTTTGGCTTGTCTGACTATCCGTTCCGGTTCCTGAACTCTGGCTATGTTTTGAATACGTTTACTCTGTTAACCTTCTTTATTATTATTAAACAAGTGTGATTTAACTGTACTTCTGTCTCAGTCTGATTCATGGTTTCTGACAGTAGGTGAAGGCCATGAATTCAGAAGATGCAGTCAATCCACTTGTTGGTAATATTTTTTTCCAGATTGGGTGAGCAGGATCACTGCATGGATCAGTTTGCCATGGCATTACAAATGCTCCTGAGTCGCACGGCTCACCTGGAATCTCCCACTGTGGCTGCTCCGGTACAACCTGTGTCACAGGTTGTCCCTGCTGCTGCTCCAGTATTACTCGAGTATTACCTCTATAAGAGGTATGTCTGGTTCCGCTCCACTTCCCTAGCGATTTGGGGGCGATCCAGTCCAATGCAGAGGGTTTTTCAAACAGGTTGAAATATACTTCGAGCTGCCCCGGGTGTTTCCCACGGATAGAAGCAAAGTAGGTTTCGTGATATCTTTGCTTTCTGAGAGAGCCTTGGCCTGGGCAAACCCTCTATGGGAGACATTGTCTTGAGTTACCCTGAATTTGTGGCTTGTTTTAAAAGGGTATTTGAGATTCCCGTACGCTCCACTTCTGTTGCCAAGTGCCTCATGTCTATCAAATAGAGTACAAGAACTGTTGCCGATTATGCTATTGAATTCCGTACTCTGGCAGCAGAGGTTGTGTGGAACAATGAGGCCCTCATGGCTGCTTTTTCTCATGGTCTCTTGGATACCATCAAGGATTAGATAGCAGCCCGAGATATACCCATTGAGCTGGAGAAGTAGATCACGTTTGCCATCCTCATTGACTCCAGACTCAGAGAAAGACTCTCTTTTAAGGAGCGCTTGCAGAAGCCTCCTGCACATTTGTCTTCCGAGCTTTGCAGTCCACCCTTGCCTCCCTCACCTCCCATGCCTCCTGGTACTGAGTCGGTCTGTGAAGATGAACCCACTTGGGCTTCACGTGTCTATCTGCGGATGAGAGTACCCTTAGGAGGAGGGAGAGATTGTGCCTTTATTGTGGCCAGACAGGTCACTTTTTGAAGTCTTTTCCTAGACTTTCCTGTCCAGGGAACACCCGAACCTTGAGGTCCTGTCACGTTTTCTCCTGGTAGACACAATGCAGTAAGACATGCTTCCAGAAGGTAGCCAAGATCCTGTGCACTTCTTCACTCTCCTCCCTGCCAGAGGAGTACCACAATTTTAGTGATGTCTTTGACAAGGATTAAGCCGGTAGTTTGCCTCCACACCGGTCATATGATTGCGCAATTGACCTTCAACCTGGTGCCATACCCCCTCGTGGCCGGGTTTACCCTTTGTCGGTCTTGGAGGATAAGGCCATGGGGGAGTATGTTGCAGACGCACTTTCTCAAGGTTTCATCTGCAATTCCTCATCTCCTGCTGGTGCTGGTCTCTTCTTTGTGAAGAAGAAGAGTGGTGAACTGAGACCTTGTATTGACTTGTATTGATTATAGGGGTCTCAATCGTTGTACAATTAAGAATGCCTATCCGGTTCCGTTGACTACAGAGTTATTTGACCGCCTCAAGGGAGCAACGGTTTTCACAAAGGAGGGGGCAACGAGTGCAAAACTGTGTTTAATACCAAAACAGGCCATTAGGAGTACCTCAGAATGCCTTTTGGCTAGGGATGAGCCAAACCCCCCCCCCCCCTTTCGGTTCACACCAGAACCTGCGAACGAACCGAAAATTTGCACGAACGTTAGAACCCCATTGACGTCTATGGGACTCGAACGTTCGAAATCAAAAGTGCTCATTTTAAAGGCTAATTTGTATGGTATTGTCCTAAAAAGGGTTTGGGGACCCAGGTCCTACCCCAGGGGACATGTATCAATGCAAAAAAAACTTTTAAAAACGACCGTTTTTTCGGGAGCAGTGATTTTAATGATGCTTAAAGTAAAAAAAAAAAAAATATTCCTTTAAATATTGTACCTGGGGTGTGTCTATAGTATGCCTGTAAAGTGGCGCGTGTTTCCCGTGTTTAGAACAGTCCCTGCACAAAATGTCATTTTTAAAGGAAAAAATCTCATTTAAAACGGGTTTAATGTAATGTCGGGTCCTGGCAATATGGATAAAAATCAGTGAGACAAACGGCTTGGGTACCCCCCAGTCCATTACCAGGCCCTTTGGGTCTTGTATGGATATTAAGGGGAACCCCGCACCCAAATTAAAATAAGGAAAGGTGTGGGGCCACCAGGCCCTATATACTCTGAACAGCAGTATACAGGCGGTGCAAACAAGACAGGGACTGTAGGTTTGTTGTTAAGTAGAATCTGTTTGTAATTTTGAACGGGTACATTTTTAACGTGTTTAGCTCCAGCCAAAAAATCTTTTTTAAGCTTTTTGGAAAACATAGGGAAGGGTTATCACCCCTGTGACATTTGTTTTGCTGTCTTTCCTCCTCTTCAGAAGATTTCACCTCACTTTTTGTCCCAATGACAAATGTTTTTTGAAAATTTGGGTTTTTTTGTGGAACAAGGATTGGAAATCATCAGTGGAAAGGAGAAATGTTTTTCCCATATTAACTCTTACAGGAGTGAATTTCCCTTCCTAGGGGTAGATTTCATCTCACTTCCTGTTGTCTCCTTCCGTTTGCAAGTAGGAGTTGTTTGTAAGTTAGATGTTTGAAAGTAGAGGCCTGCCCTATATACTCAGCAGAAATTTGGGCCTTAGGTGTTGTTGTGGCCACAACATTGTAAGCCCTCACAGGGCCCTGCTATGAAATATTAGATCAAGAATTGTAATTACATGCTCCTGTTGAACAAGGGCAGAAAAATTGGGCCTTTGGTGGTGGTGGTGCTGGTGCCACAACACTGTAAGTCCTCACTCGCTCTTGGTGGGTGCAGAAATGGGCCCTGCTGTGAAATATTAGATCAAGAATTGTAATTACATGCCCCTGTTGAACAGGGGCTGAAAAATTAGGCCTTAGGCACTGGTGCTGGTGCCACAACACTGCAACCCCTCACAGATACTCTAGTTGGAACACAGAAATGAGCCCTGCTGCAAAATATTGCATCAAAAATTGTAATAACACGCCCCTGTTAAACAGGGGCTGAAAAATTGGGCCTTAGGCATTGGTGCCACAACACTGCAACCCTTTACAGATACTCTAGTTGGAACGCAGAAATGAGCCCTGCTGCAAAGTATTGCATCAAAAATTGTAATTACAGGCCCCTGTTAAACAGGGGCTGAAAAATTGGGCCTTAGGCACTGGTGCTGGTGCCACAACACTGCAACCTCTCACAGATACTCTAGTTGGAGTACTTGTAGTTTTAGCTGAACACTAACTTGTAGTTTTAGCTGAACACTGTGAGCAGGACGCACAGCACTAACTTTAGCTGAACACTATGAGATGGACGCACCACACTAACTTGTAGTTTTAGCTGAACACTGTGAGCAGGACGCACAGCACTAACTTGCAGTTTTAGCTGAACACTGTGAGCAGGACGCACCGCACTAACTTGCAGTTTTAGCTGAACACTGTGAGCAGGACACACCGCACTAACTTGTAGTTTTAGCTGAACACTGTGAGCAGGAAGCACTGCACTAACTTGTAGCTTTAGATGAACACTGTGCAGAGGTCTCACTACACTAACTTGTAGTTTTAGCTGAAAACTGTGAGCAGGACGCACTACACTAACTTGTAGTTTTAGATGAACACTGTGCAGAGGTCCCACTACACTAACTTGTAGTTTTAGCTGAACACTGTGAGCAGGACGCACTACACTAACTTGTAGCTTTAGATGAACACTGTGCAGAGCTCGCAAAAAAATAACTTGTAGGTTTAGCTGAACACTGTGAGGAGGACGCACCGCACTAACTTGTAGTTTTAGCTGAACACTGTGAGCAGGACGCACTGCACAAACTTGTAGGTTTAGCTGAACACTGTGAGGTGGACGCACCACACTAACTTGTAGGTTTAGCTGAACACTGTGAGCAGGACGCACACCACTAACTTGTAGTTTTAGCTGAACACTGTGAGCAGGACGCACTGCACTAACTGTAAATAGTCTAGCTGCCTGACTGTGGTACTAATAGGATCAAAAGAACACAAGCAATTTTCTTCAGGTAGCTGTAAATACTGTAACAAGACAAGCCTGCCTGTCAGTAAGAAGATAACAGGAACGGATCTAGCTGAACACTGTGAGCAGGACGCACTGCACTAACTTGTAGCTTTAGATGAACACTGTGCAGAGGTCTCACTACACTAACTTGTAGGTTTAGCTGAACACTGTGAGCAGGACGCACAGCACTAACTTGTAGTTTTAGCTGAACACTGTGAGCAGGACGCACCGCACTAACTTCTAGGTTTAGCTGAACACTGTGAGGTGGACGCACCGCACTAACTTGTAGTTTTAGCTGAACACTGTGAGCAGGACGCACTGCACTAACTTGTAGGTTTAGCTGAACACTGTGAGGTGGACGCACCACACTAACTTGTAGGTTTAGCTGAACACTGTGAGCAGGACGCACTGCACTAACTGTAAATAGTCTAGCTGCCTGACTGTGGTACTAATAGGATCAAAAGAACACCAGCAATTTTGTTCAGGTAGCTGTAAATACTGTAACAAGACAAGCCTGTCTGTCAGTAAGTAGATAACGGGAACGGATCTAGCTAAACTGAATACAGTGTGTATATATATATATATATATATATATATATATATATATATATATATATATATATATATGCAACACCTGGGATGCATATATATATACACAATACACTGTAAGTGCAGCTAACTGACTGACTGTTCTGCCTAATCTATCTAACACAAATCAAATGACACTGTCTGTCTCTCTCTCTCTATCTATGAACGCCGGAACACACTACACAGGGCCGCCGTGCAGGCGGCCTTATATAGTGTGGGGCGTGTACTAAATCCCCTGAGCCATAATTGGCCAACCGTCTGTTCAGACGGCGCTGTGATTGGCCAACCATGCGGGTCATAGTGCATGCTTGGCCAATCATCAGCCAGCAATGCACTGCGATGCCGCAGTGAATTATGGGCCGTGACGCGCCACACGAATTTGGCGCGAACAGCCCATATCGTTCGCAATTCGGCGATCGGGCGAACAGACGATGTTTGAGTCGAACATGGGTTCGACTCGAACACGAAGCTCATCCCTATTTTTGGCCTTTGTAACGCCCCAGCAGTTTTCCATGAATTTATTAACAATGACCTCCGAGATTTGTTGCAGTTATGTGTGGTGGTTTATCTCGACGATATCTTCATATTTTCCAATTCCCTGTAGAGCCACCACATAGATGTCTGTCGCATGGTTCAGAAACTAAGAGGGAACAATCTCTATTGTAAATTGGAGAAGTGTGAATTCCATCGTGAACAGGTTAAATTCCTGGGTTATGTCATTTCCACTGCTGGTTTTTTCGATGGACCCAGAGAAACTTTCAGCAGTCCTACAGTAGCCCCGACCCATGGGTTTACATCCTCTGCAGCGTTTTCTTGGCTTTGCCAACTATTATCAGAAGTTTATTCGTAGCTTCTCGTCTCTGGTCAAGCCCCTGACTGATATTATCAGAAAGGACGTTAACCCACAGAGTTGGTCCATTAAGGCCTTTGAGAGTCTCAAGGCTGCCTTTGTTTCTGCTCCTGTGTTGGCACATCCTGATCCTACGTTACCTTTTATCCTTGAGGTTGATGCTTCTGAGACTAGAGTTGGCGCCCTTCTGTCTCAACGTCCTACCTCTGAGAGCGCTATGCATCCTTGTGGCTACTTTTCCAAGAAATTGTCACCTGTGGAGTGCAATTACGAGATTGGTGACAGAGAGCTGTTAGCGATCATTTTAGCCCTGAAAGAATGGAGACATCTCCTCGAAGGTACCACTGTACCGCTTCTCATTCTTACTGACCATAAGGAGGGCGTGATGGGCTCTTTTCTTGTCTAGTTTAAATTACATTGTCTCATTCTTACCCGGTACTAAGAATGTAAGGTCTGACACTTTGTAACGACAATTTTCCTCCACTTCCTAAATGGAGTCGGTTCCAGTCCCTACGATTCGCACCAGTCTCACTTCTCCTTTGGGTGACAAAATTCTTGCTGTTCAGGTCCATGCTCCTCCTGAGAAACCTTGTGACCGCTGCTTTGTCCCAGAGATTCTCTGTACTGCCATGCCCCAGACTTATCCTTCTCTCAAGGCTGCTGACCACCCTGGGAAGAATAAACTCTTTTGGGCAATTTCCCAACAATTCTGGTGGCCTAGTCCACGTGCCGATGTAACCACCTTCCTAGCTGCCTGTTCCGTGTGTGCTCAGAGTAAGACTCCACAACACCTTCCAGTGGGCCTCCTACAACCCATACCCAATGGGGAGAGGCCCTGGACCCACCTGTCTATGAATTTCATTGTGGAATTACCTTACTCCCAGGGCAACACAGTTATCCTTATGGTGGTTGACCGGTTCTCAAAAATGTCTCATTGTATTCCACTTAAGAAGTTGCCCACTTGTAAGGAACTGGCTTCCATTTTTGCTCGGGAGATCTTTCGCTTACATGGGCTACCCAAAGTGATTGTTTCGGACAGGGGTTGTCAGTTTGTGTCCCGGTTCTGGCGAGCCTTTTGTGCACAGTTGGGAATTCAGCTTGCTTTCTCCTCTGCGTATCACCCGCAGTCTAATGGGGCCTAAGAACGAGCCAATCAGTCCTTGGAGCAATTCCTACATTGCTTTATTTCTGACCATCATAACAACTGATCAGACACCTTACCATGGGCGGAGTTTGCTCAGAGAGTGCCTTGAATTCCCAATTGCTTCCCAATTGTCCCCGTTTAAGGCGAACTATGGTTTCCAACCGTCCATGTTGCCTGACTAATTTGTTCTGCAGAGTATTCTTGCGTTAGAGGAGCACCTCCGTGGTCTTCGTTCCACTTAGGCACAAGTCCAGGAGGCTTTTCAACATGCTAATGATAGGTACAGACTCCATGCTGACCGCAGACGCCTGCCTATGCCTTCGTACCAGGTTGGGGACAGGGTCTGGCTGTCATCTCACAACCTCCGACTTCATGTTCCCTCTCTGAAGTTTGCACCTCGGTTTATTGGGTCTTTCCGTATTCTTCGCAGGATTAACTCAGTGGTTTACGCGTTAGACCTTCCTTCCAATATGCATATCTCAAATGTATTTCATGTCTCCTTATTAAAACCTTTGGTCTGCAATTGCTTTACCACCTCGGTGCCTCGTCCTCACCCTGTACAGGTTGAGAACCGTGAGGAGTATGAAGAACAGTCCATTGTTGACTTCTGCAGGTTCCATGGGTGCATACAATACCCGGTGCATTGGAAACGGTGCGGTCCGGAGGAATGCTCTTGGGTCTCATCCTCAGACGTAAATGCCCCTGTCCTCCTCTGTGATTTCCATAGACGTTTTCTCCTCAAGCCTGGTGGTCCTCTGAAGGGGGAGGGGTCATGGAGGAAGGGGTACTGTCAGGGCTGGGCTCAGCCCTTCCTTCTCAAAGATGGTCACTCAGCTGTCGGCTAATTGCCAGCTCCTATCTCTCCACATTGACTCACCTGTTGATGATATCCTGTATGTCAGTCCTGCCTACCAAAGCTGTCCAGTCCAGATGATCTCTGCTGTCGCCTTGGTCACATCTCTAGAGATGCTCGCCTGTGTTCCTGTTAAAGACTTGCTTGGCTGACATTCCTTCTGACTCCAGATCCTGCTTACTGTTCTACTGCGCTCCTCTCCTGCTCCCTGACATTTTGGCTTGTCTGACTATTAATTCCGGTTCCTGAACTCTGGCTATGTTTTGACTACATTTACTCTGTTTACCTTTTTTTATTATTATTAAACAAGTGTGATTTAACTGTACTTCTGTCTCCGTCTGATTCATGGTTTCTGACAGCTACCCCGCCTCTTTGTTTAAATCAGCTGTTATTCAGTGGAAGCGAATCACTGGAACCAGATATATGTCCATAGTCAACGGGTTCTCTCTATTTCTCTTATAGTGGCTCGGCGGGTAAGTAGGGTGACCACATTTCCAAACTGCCATTTAGGGACAATTTTGCCAAGGATGGGGGGGAGTGTTGAATGTTTTCTCAGAGTTGACGGGGATTTCAGGGGCGAGTGATTTGTCAGGTTAATGGCTGGTTTTAGCACTTATATCATCCCAACACCATGCTTGATATGGTGTCAGGATGATCAAATCATATTATTTCTAATACTACATTGTATTAGATTACATTGTAATATATAATGAAATAGTTCAACTCACCATAATACAGAATCATTGGGAACCCTGAGCTTGTCACTTGCCACCAGATGCAGCATGCCACCGTCCCCTGCCACTAAATGCAGAGTGTCACTTGCCACCGTGGCAGTGCGGCCCGGGGACCTGTTTTAGAGAATGCTGGAGTGGGCCCAGAGAAGATAGAGGAGGTGAGTGGCAGTGGCTTCGCTAGGGTTGGTGTCACCCCATCGGTGCGGTAAAGCATGGTGTCACCCCCTGCCAAGTAAAGTCCCGGCTCAGTACAGACCCCCCTTCATTAAGTATAGACTCCCCTCCCTCATTACAGACCCCCCTCCCTCAGTATAGCTCCCCCTCCCTCAGTGCAGACCCCCCCTCCCCAATAAGTACAGACCCCCCTCCCTCAGTATAGATCCCCCTCCCTCAGTACCAACCCCCCAATAAGTACAGACCCCCCAGTAAGTACAGACTCCCCTCCCTCAGTATAGAGCCCCCTTCCACAGTACAAACTCCCCCCAATATGTATAGACCCCCCTCAGTACAGACCCCCCTCCCTCAGTATAGATCCCCCTCAATCAGTACATACTCCCCCAATATGTATAGACCCCCCCTAGTACAGACCCCCCTCAGTACAGACCCCCCCACTAAGTACAGACCCCCTTACTCCCAGTATAGATCTCCCTCCCTCAAAACAGACCCTCCTCTCCACTTGTGCTAGAGAGAGCTAACAGATTGAGAAGTAGCACAGAAGGTAATTGTCAGCAGTGAAAATAGTCTTGACTCAGCTGTGCTGGGGGGGCGATCTCAGCTCCCCTCGGCTGTGCTCAGGCGGGGGTTGGTCTAAGCTCCACTCGGCTGTGCTCGGGTGGGGAGCGGTGTCAGCTCCGCTCGGCTGTGTTCGGGCGGGGGGCGGTCTCAGCTCCCCTCGGCTCGGGCAGGCTCAGCTGTGCTTGGGTGGGGCGATCTCAGCTCCCCTCAGCTCGGCTGTGCTCGGGCGGAGGGGCGGTCTCAGCTCCCCTTAGCTGGAGGCAGATGGCAGATGAAGCTGGAGCGGGTAGAGCGAGCGCCAGTGCTATAGCGGGGTTTGCTCGCTCTGTCAGTTTCATTCCGGGACATTGTATTGTCCCGGAATGAAGGAGCCTGCTAATTGCGGGAATGTCCCGGGCAATTCGGGACACGTGGGCACCCTAGGGGTGAGGGACATTGTGCTTGATCTGGATCTGCAATACTGGAAAATATGATTGAAGGTGGATGTATATATTGTGGAACTTTTTTTTATTACAGGACTTTGGTTTTTTTAATTACACTTTACATGTTTGTTTTTTGTTTTTTTTTACGAGTAGGGATACTATGTACCCCTTAAAATGAGAAGAAATGGCCGCACACCACTGTAGATCAAAATCCTCTTTATTTGAACATCCCAAAAATTACAGGCATCAGAATGCTGGGTAGACGCATTTTGCACACGTGCGCTTAGTCATTACACAGGTATTCCTGTAGAACAGTTCATATACAGTCCCACCTATAACAGGTGTCACCAGGTGCTAATTGCAGACTTCCTGTTGCATAAACCTCACATGTGAAAAAGAGACCCATGAATATATAATTGTATATATCACATATAGACAAAAGAAAAGCAAATAACCAAAAGCGTATAGGTGCTCTAACAAGACAACGTATTGTTCTATAAAGACTAAATATAAAAAATAAATACATTGTCATAAAACACCACATAGTCTTGTGTCACCCCGTATCCTTATACTCTAAAACAATTAGCCAATAAACAACAGTTTTCCCTCCCCACCCTGATATGAACAACAATAGATACATATAAACAAATACGTATCAATAGATGGGGGGATCTCCTAACATAGGACCAGGAAAAGACAAACAGCACAAGACACAAAGAGACAGAAAGACAATTGACACACAAGTATACTGTATATTGAAACCCATTCATATACGATGCGGCCCACATCTGTAAAGAACAGACCGGCACCATAGCATATAAAACACCATGAAATTGGTAGGACAAACAGCCAAAAGAGAGGGCAATGGAGATGGGCGGCACAAATTGGGTAAAACACACAGTAAACAGCAATATTACTGCCCATCAATCAGCCCCTAATTTACACCATGAAATTGGTAGGACAAACAGCCAAAAGAGGGGCAATGGAAATGGGTGGCACAATTTGGGTAAAACACACAGTAAACCGCAATATTACCACCCATCAATCAGTCCCTTAATTTACACTTAATGGCTAGTAAATATTTGAATGGATCAAAAATTAATGGAAGAAGAATGTGTATCAAAATGCATGCTTAGACATAACGTCCATACACAAAAAAGCATCGGATGGTTATGCTACACATCAAAATATTTAGTACAATCATAATAAATAAAAAATATTGGTAAACATTACAATAATAAATATGTGAGTGTAATGTATCGTTAACATCCTCTGCACAAATAGACAACTCACCATATTAATGTGTGTCGATTGCTGTGAGGGAGGAAGTACACTATACTACTCATAAAAATGGGTCACATCCAACTTGAAGTTTAACCCCTGCGGAATGCGAGTCTGAAGCTGGAAAATCCAGAAAACCTCCCTCCGGCAGAGCAAACGAAACACATCACCACCTCTACTAGGGGCCTTCACTTTTTCAATGACCTGTACATGCATGGTTGAAGCATTCCCATTGTGACAAAAATTGAAATGTTTAGCCACATTTGTTAATAGGTTTTTAGCCACACTATATATATGCTCATTAAAACGATCCCAAAGGCATCTGGTCGTCCTACCTACATATTGAATATGGCATATGTCACAAGTAAGTAGGGATGAGCCGAACACCCCCCTGTTCGGTTCGCACCAGAACATGCGAACAGGAAAAAAATTTGTTCGAACACGCGAACACCGTTAAAGTCTATGGGACACGAACATGAATAATCAAAAGTGCTAATTTTAAAGGCTAATATGCAAGTTATTGTCAATAAAAGTGTTTGGGGACCTGGGTCCTGCCCCAGGGGACATGGATCAATGCAAAAAAAAGTTTTAAAAACGGCCGTTTTTTCAGGAGCAGTGATTTTAATAATGCTTAAAGTCAAACAATAAAAGTGTAATATCCCTTTAAATTTCATACCTGGGGGGTGTCTATAGTATGCCTGTAAAGGGGCGCATGTTTCCCGTGTTTAGAACAGTCTGACAGCAAAATGACATTTTGAAGGAAAAAACTCATTTAAAACTACCGCGGCTATTGCATTGCCGACAATACACATAGAAGTTCATTGATAAAAACGGCATGGGAATTCCCCACAGGGCAACCCCGAACCAAAATTAAAAAAAAAAAATGATGTGGGAGTCCCCCTAAATTCCATACAAGGCCCTTCAGGTCTGGTATGGATATTAAGGGGAACCCCAGCCAAAATTTAAAAAAAAAATTGACGTGGGGTTCCCCCTAAATTCCATACCAGACCCTTCAGGTCTGGTATGGATTTTAAGGGGAACCCCGCGCCCAAAAAAAAAAAAAAAACGGCGTGGGGTCCCCCTAAAGATCCATACCAGACCCTTATCCGAGCACGCAACCTGGCAGGCCGCAGGAAAAGAGGGGGGGATGAGAGTGCGGCCCCCCCCCCCTCCTGAACCATACCAGGCCACATGCCCTCAACATTGGGAGGGTGCTTTGGGGTAGCCCCCCAAAACACCTTGTCCCCATGTTGATGAAGACAAGGGCCTCATCCCCACAACCGTGGCCGGTGGTTGTGGGGGTCTGCGGGCGGGGGGCTTATCGGAATCTGGAAGCCCCCTTTAACAAGGGGACCCCCAGATCCCGGCCCCCCCCCTGTGTGAAATGGTAAGGGGGTACTTACCCCTACCATTTCACTAAAAAACTGTCAAAAATGTTAAAAATGACAAGAGACAGTTTTTGACAATTCCTTTATTTAAATGCTTCTTCTTTCTTCCTTCATCTTCTTCTTCTTCTGGTTCTTCTGGCTCTTCTGGTTCTTCCTCCGGCGTTCTCGTCCAGCATCTCCTCCGCGGCGTCTTCTATCTTCTTCTCCTCGGGCCGCTCCGCACCCATGGCATGAGGGGGGAGGCTCCCGCTCTTCTCTTCATCTTCTTCTTCATCTTCTTCTTCATCTTCTTCTCTTCTTCATCTCTTCTTCCTTCTTCATTTCTTCTGCGGGCCGCTCCGCATCCATGCATGGAGGGAGGCTCCCGCTGTGTGACGGCGTCTCTTCGTCTGATGGTTCTTAAATAACGGGGGGCGGGGCCACCCGGTGACCCCGCCCCCCTCTGACGCACGGGACATGACGGGACTTCCCTGTGGCATTCCCCGTGACGTCACAGGGAAGTCCCGTCAATTCACCGTGCGTCAGAGGGGGGCGGGGTCACCGGATGGCCCCGCCCCCCGTTATTTAAGAACCGTCAGACGAAGAGACGCCGTCACACAGCGGGAGCCTCCCTCCATGCATGGATGCGGAGCGGCCCGCAGAAGAAATGAAGAAGGAAGAAGAGATGAAGAAGAGAAGAAGAAGAAGAAGAAGAAGATGAAGAAGAAGATGAAGATGAAGAGAAGAGCGGGAGCCTCCCCTCTCATGCCATGGGTGCGGAGCGGCCCGAGGAGAAGAAGATAGAAGACGCCGCGGAGGAGATGCTGGACGAGAACGCCGGAGGAAGAACCAGAAGAGCCAGAAGAACCAGAAGAAGAAGAAGATGAAGGAAGAAAGAAGAAGCATTTAAATAAAGGAATTGTCAAAAACTGTCTCTTGTCATTTTTAACATTTTTGACAGTTTTTTAGTGAAATGGTAGGGGTAAGTACCCCCTTACCATTTCACACAGGGGGGGGGGCCGGGATCTGGGGGTCCCCTTGTTAAAGGGGGCTTCCAGATTCCGATAAGCCCCCCGCCCGCAGACCCCCACAACCACCGGCCACGGTTGTGGGGATGAGGCCCTTGTCTTCATCAACATGGGGACAAGGTGTTTTGGGGGGCTACCCCAAAGCACCCTCCCAATGTTGAGGGCATGTGGCCTGGTACGGTTCAGGAGGGGGGGGGGGCCGCACTCTCGTCCCCCCCTCTTTTCCTGCGGCCTGCCAGGTTGCGTGCTCGGATAAGGGTCTGGTATGGATTTTTAGGGGGACCCCACGCCGTTTTTTTTTTTTTTTTTTTGGCGCGGGGTTCCCCTTAAAATCCATACCAGACCTGAAGGGTCTGGTATGGAATTTAGGGGGAACCCCACGTCAATTTTTTTTTAAATTTTGGCTGGGGTTCCCCTTAATATCCATACCAGACCTGAAGGGCCTTGTATGGAATTTAGGGGGACCCCCACATCATTTTTTTTTTTATTTTGGTTCGGGGTTGCCCTGTGGGGAATTCCCATGCCGTTTTTATCAATGAACTTCTATGTGTATTGTCGGCAATGCAATAGCCGCGGGTAGTTTTAAATGAGTTTTTTCCTTCCAAATGTCATTTTGCTGTCAGACTGTTCTAAACACAGGAAACATGCGCCCCTTTACAGGCATACTATAGACACCCCCCAGGTGCGAAATTTAAAGGGATATTACACTTTTATTGTTTGACTTTAAGCATTAATAAAATCACTGCTCCTGAAAAAACGTCCGTTTTTAAAACTTTTTTTTGCATTGATCCATGTCCCCTGGGGCAGGACCCAGGTCCCCAAACACTTTTTATGACAATAACTTGCATATAAGCCTTTAAAATTAGCACTTTTGATTTCTCCCATAGACTTTTAAAGGGTGTTCCGCGGCATTCGAATTTGCCGCGAACACCCCAAATTGTTCGCTGTTCGGCGAACTTGCGAACAGCCAATGTTCGAGTAGAACATGAGTTCGACTCGAACTCGAAGCTCATCCCTACAAGTAAGTAGGTTCACGACATAATTGGGCGGCACAGTGGTGTAGTGGTAGCAATCTCGCCTAGCAGTAAGAAGGGTCGCTGGTTTGAATCCCAACCACGACACTACCTGCTTGGAGTTTGCATGTTCTCCCTGTGCCTGCGTGGGTTTCCTCCGGGTACTCCAGTTTCCTCCCACACGCCAAAGACATGCTGGTAGGTTAATTGGATCCTGTGTAAATTGTCCCTAGTATGTATGAATGAGAGTTAGGGACCTTAGATTGTAAGCTCCTTGAGAGTAGGGACTGATGTGAATGTATAATGTATATGTAAAGCGCTGCGTAAATTGACAGCGCTATATAAGTACCTGAAATAAATAAAAAATAAAATAATAATTGGTATTGCAATTATTGAAGGAATCAATGTCGTATTCCTTCTGTGTAGCTGATGAGCAGAATTTGTTGCCACCCTTAATGTGACCACAGCATAAGCATTATGGGAATTATGTGCACTTAGAGATATGGAAGATGTATTATCTCTCAATAACCTACCCACTGCACCAGCTGCTGGCACTGGTGCCGTCAGACCGGTTATCTTTAATATCAAATCTGATTTTTATCCTGTTAATTCCCACACTCCTGATATGACTAAATTTTAAAAATCAGTGGAGCGGGATCTGACGGCACTAGC
Organism: Lithobates clamitans; assembly: GCA_037952925.1. Taxonomy (NCBI): domain Eukaryota; kingdom Metazoa; phylum Chordata; class Amphibia; order Anura; family Ranidae; genus Lithobates; species Lithobates clamitans. The sequence continues at coordinate 979,979 of JBBGZY010000714.1, forward strand.
CCAGCAGGCAATGGGAGGCACTACAGAATGGATAACCTAACTAGAGAGGAAAGGAAATCTTTAAAAGATCTAGAAGAAGATGAGTCCACCGTCATTCGTAACTCAGATAAGGGAGGCCTTATAGTTGTTATGAATACAACCGCTTACAGAGAGGAGGCTGTCCGACAACTATCTGATACCCGTATACCCGTACCTATATTAGGCTTAGGGGGACCCCACTAAGCAATATAGAGCGGTTCTTGCAGGACTTGTGGGGAGAGGGATCCCTACATTTTATCACTTGCCTAAAACACATAAGGGGTTAAACCCCCTGTATGGACGGCCCATCATACCGGGTATCAATTCCCTTAATGAGAGGCTGGGACAATGGCTGGACAAACAATTACAGCCCGTGGTCCAGCAACTCCCTAGGTATCTGAAGGATACCAATCACCTTCTCAAAGTTGTGGAGAATTTTGAATGGAAGAGCAGTTACTCGTGGGTCACATGTGACGTTGCGAGTTTATGTTCATGAATTCCCCATGACCTTGATATTTTATCGGTCTCTTTTTATATGGAGACATGCACAGATTTACCCATTGAACGATGAGATTATATCCTGGAAGTTTTGGAGTACTTGTCCCACAATTATTTTTGTTTTAATGGAGAGTTCTACCTCCAGAGGTGCAGGGCTGCTATGGGGGCTAAGTTTTTGGACTCCTTAACCAACCTGTACATGGGTTGGTGGGTGCGAGACCGCATCTTTGTAGTGGAGAACCCCTTTAGGTCCTCCATTAAACTCTTCTTCAGGTTTATAGATGACTTGATATTCATTATGGAGGATGGGACATCCAATTTGACACCATTCTTGGAATATCTTAATTGTAATAATAAGAATCTTACTTTTACTGGTGAGGCAAATGATAGATGGATGATTAACAGAGGCTTGGCAATTGCACGAAGCAAAGACAGGAAAACTCTTGTAGATAGAAGGGTACAGGACAGAGGTAATCCTCATCAAAATAAAATGACCCTATCGACTCCATTTAGTACTGAATTTCGAGACATCAAAGACATCATAAACAGACATCTCCCAGTTTCTTTGCTAGTAAGCCCATGAAATCAACTACATGGCTACACTTTAAGGGCAACTTTAAGTGTGGCGCTATAGGATGCTTATGCTGTGGTCACATTAAGGGTGGCAACAAATTCTGCTCATCAGCTACACAGAAGGAATACGACATTGATTCCTTCCATAATTGCAATACCAATTATGTTGTGTACCTACTCACTTGTGACATATGCCATATTCAATATATAGGTAGGAGGACGAGACGCCTTCGGGATAGTTTTAATGTGCATATCTATATATTGTGGCTAGAAACCTATTAACAAATATGGCTAAACATTTCAATTTTTGCCACAATGGGAATGCTTCAGCCATGCATGTACAGGTCATTGGAAAAGTGAAGGCCCCTAGTAGAGGTGGTGATGTGTTTGGTTAGCTCTGCCGAAGCTTTTCAGCTTCAGACTCGCATCCCACAGGGGTTAAACTTTGAGTGGGATGTGAGCCATTTTTATGCTTATGCTGTGGTCACATTAAGGGTGGCAATCCACACACATTAATATTATGAGTTGTCTATTTATGCAGAGGATGGTTAACAATACACTACACTCACATATTTATTATTGTCATGTTTACCAATATTTTTTATTTATTATGATTGTACTAAATATTGTGATGTGTAGCAATGCAATCCAATCCAATGCTTTTTTGTGTATGGAAGTTATGTCTAGGCATGCATTTTGATACACATTCTTCTTCCATTCATTTTTGATCCATTCAGATATTTACTAGCCATTAGGTGTAAATTAAGAGACTGATTGATGGGCGGTAATATTGCGGTTTACTGCGTGTTTTACCCAAATTGTACAGCTCATCTCCATTGCCACCTCTTTTGGCTGTTTGTCCTACCAATTTCATGGTATAAATTAAGGGACTGATTGATGGGCGGTAATATTGTGGTTTACTGTGTGTTTTACATAAATTGTGCCACCCATCTCCATTGCCCCCTCTTTTGGCTGTTTTCCTACAAATTTCATGGTGTTTTATATGCGATGGTGCCAGGTCTGTTCTTTACAGATGTGGGCCGCATTGTATATGAATGGGTTTCAATATACAGTATACTTGTGTGTCAATTGTCTTTCTGTCTCTTTGTGTCTTGTGCCATTTGTCTTTTCACATTCCTATGTTAGGAGATTCCCCCATCTATTGATATGTATGTGTTTATATGTATCTATTGTTGTTCATATCAGGGTGGGGAGGGAAAACTGTTGTTTATTGGCTAATTGTTTTAGAGTATAAGGATACGGGGTGACACAAGACTATGTGGTGTTTTATGACAATGTATTTATTTTTTATATTTAGTCTTTATAGAACAATACGTTGTCTTGTTAGAGCACATATACGCTTTTGGTTATTTGCTTTTCTTTTGTCTATATGTGATATATACAATTATATATTCATGGGTCTCTTTTTCACATGTGAGGTTTATGCAACAGGAAGTCTGCAATTAGCACCTGGTGACACCTGTTATAAGTGGGACTGTATAAGAACTGTTTTGCAGACATACCTGTGTAATGACTAAGCACACGTGAAGTGTGCGGAATGCGTCTACCCAGCATTGTGATGCCTGTAATTTTTGGGATGTCCAAATAAAGAGGATTTTGATCTACAGTGATGTGCGGCCATTTCTTCTAATTTCATTGCGTGTGGAGGCAAGCGGAGGCGAGCACCTGATGGATCATTAGGCTTCCTTATCTCCCCTGGAGCGGCAGGTTTTTTTTTTTTCCATTACTATGTACCCCTTATTCATTGACTTTAGGGGGCAATATCTGGGGGCCCCCTATTTATTAAAAGGGGTTTCAGATTCTGATAATCCTCCCACCCGCAGACCCCACAAACACACAAACACTGGGCCAGGGTTGTAGGGAAGAGGGCTTGACCCAATCAAAATGGCGACAAGGACCTGGCATGTTTTGTTACCTGGTATGTTTCAGAGGGGTGAGGGGGGGAACAAAGGTATCCCCCTTTCCTAGTCTGCCAGGCTGCATGCTCAGATAAGAGTCTGGTATAGATTTTTGAAGGGGGGGGCCTCATACTGTTTTTTTTGTTTCTTAGGTTAGCGTCCTCTATAATCAATGCCATAGATTTTTATAGATTTAGGGGTGGAAGGGAAACACTGTTTTATTTATTTATTTATTTGCACTAGGTCCCCCTAATAAGCAGTAAATGTTTGGGCATTCATCCACATGCAAGCTTATTCCTATACACTATATTTGTAAGCACTATTCTGTACAACTAATTTGTATCTAAGGGGATATCTACAGTAGGAATGAGCTTGATGTTAAGGTCGAACTGTGAATATTATGGGGCATTCACGGAAAATTTGAGCGCCCCGGAACGCCCCATAATGCACTGTAAGATCGCAGTGCATTGCTGTATGATGATCGGCCTGCATGCTTTCGCCAATCACAGCATGCACTGCTAAGAGAGCCATACATGGCCAAAACCAGGCTACATTTGGCCAATCATGGTTCAGGGGACTAAGTCCACACCCCACACTATATAAGGCTGCCTACACGGTGACCGTGTGTAGTGTTGTTGGCGTGGACAGAGAAATAGCTTGAGTGAGATTAAGCAGGCAGGTTATTCAGTTAGTGGCAGTGTATTTGATATATACTGTATATACAGTCAGTCTAGTATATATATATATATATACAGTATCTCACAAAAGTGAGTACACCCCTCACGTTTTTGTACATATTTTATTATATCTTTTCATGTGACAGTGACAACACCGAAGAAGTGACACTTTGCTACAATGTAAATTAGTGAGTGTCCAGCTTTTATAGCAGTGTAAATGTGCTGTACCCTCAAAATTACTCAACAGACAGCCATTAATGTATAAACCGCTGGTAACAAAAGTGAGTACACCCCTAAATGAAAATGTCCAAATTGGGCCCAATTAGCTATTTTCCCTCCCCGGTGTCATGTGACTCTTTAGTGTTACAAGATCTCAGGTGTGAATGGGGAGCAGGTGTCTTAAATGTGGTGTTATCACTCTCATGCTCTCATACTGGTCACTTGATGTTCAACATGGCACCTCATGGCAAAGAACTCTCTGAGGATCTGAAAAAAAAAATTGTTGCACTACATAAAGATGGCCTAGGCTATAAGAAGATTGCCAAGACCCTAAAACTGAGCTGCAGCACAGTGGCCAAGACCATACAGCGGTTTCCTCAGGACAGGTTCCACTCAGAACAGGCCTCACTATGGTCGACCAAAGAAGTTGAGTGCACGTGCTCAGCATCATATCCAGAAGTTGTCTTTGGGAAATAGACGTATGAGTGCTGCCAGCATTGCTGCAGAGGTTGAAGGGGTGGGGGGTCAGCCTGTCAGTGCTCAGACCAAATGCTGCACACTGCATCAAATTGGTCTGCATGGCTGTCATCCCAGAAGAAAGCCTCTTCTAAAGATATTGCACAAGTAAGCTAGAAAACAGTTTGCTGAAGACAAGCAGACTAAGGACATGGATTACTGGAACCATGTCCTGTGGTCTGATGAGACCAAGATAAACTTATTTGGTTAAGATGGTGTCAAGCGTGCATGGTGGCAACCAGGTGAGGAGTACAAAGACAAGTGTGTCTTGCCTACATTCAAGCATGGTGGTGGGAATGTCATGATCTGAGGCTACATGAGTGCTACCGACACTGGGGAGCTACAGTTCATTGAGGGAACCATGAAAGCCAACATGTACTGTGACATACTGAAGCAGAGTATGATCCCCTCCCTTTGGAGACTGGACCGCAGGGCAGTATTCCAACATGATAATGACCACAAACACACCTCCAAGACAACCACTGCCTTGCTAAAGAAGCTGAGGGTAAAGGTGATGGACTGGCCAAGCATGTCTCCAGACCTAAACCCTATTGTGGGGCATCTTCAAATGGTAGGTGGAGGTGTCTAAGGTCTCTAACATCCACCAGCTCTGTGATGTTGTCATGGAGGAGTGGAAGAGGACTCCATTGGCAACCTGTGAAGCTCTGGTGAACTTCATGCCCAAGAGGGTTAAGGTAGTGCTGAAAAAAAACTGGTGGCCACACAAAATATTGACACTTTGGGCCCAATTTGGACATTTTCACTTAGGGGTGTACTCACTTTTGTTGCCAGAAGTTTAGACATTATTGGTTGTGTGTTGAGTTATTTTGAGGGGACAGCAAATTTACACTGTTATACAAGCTGTACACTCACTGCTTTACATTGTAGCAAAGTGTAATTTCTTCAGTGTTGTCACATGAAAAGATATAATAATTTTTTTTCACTTTTGTGAGATACTGTATATATATATATATATATATCCTCTGCCATTAGGCAGAGTTGAATTGGCCGTGTGTTTTGAAACATTGTCATGTCGGAATGTCCAAGTACATTCCAATGCGCAGCTTCCTGGCTGATGAATGCAAGTATTCCTCCAGTATTTTTTGATAACATACTGCATTCATCTTGCCAACAATTTTGACCAAATGTCCTATGCCTTTGTAGCTCACACATCCCCAAAACATCAGCGATCCACCTCCGTACCTTTCATCATAGGCCTTATTGACTCCTCTCCAAATGAAACGTTTATGGTTGTGACCAAAAAAGAAAAATGCTAATATATATATACAGTGGGGACGGGAAGTATTCAGACCCCCTTAAATTTTTCACTCTTTGTTATATTGCAGCCATTTGCTAAACTCGTTTAAGTTACTTTTTTTCCTCATTAATGTACACACAGCACCCCATATTGACAGAAAAACACAGAATTGTTGACATTTTTGCAGATTTATTAAAAAAGAAAACTGAAATATCACATGGTCCTAAGTATTCAGACCCTTTGCTGTGACACTCATATATTTAACTTAGGTGCTGTCCATTTCTTCTGATCATCCTTGAGATGGTTCTACACCTTCAATTGAGTCCAGCTGTGTTTGATTATACTGATTGGACTTGATTAGGAAAGCCACACACCTGTCTATATAAGACCTTACAGCTCACAGTGCATGTCAGAGCAAATGCGAATCATGAGGTCAAAGGAACTGCCTGAAGAGCTTAGAGACAGAATTGTGGCAAGGCACAGATCTGCAAAAGGGGGGTCCTAGTATTAAAGTACCTGATATACAGGGTGACTCTGTAGGTACTTGAAAGTTACTTGTGCCAACGTCCCCGATACTAAGTTTAGAGATATCAAAGGACTAAAAAACTTTTTGGGACTTTAAAGGCACAACTGTAGTGAACTACACAGCATATATAAAAAGGTTGAATTTTATTGATAATATACAAAAAACAAGGAGAATAGACAAAACATGATTAAAAACACATCAAATCTAGACATACATTGCATATCATGACACCATTAAGGATTCTATCCTGCAGTTTTGTATGTATTCCTATATATTCGTATACAGTTCAATCATAATCCAAATAAAGGAAAAAAAGTAAACTTCCCCTAAAAAGTTGGAATTGGGGGAGCACTGCAGGTCTGGTGTTCCCAGAATGGTGTATTCTCCAATTGCTCTTGCTCTACATGTTTCACGTTGACAAGGAACGCTTCTTCAGGAGCTAGAGGTTCAAATAAGTGTGTGAAAGGAAAGATTGTTCACATAGATGAATTTGATCAGTAAGTCGCAAAAAGTGATCGAGGTAGGGATGTATTGGTAAAAATCAGGCGAGCAGCAAACGGACACCAGGGCCTCCCAGATATATCACATCAAGTAGTTGCAAAAAGGGGAGAGCTCGTATATGCTACAGTTCCCACAGTAAAGAACGAAAGGGAGATCTGGGAGTACACCGTCCTGTTGAGTTGCTGCCTGTTGTATGTCTGTGACTTACAACAGGCAGCAACTCAACAGGACGGTGTACTCCCAGATCTCCCTTTCGTTCTTTACTGTGGGAACTGTAGCATATACGAGCTCTCCCCTTTTTGCAACTACTTGATGTGATATATCTGGGAGGCCCTGGTGTCTGTTTGCTGCTCGCCTGATTTTTACCAATACATCAATAGAGCAAGAGCAATTGGAGAATACACCATTCTGGGAACACCAGACCTGCAGTGCTCCCCCAATTCCAACTTTTTAGGGAAAGTTTACTTTTTTTCCTTTATTTGGATTATGATTGAACTGTATACGAATATATAGGAATACATACAAAACTGCAGGATAGAATCCTTAATGGTGTCATGATATGCATTGTATGTCTAGATTTGATGTGTTTTTAATGATGTTTTGTCTATTCTCCTTGTTTTTTGTATATTATCAATAAAATTCAACCTTTTTATATATGCTGTGTAGTTCACTACAGTTGTGCCTTTAAAGTCCCAAAAAGTTTTTTAGTCCTTTGATATCTCTAAAGGCACAGATCTGGCCAAGGTTACAAAAAAATTTCTGCTGCACTTAAGGTTCCTAAAAGCACAGTGGCCTCCATAATCCTTAAATGGAAGACGTTTGGGATGACCAGAACCCTTCCTAGAGCTGGCCGTCCGGCACTGCTCATCACCTGTCCAATACAGTCCCAACAGTGAAGCATGGTGGTGGCAGCATCATGCTGTGGGGGTGTTTTTTAGCTGCAGGGACAGGACGACTGGTTACAATTGAGGGAAAGATGAATGCGGCCAAGTACAGGGATATCCTGGACGAAAACCTTCTCCTGAGTGCTCAGGACCTCAGACTGGGCTGAAGGTTTACCTTCCAACAAGACAATGACCCTAAGCACAAAGCTAAAAAAATGAAGGAGTGGCTTCACAACAACTCCGTGACTGTTCTTGAATGGCCCAGCCAGAGCCCTGACTTAAACCCAATTGAGCATCTCTGGAGAGACCTAAAAATATCTGTCCACCAACGTTTACCATCCAAGCTGACAGAACTGGAGAGGATCTGCAAGGAGGAATGGCAGAGGATCCCTAAATCCAGGTGTGAAAAAAACTTGTTGCATCTTTCCCAAAAAGACTCATGGCTGTATTAGATCAAAAGGGTGCTTCTACTAAATACTGAGCAAAGGGTCTGAATACTTAGGACCATGTGATATTTCAGTTTTTCTTTTTTAATAAATCTGCAAAAATGTCAACAATTCTGTGTTTTTCTGTCAATATGGGGTGCTGTGTGTACATTAATGATGAAAAAAATGAACTGAAATGATTTTAGCAAATGGTTGCACTATAACAAAGAGTGAAAAATTTAAGGGGGTCTGAATACTTTCCGTCCCCAATGTATATACATATATATATATATATATATATATATATATATATATATATATATATATATATATATATATTCTGCATTTAACATAGACTGTATATTCAGTGTTTATTCGATATTCAGTCAGTGCAGGCAGTGTATTAATATGTATACAGTTGTGCTCATAAGTTTACATACCCTGGCAGAATTTATGATTTCTCGGTCATTTTTCAGAGCATATGAATAACTACACAAAAACTGTTCTTTCACTCATGGTAGGTTTTTAAATCATAATGACAACAGAAACTACCCAAATGACCCTGATCTAAAGTTTACATACCCCAGTTCTTAAAACCGTGTATTGCCCCTTTAACATCAATGAAAGCTTGAAGTCTTTTGTGGTATTTGTGGATGAGGCTGTTTATCTTCTCAGATGGTAAAGCCACCCATTCCTCTTGGCAAAAAGCCTCCAGTTCCTGTAAATTCTTGGGCTGTCTTGCATGAACTGCACGTTTGAGATCTCCCCAGAGTGGCTCAATGATATTGAGGTCAGGAGACTGAGATGGCCACTCCAGAACCTTCACTTTGTTCTTCTGTAACCAATGACAGATTGAATTGGCCGTGTGTTTTGAAACATTGCCATGTTGGAATGTCCAAGTACATCCCAATGCGCAGCTTCCTGGCTGATGAGTGCAAGTATTCCTCCAGTATTTTTTGATAACATACTGCATTCATCTTGCCAACAATTTTGACCAAATGTCCTATGCCTTTGTAGCTCACACATCCCCAAAACATCAGCGATCCACCTCCGTACCTTTCATCATAGGCCTTATTGACTCCTCTCCAAATGTAACGTTTATGGTTGTGACCAAAAAAGAAAAATTTTGGTCTCATCACTCCAAATGACTTTGTGCCAGAAAATTTGTGACTTGTCTCTGTGCTGTTTAGTGTATTGTAAGCGGGATACTTTGTGGCATTTGCGTAGTAATGGCTTTCTTCTGGCGACTCGACCATGCAGCCCATCTTTCTGCAAGTGCCTCCTTATTGTGCATCTTGAAACAGCCACAACACATGTTTTCAGAGAGTCCTGTATTTCACTTGAAGTTATTTGTGGGTTTTTCTTTGCATCCCAAACAATTTTCCTGGCAGTTGTGGCTGAAATTTCAGTTGGTCTACCTGACCTTAGACTTTGAACACTGCTGATTTCTCAATTCCTTGGATATCTTTTTATATCCCTTTCCTGTTTTATACAGATACTTTGACAATTATTTTGCTTTCTCCGTGACTCAGAATCCAAAAAGGTCAGTGCAGCACTGGATGAAAGATACAAGGGTCTGTCAGGAGTCCAGGAACTCGTTGACCTTTTATACACAAAGATCACAGATGAGGATGGTTACCTTTAATAACCATTCAAACCCCTTTGTGTCAACTTGTGTGCATATTATCAGGCCAAAATCACCAGGGTATGTAAACTTTTGATCAGGGTCATTTGGGTAGTTTCTGTTTACATTATGATTTAAAGAGAGTAAACACAGTTGATTGATAATAAATGGCTTCAGCCAAACACTAACCATGAGTGAAAGAAATGTTTTATGTTATCATTCATATTCTCTGAAAAATGGCCAAAAAATCATAAATTCTGCCAGGGTATTTATAAGTACAACTGTATATATATATATATATATATATATATATATATATATATATATATATATATATATATATATACTCTGCATCCAGTGTAGCCTACATCTATAGTGCATTTGGTGGTGTACTGTTTTTATTACACTACTGGTATTCTGTTTCTAATACACTTCAGGCAGTGTACACAGTATTTAATACAGCGTGTACAGTTTCTATGACACTTCTGGTTGTGTAGACAGTATAAAATACAGTGCAGCCATTGTACAGTTTCTAATACAGTGCAGGCGGTATACACAGTATCTAATACATTGTGTACAGTTTCTACTACTTTTCTGGTGGTGTACACAGTATCTAACACAGTGTGTACAGTTTCTACTACACTTCTGGTTGTGTACACAGTACACAATACAGTGCAGCTGTAGTACAGTTTCTATTACACTTCTGGTGGTGTACACAGTATCTAATTTAGTGTATACAGTTTCTACTATAATCAAAAATGGAGCAGCATTAAAAGTATATATCATTATAATAATAAAGATGAAATAAAATATAATATTTCCCCCAAAACAACTCACAAGTACATAAAAAATATTCAAAGTGCAAATGCAAAATTCATATATGTGCATAAAAACATCAAAGTGCAAGTGCAAAATATATATCTAATAATATATTCAATTGATTCAGTGTCAAACATTTGTTAATGATGAATAAATTGCAAATGCAATAAAGTGAATAAAAAAAAACAGTATTCAGTTAATTCAGTGTGAGAATACACAGTATAATGAAAAAATAAACAAAAATAGTCTCTCAAAAATGTGCAAAAAGAAAAAGAAAATGGTGAAGAAAAAGTGTCCAGTTATAAAAAAAAAAATGTAAACGTAAACATCATCTGAATAGTGGACCCCTTTGATAATCCGTAACCAGTGTGCTCCAGACTCTCACCTTGAATCAAGACCACAATAGGTCTAGTCTCACATCCAAATACTCCTTAATGGCAACATCCAATTAACTTCTTCTCCATTTTGGAGGTGACACAGTGGAACAGGGACATAGCAGTTGTTATTGTTATAAAAGAAGATAATTTCCTGTGTAATCCACGTTATTTTTAAAACCTCTTTCCAGATCCCTTCCGGGTAATAGGCATTATGTGGGTATAAAGGAAACCTCCATTGTGTAGTAATCAAGTAAATGATCAATTTATTTAAACATAGTAACTCACAGTTTAAAATTACAATGATCAGCAGCATGTATATCAGATGCTTCCGGTCTCGGCCGTGACTGGAAGTGACATCACCCGGTTCCTCCCGACACGTTGTGTCACTAAACACATGACTTTTTCAAGGGTTTGGAGACTGGGTGATGGAGGCCAGACTATATAGGGCTGTGGTAGTCATGGAGACCACACAGAATGGATTAAACACTTCATGTTGTTATGCTAACTGATGACCAGCAGTCATTTGTAAACTGACGGTAACCAAGAAAAACACACAGGCTTTATGGAGACTTTCAATTTAATACTCCATGAGTAAACACAACAGAATTCAATTAGAACAATAGGGATGGTTAAAAATCCATATTAAAAATAAATAACCTAAAAAAAAAAAAATATATAAAAAATGAAAAGTGAAAAAAATATATATATATAAAATGAAATAAAATAAAATAAAAAATAATAATACATAAAAAGTAAAAAAAATCATAATAGTAATAAATCAAAATAAAAACAAAATAAAAATAAAAATAAATAATAAATAAAATAAAAATAAATATAAATACAAATACGAAGAAAAATAAATGGATAAATAAATTTAACTAAAAATAAACATACAAATAAAATTAAAATAAATATCAATTAATAATCAAAGCTAAAAATTCTGATAATATAGTACTCTTAAAAGCAAAACAAAATGGTGAGTTATATTTAACCCTAAATTGTTGGGCATAAAAGGTGTGACCATGAATGTAGGTAATTACGTATATACAGTGGTAATCCAAACATAATGGTAAAATCTCTATAGTCCTGATAATTTGGGCATAAAGGTGTATCCATGAATATATGTAATAACACTAATACATTAAAAATCTATTAATAATTGGAAATGAGCAATTTAAATCAAATTCTATATTGTGGCCTAGTGGTACAAAAGTTTACATCTCATACATCGAGATTCTAATTTGCTCAAAGTGACCACTTTATTACTTCTTCTCCAATGGGGTTTGTACTTTTCTATACCCCAAAAGCATAAGGATGAAGGATTTTTTCCATGGCATTCAGCATAATGTTTAGAAATTCTGTGTTCAGGGTAGCCAATTTTAATATTTTGAACATGCTCCCTCAAACGTTTCCAGAGTGGTCTTTTAGTTCTCCCTATTTATTGAAGGTGACAAGGACATTCCAAAACATAGACAGCTCCTTCTGTTTTACATGAAATAAAGTATTTAATATTATACTTCTTTCCAGTCATGGTTGGGCTAAATTCTTCATTCTTCTTTTTATTGAATTTCGTGTGATGGCAAGCATAGCAATTCTTACAAGGATAAAAGCCTTTCCCTTTAAAGAAGGTGAAAGTCCTCTTGGTGGGAGGGTCTGGGACATTTTTGCTACTAAATCCCTAAGTGTAGGAGCTCTTTTATAGACAAACCTAAGGAATGAAGGTAGTACCTGAATTAAATGGCGATCAGCTGTCAAAATATTCCAATGTTTCCGAATGATAGTTTCCAGTTTTTTTAACTGGATACTAAAATCCAAAAATTAGTGGAATTTCTACATAATTTGGTTTGCTTTTCTCTTTATTTTTTAAAAGGTTTTCTTTTTCAATATTTCCCACTTCTTCTATTTTCTGCTGTAAGAAGGATCTTTTATAACCTTTCCTTACAAAATGTTCTTCTATTAGTTTTGCTTGTTGTTTGTAATCAGTTTTTTCAGTAGAATTTCTTCTAAGCCTGATAAGTTGGCCCTTTGGAATATTTATCAACCATGATGAATGGTGAGAGCTGTCCATCGGAAGATAGCTGTTCTTATCCACTGTTTTGAAATATGTCTTTGTTTTCATTCTGTCTTCCTCATGCCAAATTTCCAAGTCCAGAAAGTTAATTTTGTGTGCATTCATCCCCCATGTTAGCTTGATGTTTTTCTCATTTAGATTAAGGTCTTGACCAAACTGTAGAAGGCTATTTTGATCTCCCTTCCAAATAATAAAAATATCATCGATATATCTTTTGTATACAATTAACTGATCAGGTCTGTCTGAATAAATAGATTCTTCTTCCCAATAGGCCATATGGAGATTAGCAACACTTAGGGCATATTTAGCCCCCATCACAACTCCCTTTATTTGTTTAAAATATGTATGGTTATACCAAAAATAGTTATGGCTTAGACTATATTCCAAACATTCCAAAAGAAACTTCTTTGTTTACATTTTAGACCACTAAAATTTGATACCATTAACGATTGGTCATGTTGGAGGATTTTCTTTATCCTTTTGAATTTTTGGAAATATATATATTATAGGAATTCGACATGTATTGGGTATGAGATATTTCCCTTCTTTCTCATTCAGAAAATCTTTTTCTTTTCTCTTTTGTATTATTTTGCTTAAGTCTTTCTTATATTGGTTAGTTGAGTTACTCAATAGTTTTTGATATGTTTGGATGTCCTCTAATTGTTTCTCCATTTCCTTCTTATATGACTCTTTTGACAATATTGCAAAGCAGTATAGTATTAAAGACTTTATTTCATGTAAAACAGAAGGAGCTGTCTATGTTTTGGAATGTCCTTGTCACCTTCAATATATAGGGAGAACTAAAAGACCACTCAGGAAACGTTTAAGGGAGCATGTTCAAAACATTTTAAAAGATAAAAACCAGCAGTAAAACCAATGTGATTCACAGCAACTTCAATTTTTAGTGGATACACTCAGAACAACAGTTGGTCACGGCGGACCCGAGGTGTGTTGATGCTAGGACTCATGGTCTCTCTCACCCCCCTCCGTAGCGCGCCGTGCAATAACAGACTCTCCTTCGTATAGTGCGGCTCTCAGCGTTGCTCGTCACATTGGTTTTACTGCTGGTTTTTATCTTTTAAAATGTGAGTGTTTCCATTGAAGATTGTAGTGGTTTTAAATAAACTTGCCGTGCTGGTTTACGCTATGTGAGTTCTTCAATTCTTTTACATGTGGAATGATTCTATACACTGTGGAATTACTGCTTGTTGGATTTCTCTGGAGTGAGGTTACTAAGCGTTTTTTGCCGTGCATGAGAGTGCTGGCAAAATTATTCGGTGAGTGAGATTCCTTTGGGAGTGGATTCACGTTTCACGTTGGTGAGGTGAAAGACACGTGGAGTTCAGCATTATCAAGATCACTGCACCTTAGAAGATTTGTGCGATTTTTATACACTCTTTTGCCACAAATTAAATCACGTTATATTTTTTGTCACAAGATTTTCAAGGACTGATTTTTCATGCTTCAAAAAAATAAATTTTTTTTGTAATATAATTATAATTTGCTTTGCACTTATTAATACTTATTTTGTGAATCACACCTATTGGGGATTTTCAGCCATTTATTAATTATTCTGCTGTCACAGCTTTTTTCACGTGCACATTGGATGTATTTTTTTGCATGGTTTGATTAGAGTTGGTAAACACCATTAAGTTTATGCATTAACTTGCACACTTAGATGTTGTCATTTTTTTGATGGAATTACAGCATATGTGATTTCTAGCACTAGGGATATGAGCGCCTCTTATTTGCTCTTATATATCTAGGAGAAGGTTCGTTGGATTAAAAGGATATATGAGATCAGATAATATTTAGTAGTACAGTTTCTACTACTTTTCTGGGGGTGTACACAGTATCTAATACAGTGTGTACAGTTTCTACTACACTTCTGGTGGTGTACACAATACAGTGCAGCCGTAGTACAGTTTCTACTACTTTTCTGGTGGTGTACACAGTATCTAATACAGTGTGTACAGTTTCTACTACACTTCTGGTGGTGTACACAGTACACAATACAGTGCAGCTGTATTACAGTTTCTAATACAGTGCGGGCAGTGTACACAGTATCTAATACAGTGTGTACAGTTTCTAATACACTTCCGGCAGTGTACACAGTATCTAATACAATGTAGTGTGGTGTTGCAAAACCCAAAAAACACATCATGTCTGGAAGGCCACCAAGGAGAGGCAGATGCTCACAGCCCACTAAAAGAGGGCAAGCAGCCTCTGTGTCTACAGTTAACAGTGGTGTCCGTGAACATGTTGCATCCTCTGCAGGTGGCTGTGGGGCACTCTTGTCCTCCTTTCTGCTGCCCCTGTTTAACAGGGGCATTTAATTACAATTTTTGATATAATATTTCACAGCAGGGCCAGTTCCTGCACCCAACAAGAGTAACTGTGAGGGCTTACAGTGTTGTGGCACCACTACCACCCAAGGCCCAATTTTTCTGCCCCTGTTTAACAGGGGCATGTAATTACAATTTTTGATATAATATTTCACAGCAGGCCCGTTGCTGCGCCCAACAAGAGTAACTGTGAAGGCTTACAGTGTTGTGGTACCACCAACACCTAAGGTCCAATTTTCTGCAGAGTACATAGGGCAGGCCGTATAGTATATATGCTGCTGTTCAGAGTATATATAGTGCCTGGGGGCCTACACACCATTTAAAAAAAAAATGGGTGCAGAGTTCCCCTGTAATATCCATACCAGACCTGAAGGGCCTGGTATGGATTTTGCGGGTGACATCCACTCCCTTTTCTTTTGGTATTTTTAGTATTTTAATCTATATTACCGGGATCCGACATTACATTATAGCCGCGAGCAGTTTTAAATGACATTTTTTCCTTTAGAAATTTTATTTTGCTGTGGCACTGTTATAAACATGGAAAAGATGCGCTACTTTACAGGCATACTAAGGACACCCCCAGGCATGATATTTAAAGGACTATTTTGTTTTTATTGTTTCGCTTTAAGCATTATTAAAATCACTGTTCCCGAAAAACGTTTGTTTTAAACTTTTTTTTGCATTGATACATGTCCCCTGGGAAGGACTCGGGTACCCAAACACTCTTTATGGCAATAACTTGCAAATAAGCCTTTAAAATTAGCACTTTTGATTTTTAACATTCGTTTCCCATAGACTTTAATGGTGTTTGTGTGTTCGAACAAATTTTTTGCCTGTTCGCATGTTCTGCTGCAAACCGAACCGGGGGGTGTTCGGCTCATCCCTAATCTACAGTATAATTCTTAACATTTTGTCTTTAGAGAAGTTTATCTTTACAGTTGCATAGTTACATAGTTTATTAGGGTTAAAAAAAGACACAAATCCATTCAGTTCAACCTATATGGGTGTCTATAAGTGTGTAATTTAGATGCTCTAATAATTCCCATAGTCCTGTATGAGCTGCTTCCTGAGGAAAACATCTAAACGTTTTTGAACTTGTCAACACTCTCAGCTCGTACCACTTCCTGGTGTGAAAGAGGGGGAGTTTGGGACTTTGAATGAGGCACAAAATACCTCCTGATGACGCGGTATTTATCCCCCAAAATGCATAGAGCTTACAAAGATGCATACCTTAATGGCTTCATCTGTGAGGACATTTATTCCTTGTTAATGTTTTATACAATTTTGTACATGGAGCAACATCAGCAATGGTACCAAACAACACTTTGTGGTTTATGTTTATGTTTAATCTTGTGTTGTATCTGAGTTCATGCAACTACTATTTGGTGATATCTATTTTGGTTACATCATGTCATATTTGTGGCTGTATAATAAATGATCCTTCTACAGCTGGTTCCTTTTTGTGCCTCATTCAAAGTCCCAAACTTCCCCCTCTTTTATACTAAATTTTATGGATGGAGGCGCCCCTTTGTCTGAGGTGCTTCATTTAAAGTCCCAACTTTTCTTTTCTTTTTCTTTCTTTTATCACTTCCTGGTGTGGGGGTTCCATAAACCTCCTTTCTTCTAACCTCAAATTGTGGCTGCATGTCTTCTTCAGAATAAACAGTTAATACAGTTACTGAAGTCACCTTTGAACTTATTTCTCTGCATAATTTGGTATTACAGCAAACACTGAAATTGAATGCTTAATTCCAAACACTATATCATTAAAGTGGTTGTAACCCTAAAAAAAGAAGAAAAAAAAAGCTTGATCTATAGCATGATCTATAGCATAGTGCTTGTGCAGTGTAAATCCTGCCTGTTCCCGAATCCCCACTATGTGTGCTGACCACAATAATTATGGCTGCTGATCCATGATACCAATTATTAATTTATGTGCCTCCGTCATCCTGCTGTGTGATCAACCTCTCCCTGTATAAATCACTTGCAACCCCTCTGTTTTATGAAGACATAAAGCACAGTATGTCAGTTTTTTAAAATTATACTCCTAAATACCTTCTTGCACAGCACCACTGTGCAAAGCAGAGGGAGGACATGTGACAGCACAGCTGAGCTGTGCAAGAAGGTATGTAGAATTATATATTTTAAAAAAATACATGCTGTGCCTAAGATCTGCCTAAAACAGGGAACATGCCAGTGATTTATATAAGTGACTTAACAACCATTTTAATAAACAAATTGAACAGGAATGACCCCCAAAGAGAGGACCCTGGGGCACACTACTCACAACTTTAGACCGTTCAGAGAATGAGTGATTTATCACTGCTGTCTGGATCATTTCACATAAGCAGTTTCCTATCCATGTACATAGCATTTCATCAACTAAAACAGATCTTATTTTATATATTAAACATTTAGGAGGTATAATATCAAAAACCTTAGCAACATCTAGATAAACTACATCCATTGGACTTTCGCCATCCAGTTTCTAACTTACTCAAAGAGCAATAACAGGTTAGTCTGACAAGAATGGTCTTTTATAAATTCATGCTGGTTGTTGCTTATGTTACTTTTACCAGGGAAAAATATGTGTATAGTGTCCCTTACTATTACCTCAACTACCTTATTGATGTATTGATGTTAGGCTGAATGGCCTATGGTTACCTAGTATAAATATAAATTCTTTATTGCTGCGGCATTTGCTCTACGCCCATTAGTTGGTATCATTCCAGTCAGTATAGTGTCTTTGAATATTAGAAAGAGCAGCTTGGCTATAGCCGATTGAATTTCCTAATAACTCCTGGGTGTAAGATATCTGGACCTGGTGATTCGCTCACATTAATGTGATGCTAAAGACTCAAGTTTTTTTTTACCTCAATGCATTCATGCATTGAGGTAAAAGAAAATGAATTTGCTGCAGTAGCCCCCCCAGCACCCCCCCCCCTTATTCCTACCTGAGCCTGATCCGATCTAGCGATGTGCACAGCAGTAGAGGCTCTTGCAGCTGTCTTCCTTCTCATTGGGCAGATTGATAGCAATGGCAGCCATTGGCTCCTGCTGCTGTCAATCAAAAGCTGTGACGAGGGAGTGGGATACGGGGCCGGGTCCCCCGGTCTGTGTCAATAGACGTAGACTGGGCTGGTCAGGAGCAAGCCCGCATGGGTGTGGCTCTCCAGGGGGCACTCATCGAAGAAGAGTGGCCTGGTGCGCTGGCGGGGGACCCCATAAAAGGAGGATCGGGGGGTTCTTTGTGCAAAACCCTTGCACAGAGCAGGTAAGTATAACATGTTTGTTATTTTAGTTTAAAAAAACCTGAAGGTGTAATATCACTTTGAGTCTCTCTAATCTATTTTATACCTGCTTTTGAGTCAGCCACAGAGGTACCTTTGATGAATCATCATTAATCCTATTGTTAAGACTACCAAACCTGTCTTTTTTAATCTGTAAAAGCTGAAGAGAAAAAAAAATATGTAGTACATCTACCTTTTCCCTTTGTGACCAGCTTTCCATGTTCATCCGTTATGGGGCCTATGTGTTCTTTATAACCTATGCTATTGATACATTTGAAAATATGTGGATGATTTGTTATACTTGCTGTAGCAATATGTTTCTCATAATCTATTTTAGCCACCCTGATTGCTCCCTTGCATTTCCTGTTGCATTCCTTGTATATCTAGAATGTCCCTATACTTTGCACTTTTTAAACATTTTTCTCAAGTATTTTGCACTAGAATGTAACCACATAGGTTTTAACCTTGTTCTTTTATGCTTGCTACCCAAGGGAATATAATGAGTAATGCAAATTTGTTGTAACTACTCCCACTTTCCTTGTGTGCTCTTTGTGCCAAAATGTTGGCCCCATTGAGTGTCGTGCAGCAAGGATTACAGCTGATTAGAAATTTGGAGTTCTTGTCATGCCACTATGTCTCTCTTTGCTGTAGCTTATGGCAAATATGATTACACCATGATCACTATTACTCAAGCTGTCTCTAACAAGTACATCTGTAACAAACTCCACTTACAGCATTTGAATTATTACTGGCAAAAGGACAAAGTCACTCATAATTAAATATTTATCCTTCCAATTTTATAAATCAACAGATTTTTATTACAAAGCATTATATTACCCTACCAGTATGACAACAATTATTGCCTGGAATAGATTAATGCAGGGGTGAAGGGGCTTAGCACTGTTTTATAAGTGTTATTTCAAGAGTGCAAATTATAGCACCTACATCTACATTTAGTTCTATTGTTATGCTTTATGCTAATCTGTCACAAACATCTTGGCAAGTTTGACAGTTAATTTCAGTCTCCTCAGCTCATAGTTTTTTTTATTATTTTTATTTGTATTTTTCCTCTCTTTTGTTTAACTTGCTGACATGGTGACATTGCCAGAACATTTGGACCATGACATTTTAATCATACGAAAATAAAATGATTGTTATAGCAACCATTAAAGGCAAACAAGTGATTCATTTTCTTTTAGTTTCAGTATAATATAATTATATGATTATAATATAATAATAATAATATAATTATATAGCACAGACAAGCAGACTGACCTGTAAAGGTGTTCAATTAATGCAGCTAAGGTGCTTTTATTCAGTGCTAGAAGTGTATCAATTAAGTTTTTGTATTTTAGCACTCGTTCCCGTTCATCCTGAATATCTGTCACGAAAAAAAAAAAAAATTAAAAGCATGCAGACTTCACAACTCACATAAAATGGATTAAGGGCAATCTGACACAGTTCAAGCTCACCCAGAAATATACTAATTACATTGTATAATGAACCAGCAGAACTTCTTTTTGAAAATGTTAAAGCACACCTAAACCCAAAAACAAATTGTATTGCAGTTTATGCATCCTTAGATATGGTGGTCGCATTGTTTTAATTTTTTTAGGCTTTTCCCCTATTTTTACCTGATGATCCAACCAGAAATACATAATTCATGTCTTAGGGTGGCTACACTCACTCTTCCACTGTATCTATGGAGGGGCAACATGAACAGCAGTATTGTCAACCTATGGCGAGAGCTGTGCTGGATGGACTAGTAGATTTAGATGAACTTTATGTAAATATTAATATGAATGTTATTTAAGTAATAAAAGTTGTCCACTGTAAACCTCCATCAGTGTTAAATGGTTTGTTAACCACTTGAGCCCCGGACCATTATGCTGCCTAAGGACCAGAGGTCTTTTTCCAATTTGGCACTGCATCGCTTTAACTGCTAATTGCGCGGTCATGCAATGCTGTACCCAAACGAAATTTGCGTCCTTTTCTTCCCACAAATAGAGCTTTCTTTTGATGGTATTTGATCACCTCTGCGGTTTTTATTTTTTGCGCTATAAACGGAAAAAGACCGAAAATTTTGAAAAAAAATGATATTTTCTACTTTTTGTTATAAAAAAAATCCAATAAACTAAATTTTAGTCATACATTTAGGCCAAAATGTATTCGGCCACATGTCTTTGGTAAAAAAAATGTCAATAAGCGTATATTTATTGGTTTGCGCAAAAGTTATAGCGTCTACAAACTAGGGTACATTTTCTGGAATTTACACAGCTTTTAGTTTATGACTGCCTATGTCATTTCTTGAGGTGCTAAAATGGCAGGGCAGTACAAAACCCCCCCAAATGACCCCATTTTGGAAAGTAGACACCCCAAGGAAATTGCTGAGAGGCATGTTGAACCCATTGAATATTTATTTTTTTTGTCCCAAGTGATTGAAACATGACAAAAAAAAAAAAAAAAATATTTACAAAAAGTCGTCACTAAATGATATATTGCTCACACAGGCCATGGGCCTATGTGGAATTGCACCCCAAAATACATTTAGCTGCTTCTCCTGAGTATGGGGATACCACATGTGTGGGACTTTTTGGGAGCCTAGCCGCGTACGGGGCCCCGAAAACCAATCACCGCCTTCAGGATTTCTAAGGGTGTAAATTTTTGCTTTCACTCTTCACTGCCTATCACAGTTTCGGAGGCCATGGAATGCCCAGGTGGCACAAAACCCCCCAAAATGACCCCATTTTGGAAAGTAGACACCCCAAGCTATTTGCTGAGAGGCATATTGAGTCCATGGAATATTTTATATTTTGACACAAGTTGCGGGAAAGTGACACTTTTTTTTTTTTTTTTTTTTTCATAAAGTTGTCACTAAATGATATATTGCTCACACAGGCCATGGGCATATGTGGAATTGCACCCCAAAATACATTTAGCTGCTTCTCCTGAGTATGGGGATACCACATGTGTGGGACTTTTTGGGAGCCTAGCCGCGTACTGGACCCCGAAAACCAATCACTGCCTTCAGGATTTCTAAGGGTGAAAATTTTTGATTTCACTCTTTACTGCCTATCACAGTTTCGGAGGCCATGGAATGCCCAGGTGGCACAAAACCCCCCCAAATGACCCCATTTTGGAAAGTAGACACCCCAAGCTATTTGCTGAAAGGCATGGTGAGTATTTTGCAGCTCTCATTTGTTTTTGAAAATGAAGAAAGACAAGAAAAAACATTTTTTTTTTCTTTTTTCAATTTTCAAAACTTTGTGACAAAAAGTGAGGTCTGCAAAATACTCACTATACCTCTCATCAAATAGCTTGGGGTGTCTACTTTCCAAAATGAGGTCATTTGGGGGGGTTTTGTGCCACCTGGGCATTCCATGGCCTCCGAAACTGTGATAGGCAGTGACGAGTGAAATCAAAAATTCATGCCCTTAGAAAGCCTGAAGGCGGTGCTTGGTTTTCGGGGTCCCGTACGCGGCTAGGCTCCCAAAAAGTCTCACACATGTGGTATCCCCGTACTCAGGAGAAGCAGCAGAATGTATTTTGGGGTGTAATTTCACATATTTCCATGGCATGTTTGAGCAATATATCATTTAGTGACAACTTTGTGCAAAAAAAAAAAAAAAAAAAAAAAAAATTTGTCTCTTTCCCGCAACTTGTGTTGCAATATAAAATATTCCATGGACTCGACATGCCTCTCAGCAAATAGCTTGGGGTGTCTACTTTCCAAAATGGGGTCATTTGGGGGGGTTTTGAACTGTCCTGGCATTTTATGCACAACATTTAGAAGCTTATGTCACACATCACCCACTCTTCTAACCACTTGAAGACAAAGCCCTTTCTGACACTTATTGTTTACATGAAAAAGTTTTTTTTTTTTGCAAAAAAATTACTTTGAACCCCCAAACATTATAAATTTTTTTTAGAGCAAATGCCCTACAGATTAAAATGGTGGGTGTTTCATTTTTTTTTTTCACACAGTAATTGCGCAGCGATTTTTCAAACGCATTTTTTGGGGAAAAAACACACTTTTTTTAATTTTAATGCACTAAAACACGCTATATTGCCCAAATGTTTGATGAAATAAAAAAGATGATCTTAGGCCGAGTACATGGATACCAAACATGACATGCTTTAAAATTGCGCACAAACGTGCAGTGGCAACAAATAAATACATGTTTAAAAGCCTTCAAAAGCCTTTACAGGTTACCACTTTAGATTTACAGAGGAGGTCTACTGGAAAAATTACTGCACTCGATCTGGCCTTCGCGGTGATACCTCACATGCATGGTGCAATTGCTGTTTACGTTTGACGACAGACCGCCGCTTGCGTTCGCCTTAGCGCGAGAGCAGGGGGCGACAGGGGTGTTTTTTTTTTTTTTTTTTTTTTTCTTTATTATTTTTTTGCTTTTTTAATCTTACTTTTAAACTGTTCCTTTCATATTTTTTTTTTTAATCATTTTTATTGTTATCTCGGGGAATGTAAATATCCCCTATGATAGCAATAGGTAGTGACAGGTACTCTTTTTTGAAAAAATTGTGGTCTATTAGACCCTAGATCTCTCCTCTGCCCTCAAAGCATCTGACCACACCAAGATCGGTGTGATAAAATGCTTCCCCAATTTCCCAATGGCGCTATTTACATCCGGCGAAATCTAAGTCATGAAATACTCGTAGCTTCCGGTTTCTTAGGCCATAGAGATGTTTGGAGCCACTCTGGTCTCTGATCAGCTCTATGGTCAGCTGGCTGAATCACCGGCTGCATTCTCAGGTTCCCTGTTGAGACAGGAGAGCCAGAGAAAAACACGGAAGACGGTGGGGGGGGGCATTCCCTCCCACGGCTTGTAAAAGCAGTCTAGAGGCTAATTAGCCGCTAGGATTGCTTTTACATGAAAGCCGACCGCTGGCTGAAAAGAATGATACCAAGATGATACCTAAACCTGCAGGCATCATTCTGGTATAACCACTCAAAGTCGTGAATGGCGTACCTGAAGACAAAAAAATGGTTAACAATGGTTAACAATAAAGCACAGTAAAGTGTAAATAATTACACACCTGAAAAACAAACATGATAAAACATAATAACAATAACAATAAAACATTGCAGAATAGAATACAGTAAAAAAGAGCAGAACAATAGAGAGAGAGAATAGAGAGAGAGAGAACAATAAAACAACAACTATTTTTTTTTATTTCATATTTTTTTTTTTTTTACACTTTTTTTGTAACTAACTTTTATAACGGTAACCGGTTCCAGGTTCGGGTCTCTCAAAATGCAATGGCATCTTGGGAGACCCTGTGAAAGTGTGCCTAGTCTGTGCAATGCTGTACCCTACGCTAATACTCAACTAGTGAATGGTAGCGTTCAAAACATTCACCAATGCAAAGACCAGGATTGTCAGGACAGGAGGGACAATAATAGCGGGTGTCACGCCTATATCTGCGCTTGCTGCAGACACGACATCTTTTTTGGGGGGTTCGTTGGGTAGGGGTACTCGGGAGGACATAAAAATGCCTCTCATGCAGCCGACTGCATTTGGTTGGGGATGTGAATGGGGGAAGTACGGGCGCTGCAGAAGCGGTGGGTTCCCAATTAGGATTGGCGAATGCAGCAGGAAGGGCACTATGGGCACGACGGGCCTGTGTTTGTCTTTTTGGTGGCAGCGGGACACTACTTGTGCTTGCCACCTCACCAGCTTCAACTGCACTTATGGGACTCGCCACGTCACCACGTGTTACTGCAGTGCTGGTTTGACTACGACCGGGGTGTACTAGGCCGCTGGCGCTTGCCAGTTCACCAAAACGCTACCAAAAAACTGTTAGCGATCGCAGGGATCAGGCCTGACTCTGCGAACGCTGCAGTTATGCGTTTAGTGTTTTGTAAGTGACAGTGATCGATCGATACTGCACTTGGGTGGGCTGGGCCGGGCCGGGCGGAGGGGCAAAACGCAGGTGCTAGCAGATATCTGGGCTGATCCCGCTAACACTGCGTTTTTGGGAACCCTAAACTGCTGGTGACGCTAGTATAGATCTGATCGGATCAGATATTGATGCGATCAGATACTATACCACTAAGGGAGGTGTACGGTGCGTGCGTGGGTGTTAGCGGTACTGGCGCTAATCTGACGCTGCCTGGGGCTGGTGCTTGCCAGTTCACCAAAACGCTACAAAAAAAACTGTTAGCGATCGCAGGGATCAGGCCTGACTCTGCGAACGCTGCAGTTATGCGTTTAGTGTTTTGTAAGTGTCAGTGATCGATCGATACTGCACTTGGGTGGGCTGGGCTGGGCCGGGCGGAGGGGCAAAACGCAGGTGCTAGCAGGTATCTGGGCTGATCCCGCTAACACTGCATTTTTGGGAACCCTAAACTGCTGGGGACGCTAGTATAGATCTGATCGGATCAGATATTGATCCGATCAGATACTATACCACTAAGGGAGGCGCATGCTGCGTGCGTGGGTGTTAGCGGTACTGGCGCTAATCTGACGCTGCCTGGGGCGACGCATATCACCGCTGGGCGATCGGGGGGCTAAACCTTTATTCGGTAATAAACGGCGGGTGCCCTGACACTATAAAAAATAAACGAACTAACCAGCGTCAACCGTAACGGTTATACGGTGATCAGTGGTGAAAGGGTTAACTAGGGGGCAATCAAGGGGTTAAAACATTTATTAGGTAGTATATGGGGGTCCCTGACGCTATAAAACGCTGACGGCGAACCTAAATATTTACCTCACTAACTAGCGTCACCAGCGACACTAATACAGCGATCAGAAAAATGATCGCTTAGTGACACTGGTGACAGGGGGTGATCAAGGGGTTAAAACTTTATTAGGGGGGGTTAGGGGGGTACCCTAGACCTAAAGGGGGGTAATACTCACTGTCCCAACACTGTAACTGTCACAAACTGACACTATGCGGTAATCAGAAAAAAAAAAAAAAAAAAACTGCTGGTGTCAGTTTGTGACAGGGGGGGGGGGGGTGATTGGGGGGGGATCGGGGGGGGGATCGGGGGGGGGATCGGGGTGTTTTGTATGCCTGGCATGTTCTACTGTGTGTGTGTGTGTTGGTGCACTCACATTGATGTCTTCTCTCCTCGGGCCGGAACGGAAATTACCGAGCCGAGGAGAGATGACATCATTTCCTTTGCTGCTGTTTAGCATACAGCAGCAAAGGAATGATTCGATTGGCCGGCGGCGATCGCGAGGGGGGGGCCACGAACGGATGGTCTCCCCCTCATCACCGATCGCCGCTGGACAAAAGACGACCGCCTCGGGCACCGGGGGGGGGTCCGATCGGACCCCCCACCCGCGGAAGGCAAATCACGTAGGCGGTCGTCAAGTGGTTAAAGCCTCTAAATGCCACTTTTTATCAGACAGGTTGGTCCAATAAAGGAAGTTAAAGGGTAACTCCACTTATGTGTAAAAAATAGCAAATAAAAAAAAATAGAATATATAATTGCGACACAAATTATTTCGTAATTTTATATTAATAAAAATGATCTTTCCTTTTCAATCTGCAGCACAGTCATTTTCTGTAAAATTTAATGCAATATGGCAACTTGGAGGTATTCTGTACACAGACAGTGTACATAACTCCCTCCAGATATGTAATTTTCTGCTGGAGCGATTGGTTTACTGATTTTACCAGAAGTCTGCACTATAAAGTCAGATTTTGGCATCCCCTGCAACAAAAATGTAATTTTTGGTGAGATACTCCCAAAATGTAAGTAAATTATTCCTTGAATGTTTATGCTAACAACATACACCTACAGGTATCCTAACTTTTGTTGATTACTTACAAGCTCTCTGTATAAAAGCAGTGTTGAAACACACCAGGCAAATATACTGTGCACTGCAAGTTCAGTTGCTCCAGAGCTTAATAAATGAGGTAAAGCTTCACTTTACAATGGCCTGGCACCGTACCAAGATGGATGTGTAATTCTGGAGCTCCCGTTCCACGAGGCCCAGCAACTTAAGTTAGTTGGCTCCCACACAGCTCTCAAACAACCGAACCATGGAGAGAACATCTAGGAGTGTGACGGCAACAAGGTCCCGTTCCCCGCGGGAGCAGGACACACAGCTCAGCTGACAGATCCCCAATATCTTTTGGACAAGGCCTAGAGGCTGGGCGCAAGCCTCACAAGAAGCCTTCTCCCATGAGTCCCGCTCCCCAAGCAGAAGCCCACAGCGCTCCAGAGCAGGGATGGAGGCATGATCACCCCCAACACCGAGCCTGAATGACCTCCGTAGCATAGCCTCAGACATAAAGTGGCATTACTGCCATCTCAGATCTGAGATCAGACATCCAGGCCATAGCCTTGAGAGTAGAGGAGGTCGAAACTACACAGGCCCGCCATGATGTCTCCCTCTGCCACATGCAGCAAGTGACTGAACCCCACGCCATACACCTGAGGGAGATTAAACGCCATATGGAGGATCTGGACAATCGAGGGATAGGCCGCAACCTCAGGGTAAGAGGGGTCCCAGAATCGATAGAACCCACCATCCCTCCTAGGCAGTCACCAACATATTCAATGACCTCCTGGAGAGACCCCCAGATACACCGATTGCCTTTGAGCACATACACAGAGCGCTACGCCCGAGAGAGAGAGACACGGATTCCCTCAGGGACTCGATGTGTTGTCTCCTTGATTTTCCCCTTAAAGAAGAAATCCTCTGTAAAACCAGGAGCAGAAATCAACTATCTTTTAGGGGATCCGAAATTAGGATTTATCAAGATCTCTCCAATATCACTCTACAGCGTAGAAGAGAACTATGGACTTTACTTGACACTCTGCGAGCTATATCAATAATATACCCCTGGAAGTTCCCTTTCTGCCTATCAGTGACACATCATGGACGCACAGCAAACCTTAGAGTGCCTGAGGACCTGGAACACTTCTCTGGAGATACCGCTAGTAGATTTACCAGACTGGTACAGTGCTTTCAGACTACTCCCACTTTACAGAGCCTCATCCATGGATGACATTGACGAAGCAGGCAACTTCAGCATCAGACGCCGCCACTCTCATCATCCTATGCCACCCCACTCTCCCCTGAAGGCCTCAGAAGCACCAAGAAATGGTAGCCCTACAGCCTCACCGGTGCACCACAGATCACGTATCAATTAATCAGTTAAAAGACTCATTTGTTGCTTTAATTACATGATACAGAGACATTGTCCCCACAGTAAGCCTCCATATACCTGATGAAGCACCACTACAAATATTCCTACAAATTTGACCACCCTAGAACGCTTGTCACTCTGCGACAATGGTCTAATAAAGATGTCCAACCTCCAGTCTATCTGAGACTCAGATGTCACAGATCCGGGATCCACAAACCCTTCCCCACTTGCTGTTCATATGGAAAAGCAAACAACACTAACACAATGATCCCTTCCCATGCAAACTATAATGTTGTGGAGTACAAAGGTCTCTCTCATAACCTGACCACTACATCTCCTCCTGCAAAAGAATCCAGCCTTTCACACACAATACTTGACAATGCTAACTAGCTTCCGCATACCCGATCCAAGAGACCTTATGCTTATGTCATACTGAATATCTGAAAACCACAGCACGAAAACACAGCTCCCACTCGCATCATCAAAAGGGATAGCAGCACAGTCAAATGGAGGGTGAAGTTACGGAGGGGTGTGTAAACACTTCACTCTACATATTTGATCCCCTACTCCCATCTAACGAGCAATGACCCTCCACCTAAGGAAACCATGGTTGGAAAAGCCGGAGTTAGGCGCATCCATGGGATTCTCCCGGACACTCAGCATGCATGATCCATAAATGGTCCCTGTGACAGAGACTTTTTCCTCTCCTCACCAAGAACCCTCCTGTACGTTCTGGTTCGACGCCTAAGGACACCTCAAGGTCCTACACAAATGGAATGATGGACACCCCCCTTTTCTTTTATGCTTCAGAGCAACCCGCTGACCATGCCACTGGGACATAAGATACAGAAGACGAGTACACTCTGCTCTAAGCTTTCATCTTAACTATTCACTCTTCACTAAAAACCTACTAAACCATCTTCACTACCTACCTGTTAGGCTCCACCTATCACCTACACTCACCTACCTCGCTTTATACTTTACTCTACCACCTCTTCCTTTTCTATCCTTTGACTCAAAGTTACCACATTATATTATGAACTTGTCATTATACTTTTCAGCTATGCGCTGGCCAAGACGCTCTGCTATATAGCGATCCAGTCTGAACTGTGTGCCTTGGGACCCGAGGGGGATATGTGCAGGTAAGGGCTCCACAATATCTTCAAAAACACATAACAATCTCTGATACTCAAATGCACAAATGCATATCCACAGAAGTAAACTATAAAAACATTCAGTCTACTTCCCAATAGAGAATAGATGAGCGACATACAAATTTGAGCCCGGGCTGGGCATGTCCCCCTCGGACACAGAGAGCCCACACTTATTTAAAACAGGTATTACTGTTATAGTTACTGAGATTACTGAAGTTATTTTCTTTCATTAAGTGTCATGTAAACTGCAAGTTTCAAGTTTATCAGTTAAAGTGTTCAAAATGGTTCTAGACCAGACCGTGTTATTCTAGACATCCGCACTATGCCTCACAAACCTAGTATGTCCCTTTACAATGAAAAATAACTAAAAGACAAAAAAGAAAGTCAAATCCTTGTATACTCCCATCACAGGATTGTTATCAGGATGAAGGCCAATTCACGCCAGGAAGACAAAACATAACTAACAATTTCCAGATTGGTTCCTCTCCCCGCTCCATACATACACTCTCCCTCCATGCCAAAACTCTTCTTAAACACTGATGGGTAGTACCGGAAGGGAAATATTCTCCCCTCCTGGTTCCAGACACCATTTAAGAAAGGCAGACAATATAGCCCTTATGACCTCATAGGGACGCAGAACTCACTCCTTCTGTAGTACGTTACCTACCACCTCCACACACAACGGACTCTGGTAGACACCTTTGACCAAACCGGACCCCTCTCCCATTGTAAGGTGGGTTGACAGGTTCAATTGCACAGCCAGTATAACCCCCCCTCGATCAATTCCCCATATACACCTGACTTTTACCCCCCACTTCCCTAGTCCTCTCTAGTGCCCGCCTCATCCCCTTCCACCCCTCTTATCCCTCCTTTTTTTTCTGATCCTCTTCCTTTTCTCCCCCCCCCCTCTCTGACTCCCCCTCCTCAGCGCAGCATTATCACAGCCCAGCTCCCTCCCACTATCAACATGGCTCAGCTGAACCATTGATTCCTAGCTGAAACTTATCTCTCTGAACGCCAAAGGCTTAAATACCCCAGAAAAATGCTCACAAGTGCTATCCAGTATGTGATTCATGATAGCTTATGTAGTCTTCTTGCAGGAAACCCACTTTTGCACTAAGTCAATCCCTAAACTATCAAATCACTCCTTCCCCCAAAGCTTCCATGCCACCTCCCCAGTCAGAAAATCCAAGGGAGTTGCAATACTTCTTTCCAAAAATGCCCCCATCCAAATATCAGACACCCTTTTAGATGACCAGAATAGATTCATTTTTCTTAAAGGTATTTATAGAAATAAACCAATCACTCTGGCAAAAGTATATAGCCCCAACTCCTCCCAGGATCCTTTCTTTCACACCATTGCACGAAGTCTATCCACTTTCCAAGTAGGAATATTGATCCTAGGGGGCAACGTCTCGTTAGATCCCCTACTAGACACCTCCTTAGGTAAATCTCACCTGTCATTCAGGGCTATTAGAAAAATCAGAAAATGCCTTCAAGGCGTATTACTCCATGACACCTGGCGCACCCTTCACCCGAAGGAAAAAGATTTTTCCTTTTTCTCAATTCTGCACAATAGGTACACCCGTCTTGACTATCTCTTCATCACACAACAAGATCTCCCAAGCCTGACAGCAGCAACAATAGAGCCCATGACATTTTCTGACCACCCCCCCATCTCAGTCACACTCACCTTTCTGGACAAAACCGCATACACGCGCAACTGGAGACTTGACTCGAACATCCTGACAGACAAAGCTAGAGAAGCAGAGATCCGTAAATGCTTAGTCCACTATTTCACCGAAAATAACAGTCGTGATACCTCTAAAATGACCAATGGGAGGCACACAAATGTGTAGTGAGAGGCAAAATTATTTCCATGTCTGCAGCAATCAAAAGAGAGAAAATTGCCAAGCTTGCAGATCTGCTTACCAAACTGGCCCAAAAAGCTCACATGGAACTCATCAAAACTCGTACACGCATACAAGAAGAACTAGGTCGCAATCTGAAAAAAAATGAATTCTCTCTCAGAAACTCTTTTATGAATATGGAATTAAATCTGGCCACGTACTAGCCCAAGCCCTACGCTCAAAGAAAGCTAAAAACACAATACATCAAATACACTCTCCAACGGGTAAGACGCTTACGAAAAACACTGACATAGCACACGAATTTGAGCAATACTACTCTTCCCTATATAACCTCAACGTGTCCAACCCTCGTGCCGCCCCCACCTCAAAAAGGCAAAATGAAATCCAATCATACCCCCCCTCAAGAGAGGGAAGGGGAAGTAAGGGTAAAGAAGGAGGAGGAAAAAAAAAATTCAAATCCTACATTACTTGTCACCCCTCGCCTCTTAATGCTCATCCCCCTCCAAGGCATACTGAAATTTCAACCGGAATTCCCTGCATTCCTTTAAAACCTGAGGAGGGCAGTCAGAGATGGACACTCCCCATCCTTCCCCCCTTTTTTTTCCCCCTCTCTTCTTCCCACCCTCCCTTCTCTTCCCCCCCACACTCCCCTTCTCTCCTCCTTTCTTCTTCGGCGATCCCCGCTCCGCTTCACCCCCTCCCCACCCTACTATGGTATCCAGCTTAATCACACACAGATTCTCCCCACAACTTCACTTCACATACTCCCCAGCTACGCTCTGTAAGGACCAAACATGGGCTTAACACATAGCGATCCCCTCACTACTACTATTCGCAACTCCCTCCAAAAATGGTTACACTGTGCCCACATATTCTACTCTAGATACCCTCCCTTCCCTGCTACTTGTCTGAGAAACTAAGCAGTAGTCACATTCTATAGGGACCCCCATCTTGGATAAAGCTTAACAACGAAACTTAGACCATATTGAACAAAACAGTAGGTCTAGATCCACTACGTAAAGGTTTATGCTAAAGTGACCAAATTTGTTTGTGTATTACAATCTTATTGTTCCAATACTCAGTTATGTACAACAGTTGATTGAGATTTCTGTAAATGTTTTCTTTTCCGAATTTTCTTGGGAAAAAAAAAAGAAATCAGCAGAGCTTCCCCTCATTTCAGAGCTTCCTCTTAGATCTAGAGCAACTGCACTTGCAGTGCACAGTATATTTGCCTTTAGAAAATCAACCTCACCCTGTTGCTATGCCCTCTTAAAGGGGTTGAAAAAGGTATTTTTTTTTTTTTTTTTAAATAACAAACATGTTATACTTACCTTCACTGTGCAGCTTGTTTTGCACAGTGTGGCCCCGAACCTGATCTTCTGGGGTCCTCTCCGAGTGAACTAACAACCTTAATGCAAGCTCCCTCGCATGGTGGTTAGTTCTTGTGGGCACGCTCCCGTGATACAGCCGGCAGCTATAGGTGCTCACTGTATCACTCGGCCCCGCCCCCCCGCGTGGCGCGTCATTGGATGTGATTGACAGAAGCGCGAGCCAATGGCTGCGCTGCTTTCAATCCATCCACTGTAGCCAATCAGCGGCCAGGCTAAGCGACGAAATGGATGTCGGGAGCGAGCGCGGGACTTTCGAGGGGTCAGGTAAGTAAAACGGGGGGGCTGGGGGCGGCAGTATTGTCGGAAGTTTTTTCACCTTAATGCATAAAATGCATTAAGATAAAAAAACTTTTAGCCATACAACCCCTTTAAGCAAAAGTTGGATAGTAGTGTACTGCAGGAAGTAGTATAATTATTAAATTGGAATGGAGTTTGATGTAAAATTCAATTTGAATTTCAATTCGAATTTCAGAAATTCTGACAAATTTAGTTTCGTTATTCAGAGTATTCGGTAAGCTTTGTTTATACTGTAATTTGAGTATTCAGATATATCCGAATCTCCAAATAATGAAAAATTCATCTGAATATTAATTTGAAATGAGACAAACATGTCTACTTAACACTAATAAAAGTAAGCAAACCTCAGTTTAAACTGTGAAGAGAAGACTTTGAGCTGCAGGTTTGACAGATCAAGTGGTTGTAAGAAAACCATTGCTAGGATGGCAAAATAAGAAAAAGAGGCTTGCCTTTGCCATGAAGCATCACGAGTTGACAACAGAAGACTGCAAGAAGATCTTATGATTAATCAAAATTTGAGATCTTCAGTTCATCAAGCAGGGTTTTTGTACACGGTCACGTAGGTGAAAGGATGGTTCCTCGGTGTGTGACACCAACTGTTAAATATGGAGATCCTGGCACCCTGAACCAAAACTACTAACAAAACATTTTACAGCAGCATGCAAAAACCTGTAGAATACACCTAGTTGGTCAGGGGTTCATCTTACAGCAAGATAATAACCCAAAATTTACTCTCAGGCTGTGTCAGAACTACCTTAGAAGAAAAGAAAAATATGGTAGGCTTCAAATCATGGAATTGCCAACACAATCTCCAGACTTAAACCCCTTCAAGCTGGTTTAGGATGAACTGGACAGAAAGGTGAAAGCAAAGTAACCTACAAGTGCAACACATCTGTGGGAACTTCGTGTTTACTTTGATAAGTTAAAAATATAGATTACATTTTGTTAAAGAAAACAATTCCATGTTTTTTTTATGTCCAATTGTTTGTTTGTTCTGTGCATTAATTTCAGACTACATTGAGACATTAAACTGCATAAGTTTCAATGAAAAACTGGAAAAATGGGGGGGGGTTTAAATTGGTACTCTATACTGTATATACAGTATGCACACTATACACACACATATATATACTTCTGTGTCAACAGCAAGGTTAGGAAATGCTACATTTACCAAGAACTGTACATGCTCTTTTGAGATGACCTTCCTAAACAGTCCAAGCCACAGCTATGCGGCATTATAACTGTTAGCTGAAATTTATATTAATTGTTACAAATCATGTGTTGTTAGCTAAAGCCTCACGCATATCTGCAGAGCAATTTCCATAAATCAGATTGCTGCAAGCTAATACTGTATAGTGTATATTTTTTCTGACAAGCATCAAACTTAATTTTCTGATAACTTTTCCTTTTGAAAAAAAAAAAACTACCATTTACTTAAAACTTTTCCTCATTACTTATTAATCTTGCTGCTAAAAACGGATGAATGGTTAATTAAAAGAAGGAAAAAGGGAAACTAATGAGCGTGAAGGCTGGTAGGGCCACAAATCTCCCGTGAATCGAGGTTTAAGCACCAGTGTAGTCATTAATAGCTGATTTTATTAAAACCGGTTCTAGCTGAATGCAGTAATAAGCCTTAAAATGTGTGGGTGAAAAGTTAACTGATGAAAAAAAGACCACCCTAATGATATCATGTATGCATATGTTACAACATTAAAGGTTTCATCCGTCTCTGACCCTGAAGGAGCTTACAATCTAATGTCAATACTAGAGTAATACTTGTGCACAAACTAAAGCCAATTTAAGTGAGAGGAAATTCATTCATATTATGAAAAAGTGATATCAGCTACTTACAGTAATTTTCATTTCCTGGTATCTCCTTGTGACAGCATACCTTGGGTCAGCCCTTGATGGCAAAAAGGTCACTTAACTAGAAAATTAAAAAAAGTAATTTACCTTACCCAGCTATCTATCACTAGCCTTGTGAAAGGACCCCGTCTTCCCAAAATGATGGTGAGAGGCCTTACATATAACTTCCTAGATACCTTCCTGTGAGAAAGCCCAAGATGTTGCACTAAAGGTAAGTCCCATGATGAAAAGAGTGGTTTCCATGGTTGCCTTAGTATAATGGCCTTACAGAAAAATTGTTACACCAACATGTCTTCAGCCCACTTCCCTCAGGGCAGATAAGTTCTAGCTTAGACCCTTATTTATAAAGAATAAGAAGTACTTACCATGAGCTCTCCCTCCCTAGGGGCAATTTATACCCCACATACAGACCACAAGGACCCCGGCACCCTCGAGTACACCCAATAAGAGGAATTTACCTAGACACATGGGAGAGGCTGGAGCAAGAAAACAACATACAGTGGTCCTGGAGTGAAGACGAAAAAAAAAAGATTACCGAGTAAGGGACATTTACTCTCTTTTATTAGCTAGTTAGGTGGTCCTTCATGGGGGGCGGGGGGAGCTGATCTGAGGTATGCTGTCATGAGAGAACTGGGGCTTGATCTATCTAGATAGATAGATAGATAGATAGATAGATAGATAGATAGATAGATAGATAGATAGATAGATAGATAGATAGATAGATAGATAGATGGATAGAAATTGTATGATCCACACATTAGTAGATATTATATTTACTGCTACCTAAACATTTTCTACCTTATTGCAGGGAATGCTGCTCCTATGCTGCTCAGTACTCTGCACAACAAAACCACGTCACACATTGTTGCAATGGTAAACCACAGCAACCAGACACTTCCGCTGCTTTTGCACCAAAGTTCAGATGTACATCAGCACCCGTATGACCAAGCAGTGGGGGTGTTGCTTTTCCCTGACAAGTAGTTTGGGGCTCCACTGCCCAATGAGCACTGGGAGTTGTAGCATGGAGCCAACATGGTAAGGCAAAAAGAAAGGTTAAATGGGAACTAAACTCTCTGAATCAGCATTTAACAGGTTTAATCCTTATGCTACTAGCCTTAGTAAATAGAAACAAAGGTATATTATATTTACTTGTTTTAACCTTTTTTTAATTTATTTCCTCAGTTTCTTCCTGGTGTCTGGCTGAGGCCAAAATGATGTCATACATCCCAGAAGTCTTCATAGGCATTTTTATTTTCTTTCATCTGGGGGGTGGGGGGGGATGCTTTCTCAGCTAAACACACACTCCTTCCTGCATGTCTAAAGTAAGGGCAGATGGATTCCAGGCAGTAAATGCTACATGAATCACCTGCCCTAACTTACAATGGGCATAGCTAGGAATACAGAGGGTGTTTTGCAAAATTATTTCTCAACAAAATAAAGCATTGGAGACATGGATGAATAGATGGGATAGTTTGCTGTGAATATTAAAACTGAATGAAATAAAGTTTTTAGTTTGTGGTGCTTGGATACACTTTAGTTCTGTTTTAATGTACATTTAAAGAAGCTCAAAAAAAATGTAAAGTATGAACCTTCACTGAAAATAGAATACACTTGGTCTTTCTACTGATAAGAGCAATTTCCCATCTCTTTCTATCCCTATGACCCCTGTCCCTGGAATATGAAGTAGGGTTAATTCTCTCTGCTGAGGACACAGACGGTAATACAAACTTTACAGAGGGGACTTGAGTTGGACTTTAATAGACCTGTGACATTAGAAGTCAGGCTGGATAGAGATGAATGCTAATATTACTGATATTTCTCATACTTATGCTTAAATAACACAATAGCAATTGTGATGTTGCTCCTCATACAGCAAACCTTTGTGCACATTTTACCTAATATCAAAAAAGTGTTGATAGTTAAAATTTCACCCCAACAAATTCATGTCAAGGGCTATATTCAGCGCTACATAAATGTTTAATATGTGACAACATGATACATAAAGTTTAAGCTGTAATCTCAAATAACAAAGAGGTGTAAAAGCATGAATGCTGCTTAGATTGTAAAAAGGGTTTAGGTCATTGGCTGAGCACTTAAATTACTGTACTGTATATGAACAATATGTCTTAACACACACTTGTTCATTTAAAAAGGAAGCATACATACTGTATATAACATTAACAAGGTACAATTTACTATTTAGCTGAAAGTCTGGACAATTTCACTGCCATGAAAATATAACTTTAGGACACAGATTTCTGGAGTGTGACTGGTTCTGACATTAGTCAGTCACACAGGCTGAATGTTATAATTATTGAAGCAGAATTATAACTAGCCCTATATCAGTTTGCACTTGTCTGAATTTGTCATCCACATCAAGTCAGCAGCTCAGAGATCCTAATCAGACTTGTTCAAGAGTGACAATCCAAAGTACCATATGGGTTTAACTGGTACACTTCCATTTTAACTGGTCTTCATTTCTTTTTTTTTTTTTTTTCCATAATAATATTTATTGTCCAATGCACGAAACAGGAAACATAAACAGTGATCGGGGTATTACATGGTACAGATTGTTACATAGATCTGCGATACAGATAGTTAACATTAATATAACCATTATTAAATTCAAAGCAGTAGATTGTGTAACAGCCAGTTAACAAACTGTCTTAAATAACCCTTTCAGGGTGGGTTTTGGGATAGTATTGTAGCACCATTCAGAGGGTAAGGGTTATAGGAGAGACCAGAAGAGCCATAAAAGAAAAATAGAGGGGAGAAGAAGAAGGAGGGAGAGAGAGAAAAGGTAGAAGAAGAACAAAAGGGGAGGGAAGAGGGAAGCAAGGGGCACAAGGGGAGGGGGGGAGGGGGGTCAAGTTACATAGGGACTAGTGCCTACGTTAATGAGGTAGGGGGGATCAGAGCTAAAGGCTCTATAGGGGGGGGGTTGGTGGTTTGATGGGGATGAGAAGAAGAAAAATTAATGAGGGGGGGAGGAGGAAGGGAACCGGGTCTTCACCCCTGTCTCCGTCCCGCCCCCCCCCCCCCCGGTGCAGCCCACCCCAAACATCCACCCCCCAAGGAGGAAAGTTTAGAAGTCTCAGGGGTCACATTCGCCATATCGTTGGGACAGTTTAAAGTGAGTCCAACAGGCCCATGTGGTCGTGAATTTTTGGATTCTCTCCTGAGATATATGAACCAGCTCCTCCATCTCCTCTATCTTTGTGGTCCTACGAAACCACTCCCCAATCGTGGGGGTGGACGTAGATCTCCAATGTGTCGGGACGCACAGTCTAGCCGCATTCACCAAGTGCATTGCCAGTGATCTGTAGTATTCCTTTTTAGATAAGTGGGTGTGATGTAGGAGGTATTGAGCAGGGGAAAATGTTAGGGAGTATGTCGTAATGTGTGTAATAAGCTCATGTATCTTCTTCCAATATGGTTGGATGAGATCACATTCCTACCATATGTGTAACATTGTCCCTTTTGCCTTTCCACACCTCCAGCATGTATCTGGGATTGCCGGAGAGAATTTATGTAGTAGCGACGGGGTCCTGTACCAGCGTGTTAAAATTTTATATCCATTCTCTTGAATGGCTACATTAAGGGAACCCTTATGTGCGTATTCGTAGATACTTGTCCAATCCTCATCTGTGAAGGTCATCTGTAAGTCCTTTTCCCATTTCGTGCGTGCGGGGTCCGTGGAGCAGATAGCATCATCTATAAGCTCGTTATATATGTAAGAAATGAGATGTCTCTGTGGAGGAGCTCGGGTACATAAGTCTTCAAATGGGGTTAAGGGTCTTGTCCATGTCTGTGTTGAGCCCTGGGTGGAAAGGAAGTGTCTAATTTGTCGGTATGTCCAAAAGGGGAAGGAATGTATGGGGGATAAGCTTACTAGGTTCTCATAGGATCTAGGCGTTTTACCTGTATAAAACTGATATGCTAGTATTCTGTCATGTGGCCATGTTTGGTTAAGAAAGGATGGTGATAGTCCTGGTGAGAAATCAGGGTTGCCTCTCAGTGGGGTTAATGGGCCCGGGGTTGAGGAGATTGACGAAGTTTTAATTGACCGTTGGAAGGCTCTTAGTGAGGCTGAGATGAGGGGGTGCCCTACTATTTCCTGTAGCCAGTGTTTGGGTTGGATCCAGGGTAGGGATTCAAGTGGGATTTGGGAGAGTGATTTTTCTAAGGTAACCCAGACTTTTCCCGCTTCGTGTATATTCCAATCAACGAGCCGGGAAAGGTGACTTGCTAGAAAATATTTGTGCAGGTCTGGGAGCCCGATGCCACCTCTGAGTTTTAGACGTGTGAGACGGGTATATTTAATGCGCGGCGGTGAGCCCTTCCAAAGGAACAGTGTGCACATCCTCTTGTATGCTGCGAAGAAAGAGGCCGGAAGGCTAATAGGAAGACATTGGATAATGTGTAGGAACCGTGGTAAGGTTATCATTTTTAGAAGAGCCGCCCGGCCAAACCAAGAGACATTGATCTTCCCCCATTCCTTGAGGTCGAGTTGTGCTTTTTTAAGAACCTTGCTAAAGTTAGCGCTATATAAGTCCATTAGATTGGTAGTTATATTGATACCTAAATAGGGTATAGCCCGTTGGTTCCACTGAAAGGGGAAGGATGTCTGACAGCGTTCAGCTTCTCGTGGTGTGAGTGAAATGTTGAGCGCTTGTGATTTTGCATAATTGATCTTTAAATATGACAGGGAGCCAAAGTGTTCTATGTCTTTAAGCAAGTTGGGTATGGAGATAGTTGGGGCAGTCAGTGAGAGTAATATATCATCCTCGAAAGCAGAAACTTTGTACTCTTTGCCTTGAATGTTAACACCTTTAATATCGGGATTATCTCTTAATTTGTTAAGGAGGGGTTCTAATGAAAGTACAAATATCAGAGGCGAAAGAGGGCAGCCCTGGCGAGTTCCGTTTCTAATAGGGAAGGCGTTCGACAGGTGGCCATTAACTCTTACTGCCGCGCTAGGGGAGGCGTACAGCGCCGAGATGTGTGCTAGCATACGCGGGTGAAAGCCAATCTTCCTGAGCACCTCATGCATGTAGTCCCAGGCCACTCTGTCGAACGCCTTCTCGGCATCTAATGATAAAAAGAAACCCTGTGTCTCTGTAGTGGTGAGCCAGTGGTGAAGGTTTATTGCCCTGATGGTGTTGTCCCTGGCCTCACGACCAGGGACAAAGCCCACCTGGTCTAAAGAAATAAGATTCTGTAGGAGAGGGGACAATCTATTGGCTAGAATTTTTGCGTAGATCTTGATGTCTACGTTAAGGAGAGAGATAGGCCTGTAGCTTTGTACTTGTGTGGGATCCTTGCCCTCTTTCGGGATAACTGTGACGTGGGCTTCTAGCAGGCGACCCATGGGTATTGCGGGATTGGACAGGGAATTAAAAGTGGCTAACATCTTTGGGGCTAGCGTCTGGAAAAAACATTTATAGTACTGCAGCGTGAACCCGTCTGGGCCCGGGCTTTTGCCTGTTTTCATCTGCTTAAGGACGTTTTGAAGTTCTTCTGTAGTAAAAGGTTGTTCTAATTCTTCTGCCTGAGCTTGTGAAATTGGTTGAGGGCCATATTGGGACAAAAAATTTTTGATAGCCTCCTTCCTGAGGTCACCCTGATCTGGCTTTTGATTGAGGGGTTGTAGGTTATAGAGGTTTTTGTAGTATTGTTCAAAGGAATGAGCAATATCTTCGTTTTTAGATAGTAGTGTGCCCTGTTGGGTCCGAATGTGATGTATTGTGTTGGATGGTCTTGAGGCACGGACTGCTCGGGCCAATAGTTTTCCGCATTTATTGCCTTGCTCATAGAAGACTCTCTGATGCAAAACATAGCGGCGTCTAGTGCGTTTTCCCAATTCTTCCAGCAGCCTAGAGCGATAATGCGTCAGCTCCTGGAGTGTCTGCTGAGAATGAGAGTGTTTGTGTGTGGCCTCTAGTCTTTTGATGTTCAAGATCAGGTCATCTACCATGCCCTGGTGGATCCGTTTTATTTTTGCTGCTTGGGTCATCAGTTCCCCTCTGATCAGAGGGGGGAGGGAAAAGTAAAGGGTAGGGGAAAGGCCCCAAAGAAGAGATAAGAAAGAGGTGAAGGAGAAGAGTCAGAGGGGGCGAGCGGGTATGGGGTGGTGAAGGGTATACCAGAGGTGGGAATGGAAGTACCAATCCACCTGTAGAAGGGAAGGCTGGACGATCAGCAGACTAGAGACTAGAGCTGCTGCAGGGGGTTGGTGAGAGTGGCTGGGTTCCTACTCCTTTGCCATATAGAGGACCCAGAGAGAGTAGAAGTTTCGTGGGGAAAGGTGCATACATGAATCTTGGGGAAACAAATCAGATTAACCTCAATTTTCATTGTCTTAACATTCTATTAGACATTACCGGTGTAAAATCTAAAGACTGAATAAGTAAAAGGGTCCTAAAAAAAAAAAAAAAAAAAAAAAGGGGGGGGGGGGAGTATATATAATATAACACCCATGCAATCGTACTAAATCAACTTGTATAACCATCATGGTTCATAACTGCGTAACTTTAGAAATATGGTTCCCACAAATGTTGGTATGGTGGCTTCGCTAAGAGGAGGCGACAGGTTCTGAGTCTTACGCCCAAGAGGCGTATGGAGATCAGGAGCTGCATCAGACAATCAGAAAAGGGAAGGGGGATTTTTGGTTATGGTCATCCTCCTTCTCTACTCCCTTCACAGGAATCACCCTCCAACAGCACTTAAACTTGTGCCCAGATTCGGGGGTCCCTTAAAACAGAAGGTGCCCGAAGCCCCCAAGGCATGCTTTCCGGTATCCCAGGGATAATTTAGAAAAGGCATCATTGGTAGCTCAAGGAAATATATCTTACCGACTGTAGAGCCGCTGGGAGTGTATCTGTAAGTTGCTCAGAGAGAGCCGCCTCGGTTGTGAATGAGGGTATAGGGATCTACCCTTTGCAGCCTTGGTGACTTTCGGGGAGGAGGTGGTGTCTCAGGAGTAAGAGGCAACGATCAGTTACGAGAGTGGTAAGTCATCTTCCGATCAT
Organism: Lithobates clamitans; assembly: GCA_037952925.1. Lineage (NCBI taxonomy): Eukaryota > Metazoa > Chordata > Amphibia > Anura > Ranidae > Lithobates > Lithobates clamitans. The sequence goes on from JBBGZY010000714.1 coordinate 1,021,261, forward strand.
CTGGACGAGGTGTAAGAGTTCTCAACTCAGGAGAGCATGACGTGGAAGTTGCTGGGGCTATTGGTCCCGATGTTCCCAGCGCGGGGTTAGTAATAGAGATTGTTAGTGCAAGTTCCATGGAAGAAGGGGTGTATCAAGATAGTCCTGTGACTCCATACAGTCCAGGGAAAGTTCTTGCATCTGGAACATTTGGATGTTGCTGGAGCTAGTGGTCCCGATGTTCCCAGCGCAGGGTTAGTAATAGAGATTGTTAGTGCAAGTTCCATGGTAGAAGGGGCGTATCGAGATGGTCCTATGACTCCATACAGTCCAGGGAAAGTTCCTGCATCCGGGACATTTGGACGGTCCAACAGGATTGGTGTCTTTAGGCGAGGTGAGTAAAAGCCTGCTGTGGGGTGAGTTGGATCTTAGACGATGCAGAAAGAAACAAATGAGATGAGGTGGGCGTGAACAGAAAATAAAAACCTAGGACAAAAACGTCATGGGAAAGCGGACCCATATAGGTTGGATTCGGAAGTCCGAGATTGAGTGTTCATCAGGCATCCTGGTGGGGTCTGCGCGGAGTTACCGGCTGTCCCAGTGCTTGGGGATCCATGTCGCGACGTGAGGTATGGGCTCCGGGTGAGGGGGGACCCGATCTTCGGCGTCTGGATCGATGCCTTTGCGCTTTTGGTGAGGGGTTGTGTGATAACGGCCGCCAAGGCTCAGATGGGAAGTGAAATGAGCACCACTCCGGAAGTTCCGTCATGGGTAAATCGAGTTGCTCGCAGAAGGCAGGTAAGTCATCAGGTGACCTTAGGAGAGCTGTGCGACCTCTGGCGGTAGCAGACAGGCAGAACGGGAATTTCCAGCGGTATGGAATGTTCCTTGCCCTGAGATGGTCCAGCAGGGGGCGCAAAGCGCGTCTGTTCTGCAATGTAGTTGGTGATAAATCCTGAAAAAGCTTAATTTCTACGCCATTATGTTGTACACGGCCTCTTTCTCTGGCTTTTCTTAAAATTTCTTCCTTTAGAGGGAAATTCACTATACAGCATATGACGTCTCTTGGGGGTTCGTTATCCCTGGGAGGAGGTCTGAGGGCTCTATGTAACCTCTCCATCTCGATTGGGGAGTCTGGTGGCCGGTCTAAGAGGTCATTAAATATGGCGCATACAGCTTGGGGTAATGAGCCTGCATCCATGCCTTCGGGGACCCCCCTCACCCGAATGTTATGTCTCCGGCCCCTATTGTCAAGGTCCTCGACCTGACGATGGAGATCATACAGATATGAAAGTTGGGCATCGTAGGTGTGTTGCACTTGCCTGATAGCAGCTGTATGGAGCTGCGTAGTTTGCTCCACGTCTGAAATGCGGGCCGCCACTGCTTGAATGTCCGTTTTCAAGTCTAAAATTGCCGCTTTTAAGGTGCCTGTGATGTTGTGAGTGATATCAGACGCTACGTTCTGTAGGTCCGATAGGTTCACTGCATGGCTGAAGCGGTGAGATCGAGTGTCTCCATCCTCAAGTTGGTAGTCCGAGCTGTGACTAGGGGAGGTATGGCCTGAGGCCTGTGGTGTCTGTGAGGCCTCGTGATCGCCTGACCGGAGTGTACGGAATATCTCCGGTATGTTCCGGCTGAGTTGTGTGACCGGGTCTTTCGGTGTCCGGGAGGCCGAGACACTCCTATTAGACTTCCCCATCATGGAAAGAGACGATGGTTTCCCGTAAAAAGCTAATTATGGTCCTCGGGTGGCAGGAGCTCTGTGATCAAGCGGCCATTCCGGGATCCAGCCAAGCCACGCCCCCCTGGTCTTCATTTCTGCCCCTTAAAATATATGTCAAGGCAAGTGAAAAAAAAAAAAAAAAACTGATTAATTGCATGTCTGCAATGAATGCACATTTCCCCATGTTTTCCCTTTAAAAATGGGTACAGACAAACTTCTGTTGTTCTGCCAGAAATCCAGTGAGCTAATAACTTCCTGTTTGGACAGACAGCACAGTGCCTTTGCTAAACTGGAATCCAACCACCCCTTCCTGCTGGACTACAAAGCTTTGTATATATCACGCCCCTTTCTGTCCCACTCTGCACACATACAGTGGTTTCTTTCTCAGCAAAAAATGCTGCTGCTTTGACTTCTAAATGCCCGCCCACACACTGTGTGTTTGGAAAGATGTAAAGGTAAAAGAAAAAAAAACCCTGGGAGATCTTCTATAGGGGAAGTGGAAGGCTAGAGGGTATATTAATGTAGTATAGTAATACATGGACATACACCTTAAAGCAAATGTGTGTATGTTTGTCAGAATAACATTAAGGTCTTAACATTTAAAAAGGACCATCACCATAGTATTATCAAGACTTTTGACTATATATGTACATGTAGCGCCCACCAGTTTGGGTGAGTGCTACAATAGAGAGTTTAGTGTTAAAATAGCTTAAATTTGCCAGAATCTCGCTCTGCAGTGTAATCTGGTGGGGTTTGATTTGTGGGGAGGTTTAATAGTGTAGAGGAGAGTGTGACCCCCTGCACTCTGTTTGAACGTTTTCCTTTGTTTACTGGGGGTTGGCCTAGAAGACAGAAGGAATATGAGTGTGAGTGACAGGTAGCTTTTGGAAGATGTCTCTGGACCAATGGTTAATTTGTTGGGACAGGGGCGGGACTTCTATTTAAGGCTTGGTCACATGCTTCCGTGGGGTTCTTGTTCTGCATGGGAAGTGAGAGGAGCCTGGCGAAGTATGTAGAAGCCAGGAGGCTTCCATGTGTGCTCTTCCCCCTCGGGGGGAAGAGGGACCTGTGGCCTGATGTGGATATGTATGGATGGAGAAGAGACCAAGGAGTCAGGATACAGACACTGATATAGCACTGACGCTCTTTCAGTGAGAGGAAAAGCCAAGCTATGCGGATGGAGAAGAACTGAATTACTTTCTTCCAAATCGCTGCCAATACTGACAACCAGGAATGGGTGAGGATTTTCCGTGTGCGACATGGATCATTACTCAGAAACAGTGCTGGGCCCTAGAGGAACTAATACCCTGGAGGAATCCGGAAAGTCACTTCCCGAGTGTTATTCAGAGTATCACAGAGGGAGTTAAACTCAGAAGTTCTGCCAAGTCAGAAAGTGGTGGTAAAGTGGAAGAAGGAACATGCATCGCACAAGGGAATATTATTCAAGATGGAGGTCTACTACTCGGGGCTTAAATAATCCGAGAATAATATTGTATTGCATATCATCCAACCCTGCTGAGAGTTATTCAGAGTGACTTTTCAGTATAGTGCTGCATTATTCAGAGTGACTTTTCAGCATGATGCTACATTTCACATGGAAACCACAATAAACTTGTATATAGTTCACTTTCATTGACTGTCTGCGTGTTCTATTTGGTTGAGGAGTGGGGATGATGGAATAAACTCCAGGGTAGAATGAACTACGGGAGTAGGGCGCTACATACAATATAGCTGCATGCCTTTATCAAAATTGATGCTGTTGTCTTTTGCCAATTTCAATACTAACAAACACCCTTTAGGATTAAAAAAAAAGTATCTTTACATTTATCCCTCCAGTGCCGATCAGAGCTGATATTCATGGAACATGTACAGTCAGGTCCATAAATATTGGGACATCGACACAATTCTAATCTTTTTGGCTCTATACACCACCACAATGGATTTTAACTGAAACGACCATATGTGCTTTAACTGCAGACTTTCAGCTTTAAATTGAGGGTATTTACATCCAAATCAGGTGAACGGTGTAGGAATTACACAGTTTGTATATGTGCCTCCCACTTTTTAAGGGACCAAAAGTAATGGGACAGATTAACAATCATCCATCAAACTTTCAGTTTTTAATACTTGGTTGCAAATCCTTTGCAGTCAATGACAGCCTGAAGTCTGGAACACATAGACATCGCCAGATGCTGGGTTTCATCCCTGGTGATGCTCTGCCAGGCCTCACCAGGGATGGAACCCTAGTGAGGCCTTTAAAAGGGGTCTGCATCACTCACAAGGAAGTGTAGCCATAACATGTTCTGCAATCCCTCAGCATGGTATCTCTTCTGGATCATTTTTCTGGAAATCATAGTGAGTTCAAAGTCTTTTTTAGTAGACACCTCCACGTTTCTCTACCCTTGATGAGTGCCCCAGAGTCTTCCTTTAGGAGGAGATTTTTATCTCATGAAACAGGGAAGTGAGATTTTTTTACAGCATCTACTCCCGGTATGAGGCACTGGCCAAACTTACAATGACACTCATAGAGCAGCCACCCCAGAGTCTGCTCTAGGAAACCTTTGGTCAAATATCTGTCAGAGAGTATAGCCCTGAAGAAGTGGTAACTACTGTGAAACCCATTGACAGGAAATATGGGATGAAGCCTTATCATAGATACTATTTCTGTAATTCTTGGATAGTGAGTAATGAATTGTGACAGGGTTCCATTCCCGTCTTTCGGGTGGTGTTGTTATATGTGTTTTTTACCCAGTTTTCTAATATTTGTATAATATTTTTTTAATAATAAACAATTCAATTGTATGACTTTACACATGTTCTGCCCCATGTTGTACCTGTAAATTCCACTCTTGGTGGTAAAGTAGGGTCTGTTTTTCTATGTTTTGTTGTTATTATATTAATTGAGGATGTGGGACAGTGGAAGTTTGAGCTACTTTATAACTTTATAAGAAAATTCAGGACTCTAGAACATCGCTCAAACAGAGACAGAAATGTGCCACAATGACTTTCCCTAAACCACCATCTCAGTCACAACCCAAAGGCAATGGGACGTTACAAAGACTCACGCCATGCCTACTTCCTACTTGAATGTGAGAGGTGACAGGACAATTAGCACCTGAAACCACTCGTAAACTGGTTGTAAACCCTGTAGGTACCGTGAATTTCTCCTAAAGTTGCACAGTTTAGGAGATATTCACTGTATCCGCATGTTCTACTCATGCCGTCTCTTCAGCTGTTGTGCCATTACTGGCGGCTACATGCGCAGGAGTGACGTCATTGCAGCGCCGGCCAATCACAGTGCCGGAGCCCACGAACCTGGACATAACTCTGGGAGGACATGTTGCCGGTCACAGCGGTGTGCCCTGACCGCTGCCACAGCATTGTTCTAAGGTAAGTGTTTCATAATGAGTTAGTATGCGATGCATACTAGTTCATAATGCCTTTGTCTTGCAGGTTTTTTTTTCATCTGGGTTTACAACCACTTTAAGTGTCCAGTTGATAACATCTGCATCTCTTCATTATTTCATGTATAAAATGTATGTTTCTTATTACCGGATCATATTTCCTCAAGAAGAGGCCAGAGTGCCTTAAAATCTTGCATTACAATCTATATAGTTTGCCAATAAATAGTATCACTCTAAGCCAAAGTTAAATATTTTTATAGTTTTGCAGATGTACACACGATTGCAGGTTTGCATACACATATTAGACAAAGTGAAAAATTGCTAGTGGTGAGCCAGAAAATGCAGCAGAAACACAGCAGATTAGGGTGTGTTGTAGTGCTTTGCTGGATAGTCATAAAGGAGTTATGTTATATTATCCATATTGAACCAGACCACAGCATATCCTGTCTCAGCAATCGCCCATAGCCAGCCCTAAGGCTGGTCTAATATGCCTGTGGGTAGGTTCAGCCTGGAACATTTTAGCAGCTTCTGAATTTGTGTTCTATTTAAAATTGCAAAAAGCAAGAAAAGTATACTGGTTCAGCTACATGAACATAGATGGCAATATAACGGTAATGATCTTTAAAAACATAACAGGAGGAAATGGAGGCACCTAATGTAACAGTTTGTATCTGATGACATATGTTGCTTACATTATGAGCTCTCAGTAAAACGGTAGGTTCAAGGTACTATCTGCATTGGCAGCAGGATGCCTCATTCTAATTTTATAGCATAGGAAGTTTGCTCTAATAGCATTGTGCCTGCAGTCTCAAGGGAGTTTAAGCAAAAATCTTTCACTTAAATAAACATCTTTTACTTAGTAGATGCATTCGTTCAAATGAATAATGAAACAGCTATTTCTAGAACACAGTGTCATTACCTAGGGCAGAGATCCAATATGGATAAAGTTCTTTTGTCAGAAGTGCATCGTCTATTTCATATAAAAAATATTTCAGCACGTCCGTCACATCTTCCAGTTGATGTTTTCCGACTTTTAGTTTAATGCTCCGTGCGTCCTTTTTAAAATCTTCTAACAACTCCCTTACTTTCAGCGGGTTCCCGCTCTTCAGATACAGAGATTTGCTTCCCAAACCTTAATATAAGGAGACATCAAAATAAACATGTCTAAATGAATTATCATAATGTATGCTAAAATAATGTATACTTTGAAATATGAAAAGTCTGTCTTGTAAACTATACCACGCACAAATAATACTGAAGTATGTTTGACAAAAAGAAACAATTTAGGTTCATAAATTATTACTTCTTATCCAACACAGACTGCAAAAATAAAAACATGCATCTATATAGAGCTATATATATAGTGTCTGGTAATCATTAAAGTTTACCATTGATAACAAAAATGAAGAAGCTGCCATTCTTGGCTTGTGTTTAAAGACTGTAGTCTTCAGTTTCTGTTATCAAGATCCTTGTTTTTATTATATATTAAAGTGTTACTAAACCCAGGATCCTGCATTCACTATATCTGGTCTCCCATAGTACACAGAACATGGAAATGAAATTATTTTAGTAAATATAAACACAGCAGTCTTGTGACTTACATCAGTCTCCAGCCAAGCACTGGTTGTAGGAGGAGTTTTCTGACTGCCCTATGAGATTGCAAGAGCCCCGACCCTCTGTCTGGACAGTTCTGATTGGCTCTGTGTTGATCACATGCACCTCCCGAGAAAAAAAAACTCTCTAGCAATATACACCAAACTGAGCATGTGCAGAGTGCTCCCGAGGCTCTGTTCTATCGGGAGATGGACTGGGGACAGTGGAAGAAGGGGAAAATCAGAGAAGACAGGATCAAACAGTCTTTTTACTGTCTGCTATTCTCCATAACTTAAAGGGAAAGGTTTTATAGCACACATAGATACCTGGAAACAATGTAACTGATAAGCATGCCACAGGGGCAGTGTGTGTACAGGAAGTTATTAGTCCACATGCTTTCTGGCAGATTAACAGCCATTTTCTTGCAGTCCTTCTTTTTAGGAGTGCTTCCATTAACTTGACTACAATTAATGTTAAACTCACTGGCCTGTAATTGCCAGCTTCTACCTTGCTTCCCTCCTCGTGGATAGGTATATTTTTAGCTTTATTAAGCTTTAACCGAGCCAGTTCCTTTGCTACCTCTGTCTCCAGAAATCCTAAAAATGAAAAATTTCTAGAACCAATATGATTTCCCAACTTTTTATTACTACAATTTATTTCTGAGAAGACTGAACAGAAGTAATTGTTTAAATGGTTTGCTACATCTAGGTTTCCCCCAACATATGTATTGTGCCCAGTTTTCATTTTAGTGATCCCATTGTATTTCTCCTTCTATCACTAATGTACCAAAAAAGGTTTTATCTCCTTTCCTAATAGATTTAGCAATTTCCCCCTTTTCTGTGCTTTGGCAGCACTAATAATGTGTTTGGCCTCCTTTTGTCTAGTTTTATACTCTTCTATTTCAGCTACAACTCCTGTTTCCTTGAATCTTTTATATGCTGATTTTTTTCCTTTACCATCCTACTATCCTTTACTATCCTACTTACCTCTTTTGTGAACTACGTTGCTTTTTTCTATTCCTCCTAACTTGTCTGACATATAAACTATTTGCCTCCAGTATGGTAGACTTTAACAGTGTCCACAGATTACTTCCTTTTGTCATGTTAGAAATGTCCCCATTTCAGCAACATGTGTCCTTTTGAAATCTAAAACTTTTTTTTTCCCACTTCAACATCAGACAATCCATCCCCACACTAATGTGAACCAGGGCTTAATGTTCACTGAACTTAGAATTTTAGGTGAAGCTGTGTTCTCTTTAAACGCTTCAGCCCCGGACCATTTGGCTGGCCAAAGACCAGAGCACTTTTTGCGATTCGGCACTGCATCAATTTAAGTGACAATTGCGCGTGCGACGTGGCTCCCAAACAAAATTGACGTCCTTTTTTCCCCACAAATAGAGCTTTCTTTTGGTGGTATTTGATCACCTCTGCGGTTTTTATTTTTTGCGCTATAAACAAAAAAAGAGCGACAATTTTGAAAAAAACGCATTATTTTTTACTTTTTGCTATAATAAATATCCTCAAAAATATATAATTTTTTTTCCCTCAGTTTAGGCTGATATGTATTCTTCTACATATTTTTGGTACAAAAAAATCGCAATAAGCGTACATTGATTGGTTTGCACAAAGGTTATAGCGTCTACAAAATAGGGGATAGTTTTATGGCATTTTTATTAATAATTTTTTACTAGTAATGGCGGCGATCAGAGATTTTTATCATGACTGCGACATTATGGCGGACATGTCGGACAATTTTGACACATTTTTGGGACCATTGGCATTAATACAGCGATCAGTGCAATTAAAAGGGGTTAACTCTAGGGGGCAGTGAAGAGGTTAATGTGTGTCCTAGGAAGTGTTCTAACTGAAGGGGGATGTGGACTGTGCAGGGAAACTAACAGATCCCCTGTTCATACTCTGTATGAACAGAGGATCTGTCAGTTCTCCCCTCAGAGAACCGGAAACTGTGTGTTTGCACACACAGCTCCCGGTTCTCCGTGTGCCCCGAGCGATCACGGGAGCCCGGCAGTGATCGAGACCTCCGGGCACTCACATCGGCTCCGTGGGCGAGCAGGGGGCACGCGCCTCCGGCGGCGTGCATGCGCCCCCTAGTAGCCGTCTATGGTACCGACGTACCATGACAGTGATTCGCCTGTCTGTGCCATTCTGCCGCAGTATAACTGCGGCGGACGATCGGCAATCGGTTAATGTTAGATCCATGTGCAAAAAAATAATTTTTTTTTTAAATCTCCCTTTTCACATGATTGGGTAGTTGAAATGTGCCCAGCTTTACCCTATTTACTATGATAAGAAAACATTCTCCCAAAACAAAACAATCTAGAATCTTATGTTCAACTAGTATCAGAAAAGTTTCTTCAGTAATTTTATTTTTGTAAAAACTTAAATCTCTACTTCTGGTAAACAGCTAAATACACATATGAAATGCAAAGCTGTGAGCTGATTTTCCTGCCAAAGATTATGTATTTCTGTCCATTCAATCTTGAGATTTACTGTATGTCACCCTGCCAGACAGTACAGCCAGTAGCATGATCTCTGCTACAGTTAAGGACTACAGTGGTGATCTTATTTTTTTAAGAATTATACTTACCCAGCTGGATGCGGTATCGGTCCACCAGCGCCTCTAACACTGAAAACCGAGCGATCGAACACCGCTGATCATTCAGTTCTCAGAGCTCCCTGAGCAGAGAGCTGGTGATCATCAGTCATCGCTGTCTGCTCTGCCCTCCACGCTGGAGCGCTGGGCTGTGGAAGGGGTGGGAGAGGCTGAGCCGGGTGCCAGTCCAGGCATGCGGGCGGATCCTGACTTCATTGTCGTGATCTTGCCCAAGCCTGGACCGGCTCTGTGACATCAGCCGAAAGCAAATCACAGGATTGCAGAACAAACTGCACTCTATGATCTCCTTTACTGTTTCATTAATAAATAAAAAACTGTCTTATATGGCAACTTTTATATCTACAGAACTGAAATTTCAACTATAATCATTTGATTTTTGCAGGTTACTGTATGTCAAATCCAATGGTTCTCTTGTGTCTGCTTTGTTGGAAATGCCATACACTTGTCTGAACTATGAAATAGGATAATCTTTCTTTCCATTATTGTTATATTTTATTTTAGTTATTTTTATTATTTTTTATCTAAAATTTTATTGGTTTGTGACATGGTCCTAGAGTTTAAAGCTCAACTCTGGGCAGGAACAGATACAGGTGGACCGTAACAGAAAAAATGGTCTTTAGATCTTCTAGCATGCAGTGCTTTTCTCCAAAGGATGCTAAGTATTGCACTATACAGCCCCTTTCAATTGAATGTGGCAATAGCTTAAATCAAATTAATTTGTGAAAATGAGGAGGAACAGCAAGCTAATGATAGAAATCACCACAAGATGCTATAAGGATAAACACCAAAATGAATATATCTTGCATCATCGTGTCTTTATTAGGACAAATTTTAATTGGTGGCTATGGGTTAGTTTACACTTTGTGCCACTTCAAATGTATTGTTTATATATTAAGCTTTCAGACCTCCCAGCAAAGTGTAAATGAATTAATTATAATAAATGAATGCAGAAGCAATATTAAACATTTTTCCCTATGACCTGATACTTATATATTTAAATACACATATTTCAACAAGCTCACAAATAACTAATGTCATTCAAAAACAATCTGCTGAACATAAACTCTGTATTACCTACCATACTGCGTAACAAATGCCAGGCAGCTGTTCACAATAATAGGAATGTTGTTTTTGCAGAGCTGCTGATCCTGTAGCGCATTACCATCTGTACCTGCTGCTTTTTCAATTGCACAACACCAGACCATGAAATCCAGTACTGTATGTCCATGGATGTATAATGTCCTACACATTAGAAAATTAAGTTAGGAAAATGCATTCAGAAGGCACAATTCCAGATAAAAGTAGAATTTTATTTTATATAATATGTAAGCAAACATAAAGTAGGCTCTAATAGTAACTACCCTAAGGGAGTTTTAAAAAACAGGTTCAATTTATTGCTTTAAAAAATAATATATTTCCACCCCACATGGTCTCATAAAGAAAAAACCTTTCTACCCAGACCAAGAGCCTGAATGTAAGATATCCTTCACTGCTGCCTACAATTAAAACATGGATTTCTGCCTCAAAGATAATGGAATTCTAAATGCAGTTTCATATTTTATCTAAAGCAATTTTTAATTTTAGTTCTAATTACCTAGGGGATATACTGTAATATTATTCTTCAGAATATGTTACGTTATTCTTTTGGGATTGTGCAAATTTGATAGATGAGCCTATCTGCTCATTTCTGAAAGTCTGTGCAGTGTTTAGTTTAAGGTAGCCATTGTCAAAGTCCACTATCCTTGTGCCTCTTTTGTGTTGGGTCGAGCCTACTAACGAGACACTGACATGCTTCTTTGGAGTTGGAACCTTTGCTTTACAGCTTGAAATTCTGACTTTTTTGCACATACCCACTTTTTATCATGTGAGTAGAATGTGTTTCATGTGTTTACATTGAAGTTTTTAGCCGATTTACACTACGTGGCTTTCCTTGCTTTGCTTACTTGTGGATATCTAATTATATATATGGTCACCATTGTCTCTACTAATCTTGGAGTGAAAGCCAGCCTGACATATTGGAACCAATGCGTGTGAACTGAATGTTCCTGGTGGAAGTGTTTAAAAGAGGCGAATCAGACTCTGTAGTGGGGTCATTTCAGTCTAGTAAGAGTGCATTTCTTACAATGGTGATGGCTCACGTGATGACTACATTTATGAAGTAGCATGACCTCCGCACAATTTCAGTGGTGTTTTCCTCAAGACACATATTGGAATTGGACTATTTTATTATTTACCTTTGCCAGATTTCATTTTGATATGGACTTGCAGCAGCATACATGATTATTATTATTATTATACAGGATTTTTATAGCGCCGACAGTTTATACAGTGCTCTACAACATTAGGGCAGACAGTACAATTACAATACAATTCAATACAGGAGGAATCAGAGAGCTCTGCTCATTAGAGCTTACAATCTAGGAGGGAGGGTCAAGTTATACAAAAGGGTAATAGCTGTGGGGGATGAGCTAATGGAGAAAATAGTGCAGTTGTTAGATGGAGGCAGGATAGGCTTTTCTAAAGAGTTTTCAGGGATCGCCTAAAAGTGGATAAATTTGGAGACAGTCTGACAGATTGGGGTAGGGAAATCCAGAGGATGGGCGAGGCTCGGGAGAAGTCCTGGAGGTGGATATGGGAAGAGGTGATGAGGGAGCTAGAGAGCAGGAGGTCCTGGGAGAAACGGAGAGGGCGAATAGGTTGGTATTTTGAGACTAGGCCAGTGATGTAGCTGGGGGCAGAGTTGTGGATGGCTTTGTAACTTATTGTTAGCATTTTGAATTTAATTCGTTGGGCAAGTGGCAGCCACTGGAGGGATTGGCAGAGAGGGGTAGCAGACACTGAGCGGTTTGTAAGGTGGATGAGTCTGGCAGCAGCATTCATGATTGACTGAAGAGGGATAGTCTATTTAAAGGTAAGCCAATGAGCAGGGAGTTGCAGTAGTCAAGGCGAGAGATAACCAGGGAGTGAATCAGGAGCTTTGTGGTTTCATTGGTTAGAAAGGGACATAGTTTAGAGATATTGTGGAGGTTGAGGTGGCAAGCTTTGGAGAGTGATTGGATGTGGGGCCAAAGGAGAGTTCAGAGTCCAGGATAACACCTAGCACGCTGACATGTGGGGATGGGTGGATGGTTGTGCAATTGATCTTGACAGATAAGTCAGGGGAAGAGGCACGTGGGGGAGGAAATATTATAAGCTCGGTTTTGGACAAGTTGAGTTTGAGGAAGTGGTGTGACATCCATACAGATATGTTGGTTAGTAAGTTAGTGATGCGGGAAGAGACTGATAGAGTGAGTTGAGGGGTGGAGAGATAGATTTGTTTGTCGTCAGTGTAGAAATGATATTGAAATCCATGAGAGCCTGACCCAGGGAAGAGGTGTAGATTGAAAATAAAAGAGGTCCAAGAACAGAACCCCGACGGAGAAGGGAAGAGGAGTGGAAAAAGTAGAATTGTAAGTGACACTAAAGGTGCATTGGAATAGGTAGGATGAGAGCCACTGAAGAGCACAGTCACGGAAACCAAGGGAGTAAAGATTTTTTGAGGAGGAGAGGTTGGTCAACCGTGTCAAAGGCAGCGGAAAGGTCCAGAAGTAGGAGTACAGGATAGTGTCTGTTGGTTTTTGCAGTTAGTGGGTCATTTGTGAGTTTTAAGAGCAGTTTCTGTGGAGTGTTGAGGGCGAAATCAAGGGTGAAGGGGATCAAGAAGATTATTCTTAATGAGGTGGTCACTCAGTTGGTTGTAAACCAGGCTTTCAAGGAAAAGATTAAAAGGGGAGCAAGGAGATAGGGCGTAGGTTGTTAAGATTGGTAGGGTCCAAGGATGGCTTTTTAAATATGGGGGTGACTAGTGCATGTTTTAGAGCATTGGGGAAGATGCCAGAGGTGAGGGAGAGATTGAAAATGTGGGTTAGCGAGTGTAGGATGGAGTCAGAGGGCGACCATAGCATTTGAGAGGGAATAGGGTCCAGGGGACAGGTGGTTAGGTGGGCAATAGAAAAAAGTTTAGCAACTTCGTCTGTAGTAGCAGATTTGAATAAGGGGAGTGTCAGTTGTACCTGTTGACATGGGGTCTTAACTGGGGGAAATACCTGTAGAGTGGAGATTTCATCACGGATTGTATCAATCTTGTTTTTGAAGTAATTAGCAATCTCCTGAGCAGTGAATGAGTCAGTGGGTGGAGGTGGTGGAGGACGAAGTAGAGAGTTGAAGGTAGAGAAGAGTTTACGGGGACTGGATGAGAAGATGTTAATAAGAGTTGTAAAATAGGTCTGCTTGGCAGTGTGGAGGAAAGAATAGTATTTTTGGAGGGCAGATTTGTATTGGTTGAAGTCTTTGAGAGACTTAGTCTTGTGCCACAGATGCTCAAGAGCGCAAATACATTTTTTGAGAATTTTAGTGTCATCTGTTTGCCAGGGTTGTAGGGGTCAAGGCCTGATTCTGCGTGTAGTGAGGGAAGCAAGCTTGTCCAGGGTGGAGGACAGGGATTTATTGTAGATGGACGTGGCTTGGTTGGGGCAGGACAGGGGAGAGATTTTGTCATAGAGGTGGTCAGTAGCAGAATAGAGGAGAGAGGAGTTGAAGTTGCGAAATTTTCTACTGGTGATGGTTAGGTGATTGGGGGGAAAGGTGGTGGAAGACTGGGGGAGAGAGAAACTAATAAGGTGGTGGTCGGAGAGAGGAAAAGGATTGTTTGAGAAGTTGCATGGAGTGCATAGGTAGGAGAATACAAGGTCAAGGGTGTTGCCATCAGAGTGAGTAGAATGAAGAGGTTAGACTAAGAAGTTTAGAAGTAGCAAGGGTGTTGGTATTAGCAGGGATGTTGAAATCACAGAGAAGGATTGTGGAAATTTCCGAAGAGAGAAAGTAGGGTAAATCCTGTGACATCCTGTGTGGGCCGAAGGGCAGTATTCCAACATGATAACCACCCCAAACACACCTCCAGAAAGACCACTACCTTGCTAAAGAAGCTCAGGGTAAAGGTGATGGACCGGCAAAGAATGTCTCCAGACCTAAACCCTATTGAGCATCTGTTGGGCATCCTCAAACAAAAGGTAAAGGAGCGCAAGGTCTTTAACATCCACCCGCTCCGTGATGTCGTCTGGAAAAGAACTCCAGTGGCAACCTGTGAAGCTCTGGTGAACTCCATGCCCAAGAGGGTTAAGGCAGTGCTGGAAAATAATGGTGGCCACACAAAATATTGACACTTTGGGCCCAATTTGGACATTTTCACTTAGGGGTGTACTCACTTTTGTTGCCAGCGGTTTAGACATTAATGGCTGTGCGTTGAGTTATTTTGAGGGGGCAGAAAATTTACACTGTTATACGAGCTGTACACTCATTACTTTACATTGTAGTAAAGTGTCATTTCTTCAGTGTTGTCATATGAAAAAATATAATAAAATATTTACAAAAATGTGAGGGGTGTACTCACTTTTGTGAGATACTGTATATGATACATGATATATATGTTTATTTAGTTTGTCTTACTATTGGTTGCCAGCGGCTGCATTTATTACCCCTAGTCACACCAGCACATTTTTTATTTCTATTTTTGTTTGTGGTACTACCCCAAAGATACTATTCCAAAGAAAAAAATGATTTACCATTATCCTCTTGCATGCCTAAAGCCCTCTGTATAACACACAAATTGCCTGGTATTAAAGGAGTTGTAAAGGAGTTTTTCACCTTAATGCATTCCCTGCATTAAGGTGAAAAGCCTTCTATGCTGAAGCTGCCCCCCCAGAGCCCCCATTTGCTCCCGCTGCTGTCAATAAAATCCAGTGACACGGGAGCCAGGGACGGGGCCGAGTCCTGCTGTCTGTGTCAACTGACGCAGCAGAAGGGCTCGGGAGTGCACCTGCACGAG
This sequence comes from Lithobates clamitans, assembly GCA_037952925.1. Classification (NCBI taxonomy): domain Eukaryota; kingdom Metazoa; phylum Chordata; class Amphibia; order Anura; family Ranidae; genus Lithobates; species Lithobates clamitans. Next base: position 1,036,457 of record JBBGZY010000714.1, read on the forward strand.
TGCACCCATGGATGTGTTTGTGTTTTCGTGGGAAAAATATTAAGGCGTATTGTGAAAAAAAATTTGAACCACAGTGAATACTCAATCTCTAAATCAGATCGTGAAGGATAATTGGAATGGTTATCAACAAAGATTTTAAGTGACTGCTCCAGTTACATATATTTATTTTATTATTTTTTTGTACAATAAATATTAAGTTTGCTACTTGTTTGCATAAAGATCATGTTCATCACTCCATGGATATGTTTGAGTACTATAATTGCTTTGATTAAATTCCATTGAGTTATCCCCAATTATGTCATCTGCATCCAAGGCTTTTTTTTTTACTTTACAGGTATTACCAATTACATTAGATATGTACTGATTTGTATTAAAAGAAAGCATTTTTGTGAATGTAATCAATCAGCATACTATATGCCGCCCCATTGTGTTTAGCAATAGAAGGACACGGAGGAGGAAGGAGGGAAGGTGTGTCATTTACCACTGTGTATACACCTACACGTGTGACTTTATAGTAATGTGGGCTTAACAGATAAGAGAAAAGAAGAAATGAAGGGCTTAGCAGTGAACTGAAATTGAGCATTCTCCGTAGTGAATTTTTTTTTTGGACTCTCAGTACACCTCCCCTTTTCTGTTTCTCTTTTATGTTTCTTCCCTCCTTTCCCTTCTCCCTTCTTATCCTTCCCATCACTTCCCCCTTTCTCTTCCCTTTCTTTTCTCTTCCCCCTTTTCCTTCCTACCCCCCACCCCCCATTCCCATTCTTCCTTCCCTCTTCTCTTCCCCCCTCCTTCCTACTATTTTTCACCACTCCCCCCTCCTTTTTTTCTCCTTCCCTTTTACCTTTTTCCACCCCCCAGTGTAATTTCCAATGTTTTGCCCTCATGAAGCAGTGGATAGTTTTTTTACAAAGAAAAGTAAATATATTATGCTTTATAAAGGCATAACATGTTATAATCACGGATGAGCCTTGGATTCAGTATACTCTGGGTTTGAGGGGAAATCAGCCTCTTCTGGGTTTGCGATCCCAAACTAATGCAACAGTTCACCAGACCAAACTCTTTGCAATAATAATACACTTGAAGAGTCTTTGAAATTTTGTCAGCTGTCTTAGAAGGATTAAACAATGTGTGCTTTGTTATGTGCCCTTTGAAAATAAAAGGGGAAGAGTGGAGCATCCATAGTACCAGTGCATTGGAAGCTGTTGTATGGAAAGGATGAAGAAAGCTGATAAACTGTATAAGGAAATATCAGGGTCAGTTAGAAAAACTGTATTTTGATTTTGATTGCTAGCTTTTTGGGCAATTAATTCATTTGCTGCTTTTTATTACAGTGGACTTACGTCTTTAATTTTATTTTGGGGTTGATTTAAAATCAGCAGACTTTTTACAGTTCTGTGAAAAAGTAATTGCTCCCAAAGCTAAAAACTGCTTATGCCACCCTTGACGGCAACAACTGCAATCAAGCATTTGCAATAAGTAGCAAATGAGTCTTTTCACATTGCTATGGAGGAATTTTGGCCCACTCTTTTTTGCATAAATGTTTTAATTCTGCCATTTTTTTTGCTCATGAACACTTTAAGGTCATGCTACAGCAATCTGATTCAAGGACTTTGACTAGGCCACTCCAAAACCTTAATTTTTTTTTTTTTTTTTTTAGCCACTCAGAGGTGGACTTGTTGATGTGTTTCAGATCATTGTCCTGCTGCATAACCCAAGTGCACCTGAGCTTAAGGTCACAAAGTGATGGGCAGACATTTTCCTTTGGAATTTTCGAGAGAGAGCGCAGAATTAATTATTCTATCAATTAAGGCATGTCATCCAGGTCCTGAGGCTGCAAAGAAGCCCCAGACCATCACACTACCACCTTCATGTTTGAATGTTGGTATGATGTTCTTTTTATGAAATGCTCTGTTAGTTTTACGCCAGATGTAACGGTATGCACACCTTCCAAAAAGTTCTACTTTTGTCTCAGCAGTCCACAGAATACTTGCCCAAAATTATTGGGGATAACAAAGATGTTTTTTTGGCAAATGTGAGACAAGCCTTTGTGTTCTTTTTGGTCAGCAGTGGCTTTCACCTTGGAACTATCTCATGGATGCCTCTTTTGCCCAGTCTCTTTCCTATCGCTGAATAATGAACACCGACCTTAACTGAGGCAAGTGAGGCCTGCAGTTCTTTAGATATTGTTCTGGGTTCTTTTATGACCTCCTGGATGAGCCGTTGTTGTGCTCTTGGAGTTATTTTGGTAGACTGGCCACTTCCGAGAAGGTTCACCACTGTTCCAAGTTTTCTCCATTTGTGGATAATGGCTGGTTTGCCGGAGTCCCAAAGCCTTATAAATTACTTTGTAGCCCTTACTAGACTGATACATGTCAATTACTTTGTTTCTCATCTGTTCCTGAATTTCTTTAGAGTACAGTATGATGAGTTTCTTTTTTAGATCTTTTATTATTATTATTTATTATTATTATACAGGATTTATATAGCACCAACAGTTTACGCAGTGCTTTACAACATTAGGGAGGACAGTATAAGTACAATACAATTAAATACAGGAGGAATCAGAGGGCCCTGCTCGTTAGCGCTTACCATCTAGGAGGGAGGGTCAAGTTATACAAAAGGGTAATAGCTGTGGGGGATGAGCTAATGGAGAAAATAGTGCAGTTGTTAGATGGAGGCAGGATAGGCTTCTCTGAAGTTTTCAGGGATCGCCTAAAAGTGGATAAATTTGGAGACAGTCTGACAGATTGGGGTAGGGAAATCCAGAGGATGGGTGAGGCTCGGGAGAAGTCCTAGAGGCGGATATGGGAAGAGGTGATGAGGGAGCTAGAGAGCAGGAGGTCCTGGGAGAAACGGAGAGGGCGAAAAGGTTGGTATTTTGAGACTAGGCCAGTGATGTAGCTGGGGGCAGAGTTGTGGATGGCTTTGTAACTTATTGTTAGCATTTTGAATTTAATTCGTTGGGCGAGTGGCAGCCAGTGGAGGGATTGGCAGAGAGGGGTAGCAGACACTGAGCGGTTTGTAAGGTGGATGAGTCTGGCAGGAGCATTCATGATGGACTGAAGGGGGGATAGTCTATTTAAAGGTAAGCCAATGAGGAGGGAGTTGCAGTAGTCGAGGCAAGAGATAACCAGGGAGTGAATCAGGAGCTTTGTGGTTTTATTGGTTAGAAAGGGACGTAGTTTAGAGATGTTGCGGAGGTTGAGGGGGCAAGCTTTGGAAAGTGATTGGAGCTTTTTATGGTGCTTCACTTTGATAGACAGCTTATATTTAAGTGATTTATGGATTCATCAGGTCTGGCAATAATCATGCCTGGGTGTGGCGAATGAAACATAACTCAGCTTTCCAAAAAATGTGGTTAATCACAGTTCATTCATGATTTAGCATGGGGCAATTATTTTTTTCACATAGGGTCAGGCAGCTTTTTTCCCTTAATAAAAGAAAACATAATTTAAAATTAGCATTTTGTATTTACTCAGGTTATCTTTGTGTAATATTAAAATTTGTTTGATGTTCTGAATCATTTAGGTGTGACAAATATGAAAAAATAAAATAAATAAATCAGGATGGGGCCAAATACCTTTTCACAGCACTGTAGCTGCTGTCCTGTCCATAGCAAATTTTGCTGTGAGCAACAAGGACCTCTTATCCACTCCCAATGCCTCAATAATGAGGTGGGGGTAAAACAGGGGGGCTTCTAGTGAATTCTGGAATGCTCGCTTAATAATAAGGGGGTATACAGATATCTGTTTCCGCTCAGGGGAGTACTGTACGTTATTACCCCTTACTCATTTCCACAAAAAACAAAAAAAAGGTAAAAATAAACATACACACACTATCAAAAGTTTTTTTTTTTTTGTTTTTTTTAAGTGAAATATAACACAAAAGGGCACAAAAAATATTTTATTAATGTCCCTGCACTGTAATCCACATCAATCAGGGCATCCAGCAATCTAATCCTCATCAAATATGATATTTACTGCCCATACTTCCATCGCTAACTAACAGATTCCCAGATTTATCTCAGTCTCTGCTATGATGGAGGTGGGGAGGAGAGAGTGCATTATGTACGCATGGTTGAATGTCAGGGGAAACCTGCTCATTTCTTCTATGCTAGGGACCAGATTCTGCTGGCATGTCAGGGGGCATAGGATTTCTAGGCACAGTCTCATGGCTGTATATCTGTAATGTGACATGTTGCCTTTAACTACTAGTATCAGCAGATTGGTAGTGAGGTTTGGTGATGTCACTACAGTGGTGTTCACTGATCTTCTTGACAGTAGTTTAATGACATGAGGAAGCAAAACCATGCCTCTACCAAAATGGTCAACTCCACACAGTACAGAATAATGCATGGTAATTCATTAATGGGGGGAAGATCAGTGGCAGGAAGACCACATGCACCACTGGTGACTAGTCTTTTGCTCTTTGCCTGCATATCTTGCAGAGTTCATTTACAAGATATTTTCATATCACATTCATAAAAACGTCAGTTATATTTCCTATGTGTTCGGCCAGCAGTAAAAGCAGATCATGTGCCTTCCTTGTAAGAGCTCCATTAAACAAATGAGGCTCCAGTTCCACATGCCTACACATTCAACCAGCCTGTCAAAGCTCCATGCTGATTAAGAAATCAACAAAAACATTTTGTAATACATATTTCAGTTGCCATTAGAGGCCAAACGTAAACTAAAAAATGCTTATGAATTTGATAAACACACTTTGTGAGAAAAAAATAGTTAAAAGAATACAAAAATAAAGAAAAAACTGAATTATTTGCTCATAGATCCACAGTAACCTTGTAATAGAAGAGCCATTGCCTGTAAATGAATAGGCATTGCTGAGAAATCACAGTCAAAGAGCCCCTGACATGCCATAAATACAAGTCCTGCCACCCATTCTGTAGTAAATTAATCACTTGGAAAGTTAGTGGTTAGAGCTGTCTTCCTGCCTCTAGTCTTGAGTTATTGTTATTGCATGGTCTAAATAAAATTATTGCAGAGCCTTGTATATAAAGCAGCAGTTTCACATTTACCTCATTTAACAGAACCTTTCATTAGTTTGAAAAGAAAGTTATTCAGCTGTTGAGATATTACTCAGATGTATTGTCTGCCTAGGATATCAGCAAAGTTCCACTCAGTTGCTTCTGCAATACAAACTGGCATTGCTTAAAAGCATTATTTTATTAAGCTTATTTTCATTTGTTTTGCTTTGGCTTTTTTGTTAGTTTCTTCTCATTTGTTATTATTTTTTATTTCAAATGATTTACTTCACTATGCTAAGTTCAGAGTTCACCATCCTCATTTAATCACGATTCACCACAATCCATTTGCATAGTCCTTCTCGCTAAAATAAATAGGTAAAGATGAATACTTTATTAAAACTCTATACACACATACACTTGTACATATACAAATAGCTTTTCTCTATTCCACATTAAAATACTAATTTATTAAAGTGGTCAGAAAGGCTTTAGAATTACGTCTAAGATAGCTCAGCAAAGAAATCCCTGGTATGTGCATGAAGTGTATGTATAGTCAAAAACAAATTTCTGATTGGGAACAGTAGGGCAGGATTACAAATCCTGTCAGTTTATTTATTTATTGTTTATTTATTTTTTCTGTTTGTGTCACACTGGGGAGATGGTTCTCTACTTCTTCTCTGGAAGACAAAAAAGGAAATGAGAGAATATTTCCTCAAAGTGAGGAAAGTACCCCTCTTAGACCGTTGTCACCAGAATATTTATCCCCGTTGGATAAATAGTTCTCAAATCCTGTATTTTTCCTCACTTTCAATATTGTGGACAATGGCCTCCAGGACATACAAAGGGGTGAATTCCCCAAAAAATAGAGAGAAAACCAAACACATACAAATCAATGGTAATAAAGATAGCAGCAGTTAGTGAGATAAGACAGAGGGAGAGCTATAGAATGCAGGGGGGGATACTAGTCACAGAGGGGTCGTAAAACTTTAGAATAATGTGTAAGGAAACCAATATCTAAATTCAGGCCATTATTTTTCGCGTCAAAAAGAAGTATCATTCTTAGTTCAAACGTTTTCCTTTCCTGGATAGTTCTGAAATTCCCTTTAAGAACTAAAACATTGAGGTCTTCTATAGTGTGGTCCGGTTGTGAGAAATGATGTCCCACAGGTGTGTATAAACTGCAAGTTTTCTGCAAGACACCACTGATTTTCTGAACAATCTTAACAATATTATTAACAATTATATAATAAACAATTACCACCAAATACACTTCTAGTCACTATGGATGTAGAATCTCTGTACAGTAACATCCCTCACAAGGATGGCATGTCACAGATTCTTATCATTCTCACCAAACCACAAATACACGGCTAAGGATGTGACACAGCTCATCGAATTCATTCTTACACACAACTACTTCACTTTCAATAATGACATCTATCTCCAGTGTATGGGTACTGCTATGGGAAGCAAAATGGCACAACAATATGCAAGCGTATGCAAACAATTGCACTAATATGGCTACAATCAAATCAAGAAAATAACTGGAAAGTTTTTAAAATATTGTGGTTGGTAAAAAGGGAAAATACCTCATTGCTGAAAGAAAAAAATAATAAGATATAGACTACATTGAACAGGGGTAAACCATCCTTAGGTTGACTATGTGAACACTGGATTAAAACAAATATAAGACAGGAATTGTGTACCAATCCCAGATTAAAAGACTGCTCTGCTCACATTTAAAAAAATTGCTTAATACATTTATAATGACTGTATTATTATAGTGGGGCAGATATATTAAAAAAAAAAAACAGTTTGCCCATGGTTCCTCAAAAATTAAAAATCAAAATCACCTTTGCTATCACAGGTAGATTGCCTTGTAGGAAAAGGAGAAAAAAAGGAAGGGGTGGAATGAATAGAAAATATCTGAATACCATAACATAAACTAAAGAATTCCTACCTTCCATTTTCAACCAGCAACAAAACATTCCTCTTCTCTCCATTTTCAACAGATGACGTTTTTGCTAGAATATAATACACATTGAAATACTTTTGTAACATCTTTAGTCTAGTTAACTATATTGGTAGCTATATTGCAGAAATTGTTTTACTAATAACAGTTAACATAGTAAAAATCACATAAAGAATACATTTCTAGGTTACTATTATCTGTAAATCCTCACATTTCTATGTGCAGACAATGTACTTCTCTGTATTAGGACAGGTTTAGCCATAAAAAAAGAAATATTGGTGGTAAATAGTAAAACTGTATACAGTTCTCCATTCATAAAGGAACTTTATTCATTGTTATGACCAGTGATGGATGCACCACTTATAATTGCACCAATTAGCTGTGGGCAATAACCTCCTAATTTCTAGGCTGCTACCATGCTAGAAGGTCCATGGTAACACATAGGACACACGAGCCCTGTTAAGCCATGTGCAATGGAAAAGTTTCCGAGGTTCATTGCATACAGGTGATTCTTTATGTATAATATTACAACTACTGTACCTTCTGATAGCGACTTGTGACTGGCTGGCATAGGTTGCTGCCCATAGGGCCCTTTTTTTTTGAAGTACAGCATTAACTCATCTTTACAAACCACAAAACATAGCTACTAAAACTTCACTCTAGCATTTTATTTATTTATTTATTTATTGTATTTAAGGTATTTACAGTATTTATTTACTGAAACGCAGAGCACAGTGTGGAGCTTCCAATGTGCTCCCTGTATAATGATGCAAAGAATGTTCATGTATAAATAGAGAGAGAGCTGTGGCATGACCTTGAAAAAGTCACAAGTTTTTTCCAATGCAGTTTTTTATTTGCAGGAATGTGTCTTTGCCTGAATCCCAAAGCGAACAAAGTGCAAAGCACATTTTTGAAGCATGCAGCAATACTTTGTAATATAAGGGAGGGACTTTAAATGGAATGTAGTGACATGGTCTCTTTGCAGGATTTTTAACTCTTAAAGGGAAATTTTACTGTTGCTCAACAGACCCTGTCACTACCTGATGCACCTTAACATGCAATGTGTATTAAGAGCGCTTAAAAGAGAAGTATGGAGAAGTATAAACAAATATTTATATTCACCTAAGTGGATGCAGCATTGATCTGATGTTGCATCAGTCCCTCACCGTCACTGACTCTGCAGTCAGAACTGAGCAATCAAACACTGATGTTTCTCCCCTCCCCTGTTAGTGAGTGGCTCTCTGCTCTGCCCCTCCAGTACTCACTGGAGCCCCGGACTGTGAAGGGGGAGGGAGGTTCTGGCTCAGGCTCGATAAGATGCTGAGACAGCTGTTGATCCAGGCATCTGGATTTTTTTAAAGCCTGGACTAGGTCTTTGATATCAGTTGACAATGGATATTAATGGGTCACAGGAGTGCAGAACAAACTGCATGCCTGTGACCTACAGGAGAAGTACAATCAAAATAGCTTTGGCTATACTCTTAAAAAAAAAAAACAACCTGCTGAAGCAATGTGAATTCATTTACAAGGTATATCCCTATTAAATTCTACAACAACATTGACACTTCCAGATGTGTCAACAAGATAGCACTTTAGCCACTTGCAGTGCTGCACTTGCATTTTCCCAATGTTGTTGAAATACTGTGGGTAGAGTATTGGTTTGGGAGGAGAGGGGTGCAGCAACTGCACTCCCCAAAATGATTTTTCAGTAAACTTTCAATACAGATAGCTCTCCTGACCAGGAGCAAATCATTACAGCAGGCAGGATTTCTATAGCCAATATTGTCTGGCCAAGCACATAAAAAATTTCTTATAACAGCGTGACCACTGGAGCGAAAGGTATGGGAACTGTCGTAAGCTATGATCTTATCTTAGCTATCAATTGAAATCCATTTCCCATGTGTGGCATATTAGTCAAATGGGTTATCGACTACAGATCAATTATTCCAATCAGAAATGATTGATCTGAAAAAAAATCAATTATTTTAACTGTGTCCTATTGAGAAGATGTTTTTTTACTTCCTGCCTCAAAGACACCTCAGTGCCAGTTTGCCTTAATCATTTTCAGCTTCTCTTCTCCTCCTTGTACCAGAGAAAATTCATGATTGATAAGAAAGATGAGGGGCACTAGTGTGTTGATTTTGGGTTTTGTATTTTCATGGAATATAATTAATTAGACATAGTAGTCTCATAGCGCAAGAAGGTAAGCACTGCAGTATTTATAAATTTAGATTAGATGAGTGGTATTGTTTAGTTTTTGGGCCTTATCAAATGATATGTCTTTTGTTAACTCTGAATCAGTACATGTGTCGCTAATGTATGTTTTCTCTAAATATTTTAGTTTTGCAACTTTTTATGCCAAAAAAAGATTTTTTTGTGCATATTTTTTGATCTGTGTTTGTGTCTATCATCTTTGGATTCACTGCAGAACCTTAAGTTAAACTTGCCAAAGCAGAAGCAGGGGCAGAGGAGCTGCTGGGGGAATGACTTGAAAGACCTCAGCACTTCTGTTGTTAACTCTGGGGTTTCATTGCTGTTTATTACTACAGTATGTAAAAATTTGAATGTCCATAGCCTGGCCACAAATTCACTTTCAAGCTGATTTAAAATTTTAATGTCAATGGTGAACAAAGGAAGAGAAAAAAGGTTACAGCGGCCCTTTAAAATTCTTCCTAACTTTAAAACCTTTGCAGGGTTTGTTGGATAGTATTAGTAGCTGAATGGTTGCTTGAGGTGTTACCCGGAATTGACTTTAAAAGTAGATGTCAACCAAAACATTTTTTGCAGGCTTTTTAGGTGAGGACCTCTGGACATTTTTTTATATTGCTGTGTCCCTGTTTGGAAAATGTCCTTTAACTTCCAGTTCTGGTGACACTGGAGCAGGAAGTGAGGAAAACTGAACACACATAAAAACATTTTTTTAGTAGAGTGGAAAAGAATTAGAACCTCTGAAAGAGTTTTGCTGTTTGTGGCCTTGTGGGGAATTTTCCATTCACTTTTTGTACCAGTTACTGGTATCACTTACCACAAGAGGGGAGAAAAAAACTTCTTCAAAGAGACCACAAACTGCAATAAAACTGCTCAGTTTATAAACTGTCCTTATTATATAAAAAAATGCTGAAGTGCCTGGTGGAATCAGATCAAGGGAGGATGAGGAGAGTGTCAGTAAAGCGGTGATGTCCCCATGTGATGATGATGTGTCAGTGCACTGTGCTCAGGGTCACACCGTTACCGTGTGTATTAGTGAGGGGGGCCTGATGGAGATGCCATACACTGACTCCTTGCAGGTGAGATGTCGGGGATCTTTGTGGAACCTGAATTCCCTCCCTGTGTGTCGCCCTTAGTCCGGAGAGGGGGTACGCCTCTGTGTGACCGCAATACATGGCTGAAACCCCAGGAGATCTGACCTTCCCCTCATCTATTCGCAGAGAAGGTCAGGCTTGCTTTGGGAAGGCAGGGGATATTGGGGGACTGCTGGTTTATATGTGCCTGCTATGTTCTTCACAAATCTACAAAGCTTCTTCACCAGGTGTTTCCCAGAGGACAGTGTACATGGAATGAACCTGGATACACTGGACGCTTTACTTGCCGATTTTGGAGATTTGGACATTGGGTGGAGGTGACCATCAATGACTGCTTACCATGCTTGGGACAAAAGCTCTGCTTCTCCCATTGTCAAGACCAGGGAGTCTTCTGGCTCTCACTCTTGGAGAAAGCATATGCTAAGTTACATGGCTCCTATAAGTCCCTGTGGGCAGGTCAGGTTGTTGATGCTTTGGTAGATCTGATGGGTGGAGTGGTAGAAAGGTGGTCCTTAGAAGATGTGGAGGACAGCACCCAGAAGAAAATGCTTTGCAGAATGTTGGACCTGAAGGATCGTTGTGCAAAAAGTTGTTCTGTGCTCCACACTAAAGAAGGTGCTGGATCGTTGTGCAAAAAGTTGTTCTGTGCTCCACACTAAAGAAGGTGCTGGAGATCTGGGTGAATTTCACGCCTTTACAATTACAGACATCAAGGCTGGAGTCACAAAGTATGGGCATGAGTTGATTTTAATACGTGTGCATAATCATTGGGGGTAAAGCCGCTGGAGTGGAGCGTGGGGGAGGAAAGGTGATACATGGGCCTTGATTGACAAGTCAAAAAGTGTTACGTTTCTTTATGGTCTTCAAGATGGGGAGTTCTGGGTAGAGAAAGAAGAATTTCTGCAAGAGATCAATGAAGTTATTATGGCGTTTCCCGTGGATGAGATGAAGCATATACACAGCATTTGGACAGATTGTCCATTGCTCCACGCTCAACAGTTGTATGGTTCCTGGGTCAAAGGTCAGACTTCAGGTGGATCCCGTAACAATGTCAGTTTTACTGACAACCCTAAATTTTGGTTGGTTGTTATGAAGCAAAGTGAGGTGTATCTGGCACTTATGCAAAGCCCACAAAGTGAAATATCATCTGCCGATGATACACGCAGAAACAAGTCAAGAGGTATGATTTCAAAAAGTACTCCCTTGTATGCTATTGGACTTCATGTCTGGAGGGTGGAAAAACATTGTTTTAACTTCCAGAAGACTGTACTGCCACCTGTTGTTGCTGGCACCTCCTCACATGCCTATGACAGACAGCTTCACCTGCAGTGTGCACTTTCTCCTGGATATTACTTGGTTATATCCAGGACCTTCCTCAGGGACAGAGTGTTTTCTATGAATTCTGTTTAAATGTGCACTGGTATGCATTACTAATCCTTATAAAACTATACACTGCCTACCTTTGCGCCATGACTGTTTTTATTTTGAAATGTTGTTTAATGTGGAGGTAAATTAAAGCTGAAGAAAGTGTGAAGAAAAAATGCTGAAATTAATGCAGAAATAGAATGCTTTCAGAAATAGAAGTGTTAATAGTGTATATTTATCAATGAACAAAATGTAAATGAACTGAAGAGAATTCTAAATCAAATCAATGTTTGGCGCGACCATCCTTTGCCTTCAAAACAGCATCAATAATTCAATTATCCTAGGTACATTTACACACAGTTTGTGAAGGAACTTGGCAGGTAGGTTGCTCCAAACATCCTGGAGAACTAACCACAGATCTTCTGTGGACGTAGTCTGCCTCAAATCCTTCTGTCTCTTCATGTAATCCCAGACAGACTCGATGATGTTAGGATCAGGGTTTTGAGGGGGCCAAGCAATCACTTCCATGACTCCTTGTTCTTCTTTACACTGAAGATGTTTCTTAATGGCATTGGTTGTATGTTTGGGGTCATTGTCCTGCTGCAGAATAAATTTGAGGCCAATCAGATGCCTCCCAGATGATATGACATGATAGATAAGTATCTGCCTGTATTTCTCAGCATTGAGGACACCATTAACCCTGACCATATCTCAAGCTACATTTGTAGAAATGCAGCCACAAACTTGCAAGGAACCTCCACCTAGACGTGGGATGCAGAAAAATGGCTGCAGGTGCTCCGGATTGATGAGTCAAAATTTGAAATATTTGGCAGTAGCAGGAGGCAGTTTGTTCACAAATGTCTGGAGAGTGGTACAATAATGAGTGTCTGCAGGCAACAGTAAAGCATGATGGAGGTTCCTTGCAAGTTTGGGGCTGCATTTCTGCAGGAAGTGAGGGTTTGGCCCCCAAAGAGCCCTGATCTCAACATCATCAAGTCTGTCTGGGATTACATGAAGAGACAGAAGGATTTGAGGCAGCCTACATCCACCAAAGATCTGTGATAAGTTCCCTGAGATGTTTGGAAGAACCTACCCGCCAAGTTCCTTAAAAAACTGTGCGCAAGTGTACGTAGAAGAACTGATGCTGTTTTGAAGGCAAAGGGTGGTCACAGCAAAAATTGATTTGATTTGATTTCTTCTGTTCATTTACTTTCCATTTTGTTAATTGATAAAAATAAACTATTAACACTTCTATTTCTAAAAGCTTTCTCTATTTACAGAATTTTTTTCACAGCTGCCTAAAACTTTGCACAGTACTGTATATATATATATATATATATATATATATATATATATATATATATATATAAAGCAGGTAAAATAAGTATTAAACACGTCACCATTTTCTAGGTAAATATATTTCTAAAGGTGCTATTGACATGAAACAATAACCACATATCGGAGAAAAACCCATGCAATCCATACATACAAAGAAACTAAAACAAATAGGTTCAGAAATTAAGTTATGTGTAATAAAATGCAATGACACAGGGAAAGAGTGTTTAACACATGAAGAAAGGGAGGTGCAAAAATGCATGGAAATCCAAGACACCAGCTGAAATCTATCAGTAATTAGAAAGCAATCCTGCCCCTTGTCAGTGTAAATTAATATCAGCTGGTTCAGTCTAAATTGATAGCCCATAGAAAGGTGTCTCATTACACAAGAAACATCTCATGATGAGTAAAAGCAAAGAGCTCTCTAAAGACCTTCACAACCTTATTGTTGCAAAACATACTGATAGCGTTGGTTACAGAAGGATTTATAAACTTCTGAATATTCCAGTGAGCACTGTTGGCACCATAATCTGGAAGTGGAAAGAACACAATTTCACAATAAAATGGCCACGACCAGGTGCGCTTTGCAAGATTTCTGACAGTAGAGTGAAAATAATTATCAGAAGAGTTGTCCATGAGCCAAGGACCACTAGTAGAGAGCTTCAGAAAGACTTGGAATTATCTATTAGCAGGTACAATTGCTTCAAAGAAAATAATAAGTGATGCACACAACCGCCTGTATGCACGCACATCACACAAGACCCCACTGTCGAAGAAAAAGCACTTTAAAGCTTGTTTAAGCACTTTAAAATGTGGATGCCATAATAGACACCATGTTTGGAGGTCAAATGGCACTGCGCATCACCCCAAAAACTATACCAACAGTGAAGTTTGGAGGTGGGAGCATGGTGTGGGGCTGTGTTTCAGCATATGGTACTGGCAAACTTCACATCATTGAAGGAAGGATGAATGGAAAAATGTACCAAGATCTTCTTTATAAAAATCTGCTGCCATCTATTAGGATGATGAAGATGAAATGGGGGTGAACATTTCAGCAAGACAATGATCCCAAACACAAAGCCAAGGAAAATCTCAATTGATTTCAAAGAAAGAAAATAAATCTGCTAGAAAGGCCCAGCCAATCACCTGACTTGAATCCAATAGAAAATCTATGGAAAGAACTAAAGATCAGAGTTCATAGAAGAGGCCCATGGAACCGTCAAGATTTAAAGACTGTTTGTGTGGAAGAATGGGCCAGAATCACACCTGAGCAATGTATGCAACTAGTTTCTCCATATAGGAGGCATCTTGAAGATGTCATTACCAACAAAGGATTTTGTACAAAGTATTAAATAAATTTCAATTAGCGTGCTCAGTACTTTTTTCCTGTGTCATTCCTTTTTATTTCACATAACTTAATTTCTGAACTTATTTGTTGTGGTTTCTTTGTATGTATTGATTGCATGGGTTGTTGCCGACATATATATATACCGTATATACTCAAGTATAAGTCGTTCCGAGTATAAGTCGAGGCCCTAATTTACCACAAAAAAATGGGAAAAACGTATTGACCCGAGTATAAGACGAGGGTGAGAAATGCACAGCTACTGTAAGTGGAAAAGAGGGTCAACAATGCCCATTTGCATGCCTCACTGCGCCCATTTGCATGCCTCACTGTGCCCATTTGCAGCCATAGGTCCCCCGAACTTCAAACTCGGTAGTTAGGGGTTCCTAGATGCCCCCTAGCTGCAGCCAAAATTTGGGGTCTCTGAACCCAAAGTGTCCCTAAATGACATTGCTACAGATGGACACAGTTGACCGACTTTGGGGCCCCGTATCTCGGGGACACTTAGTGCTAGGAACCCCAAATTTGGTGTGCAAACCCAGTGGAACTAGTACAATAAAATATCCAAAGCTGGGATTTCTAGAACCAAGAGACCCCGAGATATAGGACCCCAACAATCGGTTCAGAAAATGTCAAGCACTTTTCTGCAGCAGAGAATGACATTTTCCGAACCTATTTTGGGGCCCCATATCTCAGGGCCACTTGGTGCTAGGAACTCCAGCTTTGGATATGTTGTGGTACCAGGTCCACTGGGTTTGCACACCAAATTTGGGTTTCCGAATACTAAGTGACCCTGAGATACAGGGCTCCAAAGTCGGTGCAGAAAATGTCAAGCACTTTTCTGCAGCAGAGAATGACATTTTCCGAACCAATTTTGGGGCCCCGTATCTCAGGGCCACTTAGTGCTAGGAACTCCAGCTTTGGAAATGTTGTGGTACCAGGTCCACTGGGTTTGCACACCACATTTGGGGTTTCTAGCACCAAGTGGCCCTGAGATACAGGGCCCCAAAGTCGGTTCGGAAAATGAAATTTTTTGCCGTAGAAAAGTGCTTGACTCGAGTATAAGTTGAGGGGGGCACTTTCAGCACAAAAAAAGGTGCTGAAAAATTTGACTTATACTCGAGTATATACGGTATACAGTATCTCACAAAAGTGAGTACACCCCTCCCATTTTTGTAAATATTTTATTATATCTTTTCAGGTGACAATACTGAAGAAATTACACTTTGCTACAATGTAAAGTAGTGAGTGTACAGCTTGTATAACAATGTAAATTTGCTGTCCCTTCAAAATAACTCAACACACAGCCATTAATGTCTAAACAGCTGGCAACAAAAGTGAGTACACCCCTATTGAAAATGTCCAACTTAGGCCCAAAGTGTCAATATTTTGTGTGGCCACCATTATTTTCCAGCACTCCCTAACCCTCTTGGGTATGGAGTTCACCAGAGCTTCACATGTTGCCACTGGAGTTCTCTTCCACTTCTTCATGAAGACATTATGGAGCTGGTGAATGTTAGAGACCTTGTACTCCTCCACCTTCCATTTGAGAATGCCCCACAGATGCTCAATAGGGTTTAGGTCTGGAGATATGCTTGGCCAGTCTACCACCTTTACCCTTAGCTTCTTTAGCAAGGCAGTGGACATCTTGGAGGTGTGTTTGGGGTCGTTATCATGATGGAATACTGCCCTGCGGCCCAGTCTCCGAAGGGAGGGGATCATGCTCTGCTTCAATATGTCACAGTACATGTTGGCATTCATTGTTCCCTCAATGAACTGTAGCTTCCCAGTTCCGGCAGCACTCATGCAGCCCCAGACCATGACACTCTCACCACCATGCTTTACTGTAGGCAAGACACACTTGTCTTTGTACTCCTCACCTGGTTTCCGTGACACACGCTTGACACCATCTGAACCAAATAAATTTATCTTGGTCTCATCAGACCACAGGACATGGTTTCAGTAATCCATGCCCTTAGTATGCTTGGCTTCAGCAAACTGTTTGCGGGCTTTCTTGTGCATCATCTTTAGAAGAGGCTTCCTTCTGGGACAACAGCCATGGGACAACAGCCATGCAGACCAATTGAAGTGTGCAGTGTGCGGCGTATGGTCTGAGCACTCACAGGCTGACCCCCCACCCCTTCAACCTCTGCACCTATGCTGGCAGCACTCATATGTCCATTTTCCAAAGACAACCTCTGGATATGACGCTGAGCATGTGCACTCTACTTCTTTGATCGACCATGGCGAGGCCTGTTCTGAGAGGAACCTGTCCTGTTAATCCGCTGTATGGTCTCCACCGTGCTGGAGCTCAGTTTCAGGGTCTTGGCAATCTTCTTATAGCCTAGGCTATCTTTATGTAGAGCAACAATTTAATTTCTTCATTGTTGTCACATAAAAATATGTAAAAAAAAATATTTACAAAAATGTAATATATATAAAATGTAAATATGTTATTGCTGGATAAACTATGTAACCAAATTCTAAATTGTATTGGCTTACTAAGTTCCTGTAGCTTCATCAATTGTATTTTATCTCTTTGAACATTTTCTTGATTGTGAGTATAATGCAGAGAGGCTTTTTCCAAGGCAAACCATCCTTCTTTCCATTCCATAAGAGTACATGAATTTTTGTAATATAAAAATCCGATAACATCAAACTCTAATTCTACTAAGGACCCGTTCACAGTAGGCACAAAGCTCTGCAAAAAAAAAAAAGCCAATAAAAGGAAAAGGACATTCTGATATTCTGAACAGCTACACATCTAAGCTTAACAAATCCTAATGGTATACATCAGTGTTTTTCAAAGCTGTCCTCATATCCAACCAAGGATAACTTTTTGATTGTCCTAATTATTGAAGAAAAGCCAGACAGCTAGGTTTCAAGAATTGTATGATTTGCTGTAGAATCCGAATGAAAACATTTAGGAGAATACCTACTGTTAAAAAAATATATACATATTTGCAATAATAACAACGTGATCAAGTGTCGCACAAAAAAAAACTTGATGTCACACCACTGCGCTATGGTATAAAATGAATGGTGATTTTAGCTGCCAACTTAAAAAGAAAAAGCTTATAACAACGTATTCTAAATGAATAAAATAGTGGCGCTATGAATAAGATATCCTAAAGAGTTGCTAAATCATAAAGTAGTGGTGCCTACTAATACATACCATTAACCTGAAGTGCTAGTATTAAATAATAAGGTACTCGTGATAATTCAAATAATACTAAGTGAAAACTGTGTATGCATAACTTTCATACTTGCAATACACTAGATTCACTGATCTGTCTGAATTTGTTAATGCTCCTATAAATGTAGCGCATCCCCGCAGGAGCTCCTAGTGAATAGGGATCCCCCACCCTGCACAGCCAGGGTTCCCAATTTTCCACAGGCTCATTGAGACAGGAAACAGTCCACGCAGCTTTGCTTTGTTTTGTTTTTTTTATTTAGGGGTTAATAACATGGATGGGGATAAGGTATTATGGGATGTCCACTTGACTGGAACAAAGTCTCTTCAGGGGCACTTCAACTATATACACTCTCTGTGTATACTCCTCTTCCTCCAGCACATCACTTACTTGCAGGTACACTCAGACCCAGCTGGAACACTGTTATTCCCTGTACACAAGAGCGGACTTTTCGACCAGACTGGTCCGACGGACTGAATCCAGGGGACAATCCGACCGTGTGTGGGCTTCATCGGATCTTCAGCGGACTGTTTCTGTCGAAAATCTGACGGACTTTAGATTTGGAACATGTTTCAAATCTTTACGTCGGAACTCCGCCGGACCCAGTTCCTATCGAGAAATCTGCTCGTCTGTATGCTAGTCCGACGGACGAAAACTGACGCTAGGGCAGCTATTGGCTACTGGCAATTTTAGTCTGGTCATACGTCATCACGCACGAATCGGCCTGACTTTGGTGTGATCATGTGTAGGCAAGACTGTTCGTTCGAAGTCCGTCAAAAGTCCGTCGCAAAGACTGTCGGACCTTTGTTGCCGAAAAGTCTGCCCGTGTGTACAGGGCATTAGGGGAATCTGACAAGGCACTCAGTCAGATCCAGCAGAAGCTCTTTACAGGCAGGGACCACTGGCCCCTTTGGTGTGTTAAAAATGTCCTAGTGTTCAGCTACCTTCCTGTGGCTACTGAGCCCAGCACCACCTCTTCAAGCACTGCCAGCCTGCCCCTCTCACTAATCCTCCTGGCTAATCTTCCATAGTCCTCCCAGACTGACTCTCCAGCTATCCCAGACTGGCACTAACCAATCCTCTCAGGCTGTGTCTCCCTGGAGATATCCTGGACGTGTTCGCTGGCTCCTGCTGTCCTCACTCTTGCTCCCATGCCTCTAGACAGGACTCCAGCTTCCACCCGAACTCCACACTGCCCCTACTGGGCTGACTGAGAGTATTTAAGAGGTAAATTTACCAACACTACAAAAACCTATGTACACTAACTAGCTCTCTACACTAGAGGGTGCTACATAATAAACAATTGCTTTTGGCAGAACTGTCATTTACTTGCTTACTTATTGGTGGTACTGAATCTTTACAATTCGAGGAACCATTCAAGGTTACCTTAAAAGTAACATGAAAAACCCATATATTGACAAATGATATTTTCCAACCTTGCACACACAAATGTGATGTAACTACTGTATCATCAGTCTATTGTATCAGCTTTTTGTCTCGATATCAACAGAGCATGATCTGTTAATTGTGGAGATGAGCCAAACATACCAGCTTCAAGGCGTGTTCACAAAGCATGACTAAAGTTTAGGTGCTGAATCTGAACTCCACTGAAGTCAATGGGGGCCGATTGTAAAAAAAAAGTAATGACCATTTTCTAGGCTAAAAGGCAGGGGATCATCAAACAAACTGAATGGGGGCCTGGAGAACATATAACAAAGGAAAAAAGAATGTTAAAAATTCTGTCTGGTGGGAAAAGGCCATAATAATAATGTTTATTTTAACCACTTTAGCCCCGGAAGATTTGCCCCCTTAATGACCAGGCCATTTTTTGCGAAATGACACTGCTTCGCTTTAACTGACAATTGCGTGTTCGTGTGACGCTGTACCCAAACAAAATTGACATCCTTTTTTTCCCCCATAAATAGAGCTTTCTTTTGGTGGTATTTGATCACCTCTGCGGTTTTTATTTTTTGCGCTTTAACTGCTTGCTGTCCGCCCGCCATCAAATGACGGCGGTGCGGTGCAGCTCTCTGGGACGCCATCCCAAAATAGCTGCTCTGTGCAGCGTGGCGATCGCAGCCGCACCATGTTGCTAGGACATGGCGTAACCCTGATCTCTGTAAGGAGCCGCATCCGCGGCTCTTTAACTATGTGATCGGCTGTGTCCAATCACAACTGGCCACATGTAAACAAGGAAGTACCGGTAATCGTCTCTCCTCGCCTCACACTGACAGAGTGTGAGGAGAGGAGAGCCGATCAGCGGCATTTCCTCACAAGGGGACATGTAGGAATGTAATCAGGGCACTGATGATCAGATTACAATTACAATAGTGCAATACACTGTTACCAATCAGTGCCCAACACTGCCCACCAATGCCAGCTATCAGTGCCCAATAGTGGCAGCAATCAATGCCCACCACTGCACACAAGTGCCACCAATCAGTGCCCATTAGCGATGCCAGTCAGTGCTGGCAATCAGTTCCACCTATTAATGCTGCCCATCAATGCCCATCACTGGCTGCTGTCAATCAATGCCCATCAGTGTCACCCATCAGTGCCACCCATCAATGCTCATCAGTGCCCATTAGTACCGCCTATTCTTGCCGCCTAACAATGCCCACCAGAGTTGCCTATCAGTGCCCACCAGTGCCACCTATTAGTGCCCATCAGTGCCAACTAACAGGGCCCATCAGTGCTGCCTATCAGTGCTCATCAGTGCCACATATCAGTGCCACCTATCAGTGCCCATAAGTGCGGCATATTAGTGCCTCCTCATCAGTGCCACCTAATCAGTGCCCATAAGTGCCGCCTCATCAGTGCCCATAAGTGCCACCTCATCAATGCCCACCAGTTCAGCCTATCAGTGCCCATCAGTTCCGTCTCATAAGCGCACATCAATGAAGGTGAAAAATTACTTAATTACAAAATTTACTGACAGAAAAAAAGTAAAAAACATTTTTTTTCAAAATGTTTGGTCTTTTTTTTTGTAAAAAATAAAAAACCCAACAGTGATTAAATACCACCAAATGAAAGCTCTATTTGTGTGAAGAAAATGATAAAAAATTTGTTTGGGTACAATGTAGCATGACTGTGCAATTGTCATTCAAAGTGTGACAGCGCGGAAAGCTGAAAAATGGCTTGGACAGGAAGGGGGTGTAAGTGCCTGGTAGGCAAGTGGTTAAACAAAAAAAAGTGACAATTTTGAAAAAACACAATATTTTTTACATTTTGCTATAATTAATATCCCCAAATTTTAAAAAAAAATTCTTCCTCAGTTTAGATCGATATGTATTCTTCTACATATTTTTGGTAAAAAAAAATTGCAATAAGCGTATATTGATTGGTTTGCGCAAAAGTTATAATGTCTTTAAAATAGGGGATAGAATTATGGCATTTTTATTATTCATTTTTTCATAATAATGGCGATGATCTGCGATTTTTATCGGGACTACGACATTGCGGCAGACAGATCGGACATGAAAAAATAGCCACTAATTACTGTATGAATGTCACTGGCAGGGAAGGGGTTAAACACTAGGGGGTGATCAAGGGCTTAAATGTGTGTCCTAGGGAGTGTTTATAACTGTGGGGGGATGGGACTGCTTGGGGGAGGAGACCGATTGCTGTTCCTAAGCAGTTGGAACAACAGATCAGTCTCCTCACCCCTGACAGAACGGAGATCTGTCTGTTTACTGTCTGATTACATCTCTCAGGAGCGATCACGGGTGCCTGGCGGACACTGCGACCGCCGGGCACACGCATTGGCTTAGTTGTTGCGCCGGCTAGTGCTCTTAAAGCGACATACAGCTACAACGGCGGCAGTATAACTGCAGCGGCTGGTCCTCAAGTGGTTAAAATGCAAAGTTACTTTAAATAATATGTCTGTGAAATACTGTATCTATACAATATATATAGATACAGACATTTACAAAGAAACAAATGTTGTTTAAATTGCTGGAAAATGACAGCTCCCAGCTGCTTACTTCTGTTTGTAAACAAAGTGGCCAGGGCTTCCCTTCATTTATACCAGACCCTTTTACTAGATTTAGTAGCCCCCAAATATTTGAATGAGTAAAGGGTATATTAAAAAGTAAAAAGTATACTTACTTACACATTTTTTGGCAAACCCTTTATTAAAAAATAAAATGCTCCACAATGTACACAGACTGGAGGAGGTTTCCTAAAACTGGTGCACTCAGAATCTAGTGCAGCTGTGCATGGTAGCCAATCGGCTTTTAACTTCAGCTTAATTAAGTTTTGACAGTAAAACCTGGAAGCTGATTGGTTACTATGCAGAGCTGCACCAGATTCTGTCTGCTCCAGTTTTAGTAAATCAACCCCGCTGTCATTTACATTGTCCAGCAATGCTGATTCACTTCATTCAAAATGAACAACACACACCAAAAGATTAAAATCTCGCTGCCCTATGGACATATCCATTCCCGCCTCTGACTAGCAGCAAAAAAATACATCTTCTGGGGTCCCACAACTATAAGTAAACAAAGTGACATGGTCTATTGGGTGACATGATTGGCTAAATATGGCTATTTCTTGTCATTGTCATTGCCCATATTTAGTCATTTATTTATATGACTGGGGATTTCCAAGCAGTAAATCAATGAGGCTGGGTGAAGCGACAGGAAGGAAGCTGTCATATAAAATATAGGTAGAAATACCGCTACTATATATGACCTTTGACTCCCACAAAATGAGCAAAAGGTCCAACGTTCCGATAAGATTTAGTCTGAACCTGTGTTAGGATGGGACCTTGAGTAGGGATGAGCAGAATAATGAAGAATTTAATTATTATGATGCAAACTTGCTAGCTTTGTGATCAAACATCTTTAGGTC
This sequence comes from Lithobates clamitans, assembly GCA_037952925.1. NCBI lineage: Eukaryota > Metazoa > Chordata > Amphibia > Anura > Ranidae > Lithobates > Lithobates clamitans. Next base: position 1,058,805 of record JBBGZY010000714.1, read on the forward strand.
AGCAAACCTTCTTTACCCGGGATTATCAATAGCACCTTAGTCTTCAATGGCTTAAAGGATAACTAAACCCAATAATAAAATGTAATATATTGCAGATTGCCAGTTGCATTTTCACAACTACAAACAATATCTGCTAATCTTGCCATAAATGCAATGTATTTATCACAACATGTAAGCTGAAAACACAAAGTTATTTTTTTTTCTGTAAATTATATCTCACCATCCCATATCAAATGGAGATGAACGGTTGCACAAATGTTGTCAGAAATTCTGATTGTCAAGAACGTGGTGACGTACAACACGTACGACGAGCCGAGAAAAATGAAGTTCAATAGCCAGTGCGGCTCTTCTGCTCGAATCCGAGCATGCGTGGAATTTTGTGCGTCGGAATTGTGTACACACGATCGGAATTTCTGAGAACAGATTTAGTTGTCGGAAAATTTGAGATCCAGCTCTCAAATTTTTGTTGTCGGAAATTCCGACAGCAAATGTCCAATGGAGTCTACACACGGTTGGAATTTCTGACAACAAACTCACATGGAACATTTGTTGTCGGAAATTCCGACCGTGTGTACGCGGCATATTAGTACTGGACGTGTGCACATTTTGGGCCAGAAATGACATCTACTTGCTGAATCCAGTAAACATAATGCAGTTTTTAGATGTATATTACTGTGGAGACAGAACAAGAAAGAACAGCCACTTGTATTGTCTTCTTTACTGGTTACATCATTAACAAATAAGGTAAAGCAGATTAATCTTTCTTTTAGAATCATTGTATGATAGTTTATAGATTATTTTGGTTAAATAAAAGCCAATAGTTTTTTTTTTTCCCACATAGACCATATTTGGTTGCATTTACAATTTCAAAAGTTTTCTTGATAATTTCCCTTTAGCACAGTAACATTAAAAAAATATTTGCATATGTAAAAAAAAATTTAATTAAAGCTGGCTCCTGTGAGAGCATACAGTTAACGCCAATTTATTTAATGCTAATGCCCGAGGCTTAGCTTTATCAGATAATTATCGGCATTACCTTAGATAGTGCCTTGGCCCATTCTCGTTGAGTCTCTACACTTTCAGCTCCAAAAAGAAACATACGTTCTGACAATAAGTATATCTCAAAGGTAAAGATGGCCCTAGAACAGAAGAGAAAAAAAAAAACAGTTTTATTTAGATTGAATAATCTAACATAGCCAGAGGCTTAATTCTTTCAGTAGTGTTTGCTATTTCATGCAACACTAGAATACCTTTACCCATTTTTGTTAGTGGAGAGAAAAAATAGGTAATAATGTTTGATATATAGAAACCTTAAAAAAATTACTGTATTTAGTAAAATGTCTAGTACTTACATTCTGCATATGACTTCTCATATATTTCTTTTCTTATAGATATTGCAAAGGATCCAAAAAAATAATTATATTAAAATCTCAGATAACCCCAGAGGGCTTCATTTTTTTCTCTCTTTTTATCAGCGCCTATTTATTCAGAAATGTATTTCCTACAAATATTTCAAAGATTCACAGCTCATTTTCTGAAGCTAATTAAAGGGAAAGTGGTGATGGGTATAAAATGTGCATCAAGCCTGGCAAATACATTTATGGCTAAAAGGATTTCTCAAATACTAATACACATTCTAGTTAGATTTTTATGGTAGTCATACAAAGACCTGAGTTTTAATTGGAAAGGTAAGCTTGATACAATAGTGATAACAGGAGTAACGTGTTTCCCTCTGTTTACAATCAAGAGTCTACCAACTTTTTAAACTGAACATACAGTATATCACAAAAGTGAGTACACCCTCACATTTTTTGTAAATATTTTATTATACCTTTTCATGTGACAACACTGAAGATATTACACTTTGCTACAATGTAAAGTAGTGAGTGTACAGCATGTATAACAGTGTAAATTTGCTGTCCCCTCAAAATAACTCAACACACAGCCATTAACCACTTAAGCCCCGGACCATTTGGCTGGCCAAAGACTAGAGCACTTTTTGCGGTTCGGCACTGCGTCGCTTTAACTGACAATTGCGTGGTCGTGCGACGTGGCTCCCAAACAAAATTGACGTCCCTTTTTCCCCACAAATAGAGCTTTGTTTTAGTGGTATTTAATCGCCTCTGCGGTTTTTATTTTTTCCGCTATAAACAAAAAAAGGGACAATTTTGAAAAAAAAACATTATTTTTTACTTTTTGCTATAATAAATATCCTCAAAAAATATATAATTTTTTTTTTCCCTCAGTTTAGGCTGATACGTATTCTTCTACATATTTTTTTGGTAAAAAAAAAATCACAATAAGCGTTTATTGATTGGTTTGTGCAAAAGTTATAGCGTCTACAAAATAGCGGATAGTTTTATGGCATTTTTATTAATAATTTTTTTTTTACTAGTAATGGCGGCGATCAGCGACTTTTATCGTGACTGCAACATTATGGCGGACAGATCGGACACTTTTGGTGCTATTTTGGGACCATTCACATTTATACAGCAATCAGTGCGATTAAAAATGCATTGATTACTGTGTAAATGTGACTGGCAGTGAAGGGGTTAACCAGGAGGGGGCGTTGCAGGGGTTAAGTGTGTCCCAGGGAGTGATTCTAACTGTAGGGAGATGGGCTACGTGTGACATAACACTGATCACCGCTCTCGATCACAGGGAGCTGTGATCAGTGTCATTAGGCAGAACAGGGAAATGCTTGTTTACATCAGCATTTCTCCATTCTTCCTCTCTGTGAGATGATCGCGAGTATCCCCTCACGGAGCTCACGTCAGGGTCGCGCATGCGACCACATGGCGGCAAATTTAAAGGGACATACCTGTACGCCCATTTGCCTGTCCATGCCATTCTGCCGACGTAAATGTTTGTGTGGCGGTTGGCAAGCGGTTAATGTCTAAACAACTGGCAATAAAAGTGAGTACACCCCTAAGTGAAAATGTCCAAATTGGGCCCAATTAGCCAATTTCCCTCCGGTGTCATGTGACTCAAGGTCTCAGGTGTGAATGGGGAGCTGGTGTGGGAAATTTGGTGTTATCGCTCTCACTATCTCATACTGGTCACTGGAAGTTCAACATGGCACATCATGGGAAAGAACTCTCTGAGGATCTGAAAAAAAGAACTGTTGCTCTACATAAAAATGGCCTAGGCTATAAGAAGATTGCCAAGACCCTGAAACTGAGATGCAGCACAGTGTCCAAGACCATACAGCGGTTTAACCGGACATGTTCCATTCAGAACAGGCCTCACCATGGTTGACCAAAGAAGTTGAGTGCACGTGCTCAGCGTCATATCCAGAGGTTGTCTTTGGGAAATTAACATATGAGTATTGCCAGCTTTGCTGCAGAGGCTGAAGGGGTGATGGACTGGCCAAGCACGTGTCCAAAAAACATATAAAGAGTGCTGCGCAAATAAAAGTCCTTAAGTAAAATAAATGTATGAAAATGGAGTGACAGAATCAGAGGACAAAAACCACCAGTGACAATTAAGCTGAGATCAATATCTGGATGGTGACAAATCCCTCCACCGGGCATGGATGGCCCCTCACCTCAGACATTCGACCTGAAACAGGTCACACCGCTTAAAACCATAGATGGATCAATCTGTGTGGTTGTTGGTTCCTCCTTCACTTCCCAGCACACGGTACAACAGCGGATGTTACATATAAAATAAAGGGCAGAACATAGTGCACTCCGTGGCTACTTTATTGAATAAACAAGGAAGGCAAATAAATTAGACACTTACAGAGACCGGCACTCCGATCCGAGTGCCGGCTGACAAGCGTGTGATCGTGTCTGCGAATGACCACGGGTGACGTCATACGCTCCTTCCCCCGTACGCGTTACGTCCTGTGGGCGGGACTTCATTGGCGTGGGGCAGGATGCGCAATGACGGCCCGCACTATTTATGTTTAGTGCCATGGTGACGGTAGCACCAATCAGAGGATCAGGGGCGATAATCAGGGAGTCTGGCACCTCCCATCATTGCATCTTAACCCATGGTTGCTAATGCACTCCCCTTACAAAAGGGAAAACGAAACTTACAACACCTCCAGCAGCAAACAAATGATGAAAGAAAAGAAAAATATAAAAAGAACTTTACCTGCAATACCCGGATGACAAATTTCATTAAGTGCAGTAAAGAAGTTCATCTTAAATTTAAAAATTGCAGTATTTACTCTTAAACACGCATAAACACATGCTGCAAATTTGCATGTAAAAAAGTCGCATAAAAAAATCGCATATATACAAAATATATGGACCATATGAAACAGTATATATAAAAAACTTTTTTATATAAAAAAGACATCAGACCACGGTCATCGACTAGACACGATCACATGTACAAAAGCTGATAAAAAATAATAAATAAAAAATCACCATAATAAACAATTATCTATTAGAAATAAAACAATTCAAATCAAAATCAACATTCATTCCAAAAGGGGAGAGAACTTTTGTCTCATAGATCCAGAATGATTCCCGACGACTAAGCTGCCTGATGTAATGGCCACCCCTCCATTGTCGCGGAACCTTTTCTACCCCCCAGAATTTTAGGCATCTGGGGTCACGTTGATGGCAAAGGCGAAAATGCCTAGACACACTGTGGGTCTTGACCCCCCGTTTGATGTTACTAATGTCTTCACCAATTCTTACATGAAGGGCTCTTGAGGTCCGGCCCACATACTGGAGGCCACAGTCGCACTCCAGCATGTAGACCACCCCCTCTGATGAACACGTAATCAGACCTTCAATTTTATAGCTCTTTTTCGTTACATACGAAACAAACTCCTTCCGTCTCTTAATATTCTTGCTGGCCTTCCTGCATGTGGCACATTTACCACATGCGTAAAAACCAGATAGAAACCCAAATAGTCTACTGGTGACAGTTTTGGGCGGGTCAATGACCCCTGGTGCTACCCGATCACGTAAGGATGGAGCCTTGCGATAGATAAACCGAGGGTGATCAGGGAGAACTGGTCCAAGGGTCCTATCTCCTTTGAGAATGGGCCAATGTTTAGCTATAATATGTTCTAATTTTTTATACTGGATATTGTAATCAAGTATAATGCGATAACTTGAAACATTAGCATTATCTTCAATGGATTTGACCTTGTCTACTACCACAGTATTCCTATCAATTGCCAATACCTTGGCTATCTCTGCATTTACCAGAGCTTGGGAATACCCTTTTTCTTTAAATCTATCCGCAAGTACCTGCGACTGTGCCAGGAAATCATCATCTGAAGTACAATTACGGCGCAAGCGGATGAATTGGCCTCATGGTATATTGCAAAGCCAAGATTTGTGGTGACAGCTGGTCAGAGGGATATATGCATTCCTATCAGTTGTTTTGAAATGATTCCTGGTATGAAAAACTCCCTCCCCCTTAAAAATTTCAAGGTCAAGGAATATAATCTGATGGTGGCTAATTGTCCAGGTTAACTCGATGTTTTTATTATTGGCATTCAACCCATCCATGAAGGTTTGCAGACTAGGCATGTCACCCTCCCAGACCATAATCAGGTCATCAATGTATCCTCTGTAACAAGACAATTGCGGTGGGGGGTCTTGAAAAATAGTGTCCTCCTCCCAGTGGGCCATAAAAAGATTGGCCACACTGGGAGCGAACCTAGCCCCCATGGCTACTCCTCTTGTCTGTAGGAAAAAATCCCCATTGAACCAAAAGTAATTATTAAGTAGGCAGAACTCCAGACTTTCCAACAAGAAGGAGATGTGATCACTCAAAAGATTGGAGGTAGTTAAAGCCCACTTAACTGAATCGATGGCCTGTGTCCAGACCTAAACCCTATTGAGCATCTGTGGGGCATCCTCAAATAGAAGGTGGAGGACTGCAAGGTCTCTAAAATCCACCAGCTCTGTGATGTCGTCATGGAAGAGTGGAAGAGGACTCCAGTGGCAACCTGTGAAGCTCTGGTGAACTCCATTCCCAAGAGGGTTAAGGCAGTGCTGGAAAATAATGGTGGCCACACAAAATATTGACACTTTGGGCCCAGTTTGGACATTTTCACTTAGCGGTGTACTCACTTGTGTTGCCAGCGGTTTAGACATTAATGGCTGTGTGTTGAGTTATTTTGAGGGGACAGCAAATTTACACTGTTATACAAGCTGTACACTCACTACTTTACATTGTAGCAAAGTGTTATTTCTTTAGTGTTGTCACATGAAAAGATATATTAAAATATTTACAAAAATGTGAGGGGTGTACTCACTTTTGTGAGATACTGTATATATTTTGCTAAAACATACTTAAAGGGTAACTCCACTTTGGTGGGGGAAAAAAATATAGTAAATAAGGGAAAAAAAATAATATTGCATCTACAATTGTGACACAAAGCATATTGTGATTTAACCACTTGCCGACCGCCTAACGCAGATATACTGCGGCAGAATGGCACGGGCAGGCAGAATCACGTACCTGCACGTGATCTGCCTCCCGCGGGCGGGGGGTCCGATCGGACCCCCCCGGTTCCAGCGGCGGTCGGCTTGTGACTGGGAGCGTTGAGAGGCGAGGGGGAGACCATCCGATCGTGCCCCCCCCCTCGCGATCGCTCCCAGCCAATGGGAATCCTCCCCTGCCTGTGTGTAGTTTCACACAGGCAGAGGATGTGATGTCATCTCTCCTCGGCTTGGCAGTTTCCGTTCCAGCGCCGAGGAGACATGTAAGTGCACAACACACACACACAGTAGAACATGCCAGGCATACTTTACACCCCCGATCCCCCCCCCGATCGCCCCCCGATCACCCCCCAATCACCCCCCCTGTCACAAACTGACAGCAAGCAGTATTTTTTTTTTCTGATTACTGCTAGGTGTCAGTTTGTGACAGTTAAAAGTGGTAGGGCAGTGAGTATTAGTGAGTATTAGCCCCCTAACCCCCCCTAATAAAGTTTTAACCCCTTGATCACCCCCTGTCACCAGTGTCACTAAGCGATCATTTTTCTGATCGCTGTATTAGTGTCGCTGGTGACGCTAGTTAGGGACGTAAATATTTAGGTTCGCCGTCAGCGTTTTATAGCGTCAGGGACCCCCATATACTATCTAATAAATGTTTTAACCCCTTGATTGCCCCCTAGTTAACCCTTTCACCCCTGATCACCGTATAACCGTTGCGGGTGACGCTGGTTAGTTCATTTATTTTGTATAGTGTCAGGGCACCCGCCGTTTATTACCGAATAAAGGTTTAGCCCCCTGATCCCCCGGCGGTGATATGCCTCGCCCCAGGCAGCGTCAGATTAGCGCCAGTACCGCTAACACCCACGCACGCAGCATACGCCTCCCTTAGTGGTATAGTATCTGAACGGATCAATATCTGATCCGATCAGATCTATACTAGCGTCCCCAGCAGTTTAGGGTTCCCAAAAACGCAGTGTTAGCGGGATCAGCCCAGATACCCGCTAGCACCTGCGTTTTTCCCCTCCGCCCGGCCCAGCCCACCCAAGTGCAGTATCGATCGATCACTGTCACTTACAAAACACTAAACGCATAACTGCAGTGTTCGCAGAGTCAGGCCTGATCCCTGCGATCGCTAACAGTTTTTTTGGTAGCGTTTTGGTGAACTGGCAAGCACCAGCCCCAGGCAGCGTCAGGTTAGCGCCAGTACCGCTAACACCCACGCACGCACCGTACACCTCCCTTAGTGGTATAGTATCTGAACGGATCAATATCTGATCCGATCAGATATATACTAGCGTCCCCAGCAGTTTAGGGTTCCCAAACACGCAGTGTTAGCGGGATCAGCCCAGATACCTGCTAGCACCTGCGTTTTGCCGTTCCGCCCGGCCCAGCCCAGCCCACCCAAGTGCAGTATCGATCGATCACTGTCACTTACAAAACACTAAACGCATAACTGCAGCGTTCGCAGAGTCAGGCCTGATCCCTGCGATCGTCAACAGTTTTTTTTAGTAGCGTTTTGGTGAACTGGCAAGCACCAGCGGCCTAGTACACCCCGGTCGTAGTCAAACCCGCACTGCAGTAACACTTGGTGACGTGGCGAGTCCCATAAGTGCAGTTCAAGCTGGTGAGGTGGCAAGCACAAGTAGTGTCCCACTGCCACCAAAAAGACAAACACAGGCTCGTCGTGCCCATAGTGCCCTTCCTGCTGCATTCGTCAATCCTAATTGGGAACCCACCGCTTCTGCAGCGCCCGTACTTCCCCCATTCACATCCCCAACCAAATGCAGTCGGCTGAATGAGAGGCATTTTCTTTATGTCCTCCCGAGTACCCCTACCCAACGAACCCCCCCAAAAAAGATGTTGTGTCGGCAGCAAGCGCGGATATAGGCGTGACGCCCGCTATTATTGTCCCTCCTGTCCTGACAATCCTGGTCTTTGCATTGGTGAATGTTTTGAACGCTACCATTCACTAGTTGAGTATTAGCGTAGGGTACAGCACTGCACAGACTAGGCACACTTTCACAGGGTCTCCCAAGATGCCATCGCATTTTGAGAGACCCGAACCTGGAACCGGTTACAGTTATAAAAGTTACAGTTACAAAAAAAAGTGTAAAAAAAAACACAAACAAAAATATAAAATAAAAAAAAATAGTTGTCGTTTTATTGTTCTGTCTCTCTCTATTCTCTCCCTATTGTTCTGCTCTTTTTTACTGTATTCTTTTCTGCAATGTTTTATTGTTATTATGTTTTATCATGTTTGTTTTTCAGGTATGCAATTTTTTATACTTTACCGTTTACTGTGCTTTATTGTTAACCATTTTTTTGTCTTCAGATACGCCATTCACGACTTTGAATGGTTATACTAGAATGATGCCTGCAGGTTTAGGTATCATCTTGGTATCATTCTTTTCAGCCAGCGGTTGGCTTTCATGTAAAAGCAATCCTAGCGGCTAATTAGCCTCTAGACTGCTTTTACAAGCAGTGGGAGGGAATGCCCCCCCCCAACGTCTTCCGTGTTTTTCTCTGGCTCTCCTGTCTCAACAGGGAACCTGAAAATGCAGCCGGTGATTCAGCCAGCTGACCATAGAGCTGATCAGAGACCAGAGTGGCTCCAAACATCTCTATGGCCTAAGAAACCGGAAGCTACGAGCATTTTATGACTTAGATTTCGCCAGATGTAAACAGCGCCATTGGGAAATTGGGAAAGCATTTTATCACACCGATCTTGGTGTGGTCAGATGCTTTGAGGGCAGAGGAGAAATCTAGGGTCTAATAGACCCCAATTTTTTCAAAAGAGAGTACCTGTCACTACCTATTGCTATGATAGGGGATATTTACATTCCCTGAGATAACAATAAAAATGATTTTAAAAAAAAATATGAAAGGAACAGTTTAAAAATAAGATAAAAAAAAAATAATAATAAAGAAGAAAAAAAAAAAAAGCACCCCTGTCCCCCCTGCTCTCGCGCTAAGGCGAACGCAAGCGTCGGTCTGGCGTCAAATGTAAAAAGCAATTGCACCATGCATGTGAGGTATCACCGCGAAGGTCAGATCGAGGGCAGTAATTTTAGCAGTAGACCTCCTCTGTAAATCTAAAGTGGTAACCTGTAAAGGCTTTTAAAGGCTTTTAAAAATGTATTTAGTTTGTCGCCACTGCACGTTTGTGCTCAATTTTAAAGCATGTCATGTTTGGTATCCATGTACTCGGCCTAAGATCATCTTTTTTATTTCATCAAACATTTGGGCAATATAATGTGTTTTAGTGCATTAAAATTTTAAAAAGTGTGTTTTTTCCCCAAAAAATGCGTTTGAAAAATCGCTGCGCAAATACTGTGTGAAAAAAAAAAATGAAACACCCACCATTTTAATCTGTAGGGCATTTGCTTTAAAAAAAATATATAATGTTTGGGGGTTCAAAGTAATTTTCTTGCAAAAAAAAATTATTTTTTTATGTAATCAAAAAGTGTCAGAAAGGGCTTTGTCTTCAAGTGGTTAGAAGAGTGGGTGATGTGTGACATAAGCTTCTAGATGTTGTGCATAAAATGCCAGGACAGTTCAAACCCCCCCCAAATGACCCCATTTTGGAAAGTAGACACCCCAAGCTATTTGCTGAGAGGCATGTCGAGTCCATGGAATATTTTATATTGTGACACAAGTTGCGGGAAAGAGACAATTTTTTTTTTTTTTTTTTTTTTTCTTGCGCAAAGTTGTCACTAAATGATATATTGCTCAAACATGCCATGGGAATATGTGAAATTACACCCCAAAATACATTCTGTTGCTTCTCCTGAGTACGGGGATACCACATGTGTGAGACTTTTTGGGAGCCTAGCCGCGTACGGGACCCCGAAAACCAAGCACCGCCTTCAGGCTTTCTAAGGCCGTAAATTTTTGATTTCACTCTTCACTGCCTATCACAGTTTCGGAGGCCATTGAATGCCCAGGTGGCAAAAAAAAAACCCAAATGACCCCATTTTGGAAAGTAGACACCCCAAGCTATTTGCTGAGAGGTATAGTGAGTATTTTGCAGACCTTACTTTTTGTCACAAAGTTTTAAAAATTGAAAAAAGAAAAAAAAAAATTTTCTCGTCCTTTCTTTATTTTCAAAAACAAATGAGAGCTGCAAAATACTCACCATGCCTCTCAGCAAATAGCTTGGGGTGTCTACTTTCCAAAATGGGGTCATTTGGGGAGGGGTTTGTGCCACCTGGGCATTCCATGGCCTCCGAAACTGTGATAGGCAGTGAAGAGTAAAATCAAAAATTTACACCCTTAGAAATCCTGAAGGCGGTGATTGGTTTTCGGGGCCCCGTACGCGGATAGGCTCCCAAAAAGTCCCCCACATGTGGTATCCCCGTACTCAGGAGAAGTAGCTAAATGTATTTTGGGGTGCAATTCCACATATGCCCATGGCCTGTGTGAGCAATATATCATTTAGTGACAACTTTGTGCAAAAAAAAAAAAAACATTTGTCACATTCCCGCAACTTGTGTCAAAATATAAAACATTCCATGGACTCAACATGCCTCAAAGCAAATAGCTTGGGGTGTCTACTTTCCAAAATGGGGTCATTTGGGGGGGGGTTTATGCCATCTGGGCATTTTATGGCCTTCAAAACTGTGATAGGTAGTGAGGAGTAAAATCAAAAATGTACGCCCTTAGAAATCCTGAATCCTGAAGGCATGGGGTGCAATTCCACATATGCCCATGGCCTGTGTGAGCAATATATCATTTAGTGACAACTTTTTGTAATTTTTTTTTTTTTTTTTGTCATTATTCAATCACTTGGGACAAAAAAAATGAATATTCAATGGGCTCAACATGCCTCTCAGCAATTTCCTTGGGGTGTCTACTTTCCAAAATGGGGTCATTTGTGGGGGTTTTGTACTGCCCTGCCATTTTAGCACCTCAAGAAACGACATAGGCAGTCATAAATTAAAGGCTGTGAAAATGTACCCTAGTTTGTAGGCGCTATATCTTTTGCGCAAACCAATAAATATACACTTATTGACATTTTTTTTACCAAAGACATGTGGCCGAATACATTTTGGCCTAAATGTATGACTAAAATTGAGTTTATTGGATTTTTTTTAGAACAAAAAGTAGAAAATATCATTTTTTTTCAAAATTTTCGGTCTTTTTCCGTGTATAGCGCAAAAAATAAAAACGGCAGAGGTGATCAAATAACATCAAAAGAAAGCTCTATTTGTGGGAAGAAAAGGACGCAAATTTTGTTTGGGTACAGCTTCGCATGACCGCGCAATTAGCAGTTAAAGCGACGCAGTGCCGAATTGTAAAAAGTGCTCTGGTCAGGAAGGGGGTAAAACCTTCCGGGGCTGAAGTGGTTAAAGTTATTAAAAATTACCTTTCCCTATTAATCTGCAGAAATGTAATGGTCTGTACAGTTCAATGCAAAATGGCAACTGGAGGTGTTCTTTACACAGTTTGTGTAATTTTCTCCATTAGAACACTGCAAGTGCAGTTGACTAATAATGAAAAAGAGGGGTGTGGCTAGCCGCGGACGGAGCTGGCTGCTTGAATGCAAAGCTCCTCTATACCGGTACATATAGCGGCACAGAACGGCTTCCCTAGAGGCATCCACACACCCTAGCCTGGCGACAGACACCACCCTCCACGTTCAGATGAACATGACAAGGAAAAGGAAGGACAACAGAAAGCCCCAAAAACTGACCGAGTTCTACACATACGGCAGCATGGAGGCAGGCATGATGGCACCGGCTCCTCACCAACCCCGGTCCACAAGAGGGGTTCCCCCCCTCCTTCATCCACCTCACACAACAAAAAGAGCGGCTCCTCAGTGAGCCTCCAATCCTGTCCTAGCACACCACAATCAGCCAGCCCAGCTAAGGCTAGATTTAGGATGGATGGCCTTGGATGCAGTCCAGTGACCGGGCTGGAGGCTGACTCTGGAGAAGATGCTAGGGAACTTCCAGGCAGGATAAAGCAATTCCCCACCACCAGGGCTTTTTTTTCTCAGAGAATAGGTGCAGCAACTCAACCATGCCCACCACACACACATACCTGCCAAATGGCATCAAATAGTAACTCTTCCCTCTGCATACAACCCCCTCCCTTCACTGCCCTCATCTTCTCCCCCCTCCTTAAAAGCTTCACCATCTGTCATATGTCTTACCTTTGTTGCAATAATAAGCTGGAACACCTATCCGGCTGTAGTACCTCCCAGCATACTATACTACAGTCACTTGCAAGGGGGATCATGTAGTAGGAGCATCAACAACTGGTCACCAGGGAAAAAATGGAGACCACAGAGGGTTCAGCCTACCACACACCTTCTCATGCCCATGACTGCACTGAACCCTGGGCACTTGTTCTGTATTTCCCTTGTCCCTGACAGGCACTCAGTGGGATCTGTGCAGGAGATCTGACCTGTGGAGCTACTGGGAGATAAGCTATCACTTGTAAATGCAGAAGCTAGACTTCAGTGTTACCAAGTGATAGTGGCGAGCAGGGAGCAGAAGACCTGAGCCAGAGGTGGTGGAACTGAGTTCCCCCTAGTTCCTGCTGAAAAAAAGCCCTGCCCACCACCAACCAGCCTGTCATGGATACTGTGCTGAAAGACATGTTGCTCTCTTTATGCAGCACTATACAGGTTGACATGATGTCCTGTATGCAAAAGTTTCACACAGACATACAGGAGGTGGAATCAAGGGTGGAACATATCGAATGTAGAATTTGGGAATTTGCATCTACAATAAATGATCTAGTGGATGCCCAAGAGGAAAATAAGGATGAGATGGAGGGTATTAAGGCAAAAATTGCAGATATGGAGGACAGAAGCAGGAGGAACAATATGAAAATTAGAGGTATCCCAGAATCCGTCCAGCAGGGGGATTTAAGGGCCTACGCCACTACCTTATTTACAGACCTCCTTCCTAACCTCTCTGCGTTGGATGTCACTAAAGACAGGATTCATCGCCTCCCCAAACCATCCTACCTACCTGAACAAACACCAAGAGACGTGATATTGAGATTGCATTTCTATCATGTCAAAGAGCAGCTCATGGCAGCCATGCGTACCAAGGAACACATCTCAGCCCAATACCAGCATCTACAATTCTATGCAGATCTGTCGCAGTATACATTCAAAAAATGGAGAAGCTTGGTCACCATCACCAAGGCACTCAGAACCACCAGATATCTTACAGGTGGGGGTACCCGACCAACATCGCTATTAACAAAGATGGGAACACCCACATTGTGTCTTCGCTAGACAAAGGCCTATCCTTACTTAAAGAATGGCACATTGTCCCTGACCTGGACAATAACTCCAGTCCTCCCAAAAAAGCGCAACCTGTGAAGTCAGAATAGGTAATGGTCTCTGCAAAAAACTCTAAGAAACATACCTGAGCTGGATAGGCATGTCCAGGGAATACAGGTCCCGGGGGTATTAGGGGCAGCCCTCTTTGCCACAAACTTAACCCCTTAACCTCATCTGAGCAGCAGCCAGCTGCATTCGAATGAACAATTAACCATATTGACCCGAGCAGTTAATCCTTGGGCCCAGAATGCTCTATTTTTTTCAGGAATCTGAACTACAGTTGTGTTTCACTTTTTTTGTTGTTGTTGTTTTGCTATTTCTTATTCTTTTTTCCCCAATTTATCACAGTCGGTGACAACTAACAAATGGCTACTTCTTAAGTGTCGCATCCAGGATTTTCAACACGATCAACTTTTCTGCCGGGAAAGGTGCAGAATTGCCCTCAAGATCCTTCGCCAAAACACAGTCAATCCACCCATTGGCCCAGGCGCGGTGCCTCATCAGCACGTGAGTACCTTAGCCAAAACTTCTTCACATGTCTTATACTACAAGAGACATTCTTTCTCTGCTCACTGGAGGGAGCACTCGCCATAAGACCCAGCTATTTCCTTAAGGAACTGCAGCTTAGCATTCTCAAACAGTCCTTATGGGGTTGACCTTTCTATCCATTAATTCAAAAGGCCTCAATCACCCAGCTAAATGCAAATCGCTGTGGACTGAAGCCTTGCAATATAAGAGCGACATCCTGTGTGTGCAGGAAACACACTTCTGCACCACTGCACACCCAAATGCTCACATAAAAGCTACCCATACATCTTTACCGCAAATGCTGAGTCAAAGAAACTGGGGGGTTTTCACAGAAATTAGGGACACGGTCTCTTTCCAGCTTCACGAAGAAATTAAAGACCCTAGTGGCAGATACCTCATTTTGATATGTGACATCAACGCTACTACATATACAATCACAAATGTTTGCACCCCCAACTCCCATCAAATTAAATTCCTTAACAAGTTATTAAAGAAGATTGACCTGCTCAGGAGAGGGGCCCTAGTGATTTGTGGAGATTTTAACCTTGCTCCAGCTAAAACCATAGACACAATCTCTACATCCACTCGTACAGTCCCTTCTCTTCAGAACTTACTTCATCAGCACAGCTTGTATGACGCGTGGAGATGTTACCATGCAGGTGAAAGGGATCTCACCTTTTTTTCTGCACCCCACCATTCTTACTCCCGCATTGACCTCTTCCTAGTGGATCAAGGTCTCCTAACCCGAACCATCGCGACGATTATTAACAGTATTACCTGGTCATATCATTTGTCAGTGACTCTAACTATAGCAGACTCCCTCTCATCCGGGGTTAACCCGGTCTGGAGAGCAAACCCATTTCTCCTACAGAGAGAAGATACCAGAAATATTCTAGAGACTCACCTGAAAGAATACTTTGCTGACAATGTGGACTCTGTGTCTGACTACCCCACTATGTGGAACGCCCAAAAGGCATTCATGAGAGGCATTTTCATTAAACTTGGAGCAGGGGTAAGGAGGCAGAGGCAACAACGCATAAAAGAACTTACTGACAGCATCCATGATCTAGAATCCCAAAATAAACAGAACCCCTCACCCTCCCCATCCCACAAACTATCACAAATTAGATATGACCTTAGACTTTGCCTTCTGGAGGACTTTGAGAAGTCGGCCAGAAGACTTATTACACCAATGGCAACAAAGCGGGGAAGATTCTGGCCCAACGCCTGCGTGGCTGCAGGTATAAAGCTAGAATACCATATATAGTCCATCCCACCACTAAAGTCAAACATTATCATCCTAAAGATATTGCGGATGCTTTCAGTAACTACTATAGATCCCTTTATAACTTAGAGAACGATTCCCTTACCCACTAACCCGATCCAGAAGAGATAACCAGCTTTCTAGCCAAATTGTCCCTTCCTCAGCTTACATCGGACCAACTTCAACAGCTGAATCTACCCTTCAGCCTTTTGGAGATCAATAATGAAAACAATCACTCCTATTTATATTCACTCTGCCAACAACAATTAGCTTTTACTTCAGAGCAGAAACAGGTTGGACCCTACAAAAGAGTTTGCTAAATTCCCTGAAATATACATTGATCACCCAAAGAGGATTGTTTTTGTTTAGTGGAGTTACTCTTTAACCACTTCAATACCTGACACGTTTACCCCCTTCCTGCCCAGGCCAATTTTCACCTTTTAGTACTAAGTTTCAGTAATAAACAGGATTCTTGCTGGTTCAAAGGAATGCATTAAGTCTGTGTTCTGTCTCTCTGACACTGTCACTAAGGATCTTCAACAGCCTGGTGTCTGAATAAATACATGACAACATGAATAGCTTGTGAGAGAATGCTGGTCCCGTTCACCTTTTCCTCCATCACCTGCACTAAAAGAACGTACCTATATCTGTCCCTACTACTGCAGAACCTGCTTCTCCCCCTCGCTGAAATTAACATATAGAAAAAAAACTCACATGAGAGCTATGGAGTTGAGGGATCATTTTGGCTTCTACTTCCTCCTCTGGAACTGAAGTCAAAATGTGGTGGGAGGGGAAGGGGGAGGTGTTGCAGCATGGACAAAGCATTATTGGCTAACACTGAGCATGTGATTGCAATGTAAATATCCCCCCTCCCTTTTGTGGTCAGGGCACTGGAATAACATCATCCAGCCCTGAATCTTACTGCTGTGTGCCGTTCCCCAGACATCACAGGTTGGAGATCTCTTTTGCACACACAGGGGCGGCCTTGGGGGTGGAAGCGCTGCTGGAGCTGGGTCTGCTTGCTGTCATTATGACAAGCAGGAGACCCGAACTTCAAAATGTGAACTACCAGACAGAGAGGATGATCGGTGAGGCAGGGGTGCAATTGCAGGAACAATGCCCTGTGTGACTCTCCCTCCAGCAGCTTAAAGCTGGCATTAAGGAGAGGAGGAGAAACCAGCATTCAGCTGCTGGAGGGAGAGACACACAGGGCATCATTCCTGTAATTGCCATGCCAATCATCCTCCCTTTCCTGCCCACAACTGATTTCCCCTGCTGCCTGGGCCCCCCCTGTGAGCACAGGCCCGGTAAAAGGGGACCAGCGGTACCCCCCTTATTGGCGGCCCTGATGCTGAGATAGATATGGTACAGTAAATGAGTGTTGTCCCTCCAGGACAGAAAGTCTGTTACTAGCAGGATCAAAAGGTAAAAACAAAAGAAGGAAACCATTACATACACAAACACACACTAACACAAATTGAACTGGATGGTCTACTCTAGTGTCTTTATTCAACCTTACCAATTATGTAAAATGCAGATAAATGATTTAAGCGAAGATAATGTGCAATATAGGTTTTTTTTTTAGGTTTAGATACACTTTAAAAATATAGATAGAAAAAAATACATCTCCTCTTAAAGCTATTACCACTTTTCTTGGATTTTTGATTACCCAAGAAGACGATTTGTGTGAATCAAGTGATGCTCTTACTGTCATATGCTAACTTGCATTGTGTCAAGGAAGCCCATTCATTGTGAATGGGCTGACAATGCATCCCAGTGCACTCGGAATCACACCTGATACTTTTTTGGGAACAAACCACATGGCAGTGCATGGTAGTACAATGCAGACACATTTATTTAGTACATTAAGACTCCACTCAAATTGGCCCTGCAACACACCAGCATGTGCACAGAGCAGTGCTGTGCATAGTGGTAACACAATGCAAAAAAAAAAAAATGTAGGGTTGGTCTTAGGATGTCCTAACACAGGTATGAATATCTGAAATCCTTAATCCCACTTCTGCTCTGACTTTAGAAACATAGAAAAGTGATGGCAGAAAAAAGACTGAGTAGTCTTTACCTCTACTGAAAGTTTATTCCAGGCATCAACTACCCTT
The DNA here is from genome assembly GCA_037952925.1 of Lithobates clamitans. Lineage (NCBI taxonomy): Eukaryota > Metazoa > Chordata > Amphibia > Anura > Ranidae > Lithobates > Lithobates clamitans. The sequence goes on from JBBGZY010000714.1 coordinate 1,076,430, forward strand.
TCAGTAAAATAATACTTTCTAAGATTCCTTTTTAACTTTCCTCCAGTTAGTCTCCCAGAAATACCAAATCGTGTTACAGACACCTCCAGGGATATCAACTCTATTACACACCTTTGCATCATCGGCAAAAAGACATACCTTGTCCAACAAACCCTTAGTTATATCACTTACATATAGATTAAATAGAACAGGACCTAGTACAAAGTTTTGTGGTACACCACTAGCGACTGGTCTCTATTCCGAGTGAACCTCATTTACAACCACACTCTGGTATCTATCCTTTAGCCAACTGCATATCCACTAAACCACCCAAAAGTTAAGATCTAGCTTTAACTGCCATTCATTTTTTTGTAGACCTCTATTCATCTTTATGATTAATTCAGGGATACCAAACTGTACATGTCGCTAGGAGTTCAGCCTTATGCACCTTGGGCCAACCAGCACTGACAAACAGCATAAACTGCAATAGTTTTCATTCACTGTAGAGGTAAATGGAGGCATGTAGGCAGCCAATGATGATTGTCAGAGTAGTGAAAAGAGCAGACATGTAGATCTAGGATCTTCAAGCACATGTGAGAATATCCTCAGTGCCAAGATTTAACTGAATTTAAAAATCAATCTGAATGTTTAAAATATTTGTCCAGAGGAGCAGAGCTCAATGATCAAAGTAAAGATGCTAAACATATTTTATAAGCCTTGGTTATTTAAAAAATATATATATTATGTAATCCATGTATTTGTAGGTATGTTTAGAACTGAACTGAATAGGTACTGGGGACATTTTTAGAATTATAGGTTTTCTTTTTTTCCTTTGGAAAGCTATAGTGTAAAGCTGTATCTGTAAAAATAACCAGTGTACATAAATAGTGAAAAAAATCAATGGGCCTTTGCCTCGAAAGCAAGAAAATTAGATGCTGAATATAAACCAGTTTCTGGTTTAACATTTTTTGTTGCAGTATCTGTAAACATTGGGCACATGCATTGGGAAGCACCCATAGGTGTGCACAGCCTATTGAATTAGGGTGTGCACCCCAAAGCTCAAACACTAATGCATGTGTGTGTGTGCATGTGTATATATACTGATGTGTCAGTAGGGCAATGGATAGTGTTATTAGTTTTTATTTATTTTCATTATTTTTTACAATTGTATTAGTTTATTTTATTTTTATTTTTTTACAAATTGCGCCATAAGGGATGATGAGAGTGTGCCTAGACACACTTGGCACACCCCGTGTGCACACCTATGGGAGCCCCATTTTTATAGTGATCTGACTAGTGTCGGGGACTGATCACATTTAATATACTGCAGAGATATTAAAAAATAAAACAAATGTGTTACAATAAAAGACACCAATATTAATTGATTCAATTATTCATATACAGTATACAATAAATGTTTTACGTCCAAAAAGACATAAAGACACAGTATATCTCCTTTTAATATATTATTTACCTGATTATTGTAGTTCGAAATTGAGTGAAGTAAAGTGAATCCTGGCCTTATTTACTATCATTTACATGTCTAGCATCCAATCGTTATAAGGAAGAGGTTCTTATTTCACCTTACCCTAATAATACAAATATGCTAAAATGTTTTAAAATCAAGCTTCTGCTCAAACTTTTTCTTTTCTTTTTTAATTTTGAGATTAAAAAATCTAAAAAATGTAATTTCCTGACAGACTCCATGGCAGCCTACGTATGGGTTAATCCCGCCTCTCATACCTCATAGAACCCCACTCCCATAAATCTTTGCATCTAGACAGAGACCGTGTTCCTTTTTTGTCCTCCTCCTAGGACCAAGATGTATTCTTACCATATGAGGTTTATGGATCCAGTCCTGGTGGTTTTGCACATGATTGATGGTGATGGCAGTGTCTTTCTGAAGTCCAGCTTCCCCAGCTATTAGCAGGGCGGACACAGGTGGTTTAATGCGATGCCTTGAAGATCTTACTAGCCATCCATTGGCTGGAAAGTGGCAACATGGCCAAACGTCCCAGCTATTAGCGGGAGGCCTCCTCTTATAATACCCCAGTTGTGCAGTGAGCGGTCACAAAGCTCCCAGTCCCAGGACAGATCTTGTTTGTGCTGTGGTGGTAACATATGCCTTTTTGTGTTTTCATACATGGCAGCCTGTTTTTGTGTGTTGTTTTTGTCTCCGTAGCTCCGGTTTGTTTGTTTTTTTGGCCATGGCGGCTGGGGCGCATCTGCATTCCAGTCTGCCGCTTCTCACTCTGATTGCGCAGCTGCGAAGTCTTGATTGAAATCGAGGCTTGGTTCGCACCTGCGCGGTCGGAGCGAGATGGCGGCGGTCACGCATGCGCACAAAGGCTATAAAGCGGCGTCGGTCACAGCGTAGGTACGCTGTGGACGCGATGACGTCATCGTCAGGTGGCAGAGTCAAATAGCTGTCAGAAACAGCTATTATTTGGGTTGCTTTGAAGGCTTAGGCGGCAGGCTTCCCTGTGTTCGTTTCTCTGGCATCTAAGGTAGGGGATTTTATTGGATCTTTTATTGCTCTTTTATCCAACTGGTAGACTGTGATTTTTTTTAAAAAAAAGGGGGAAAAGCTGTTATTCATTAAGCTTTATTGGATTGTTTTCAGTATTTTGATTCTGTTGCCATGGATGTGTCACCGCCCCCTAGTGGCCAACCCTTGCACCGCAGGTAGGATGGAAATTTCGGTTTTTCATTCTGCCTGTTTTGTTTAGGGGTTATTATTTAGGTGCAAGGTAATCTTTTTTCTTTTTCCTCAGCCCTTCTAGGTCTGAACCTCAATTGTCGGCACACAAAGGAAAAGACCAGTCAAGGTCACATCATCACCAGTCTACGTCAAGTTCTAGACGTACTAGGTTGTCCTCTAGACACCGCAAAGAGGGGTCGAGATCTGGGTCCAGACACCATTCTCACCGCCATTCCAGCCGCTCTGAGAAAAAAGCTTGCTGGGGATGTAAAACTCAGGTCCCAGAGGGTAAATCCCTCTGTGAGTTATGTTATTCTAGAGCTACGAAGGAAAGAGGAGCTGGAGACCAGCAAGTGGAAGCTCTGGTCAGGAAAGTGGTCCAAGAATCTCTTAACAAAACAGATTTTGACCGGGCAGTTATTCCTCCTTCTGTTACAGCTCTAGTTGTGGAAGAAGCTAAACCCGAAACTCCAGGTCCATCTCATCATAGTCTCTCTTTAAGTGGTTCCTCAGACAGCAAAGCAGAGATGAATGAACCTGGTGCAGGTTTTGATTTCTCCCTGGTTCCACAGTTGGTCAGAGCGGTTAAAGACGCATTGAGATGGGAAGAACCAGTAGAGGCACCCTCTAAACAGAGGAAATACTTTAAACATCTTCAGAAAGAAGGCCCAAATTTCCCCTTCCTGGGTGAACTTGGCGAAATTATCTCGAATGAATGGGGTAGAGTTGAAAGGAAAAATTCTTTAATTTCCAAGATAGCAAAGATGTATCCATTCAAGAGTGATGAGGTGAAACATCTAGAATCAGCACCCCTTATTGATGCAGCTCTTATGAGGCTGGTGAGACATGTTACACTCCCTCTAGAGGATACCGTCTCTTTCAAGGATGGTTTAGAGAGGAAGATTGATACGGATCTGAAACGTATTTATGTCACAGCGGGTATGGCTTGTAAACCAGCCCCGGCCCTTGCAGCATTGTCTAAAGCTATGGAGTCCTGGACGGATGATGTGGGTGCAGCTTTAGGAAGTGTGTCTGAAAATTTATTCAAGAGCTCTCCAGTACATGAACTCAAGCTGGCATCGGTCTTCCTGGAGGAAGCATCCCTTGATATTATTCGCCTAGTGGCACGTGTCATGCTCTCTTCAGTTACAGCCAAACACGCCCTGTGGTTGCGCCCGTGGGTTGCAGACCCTGCTTCTAAACAAGCATGGCACAGGATTCAATTTGAGGGATCTTCACTCTTTGGAAACAAACTTGACTCTGCCATTTCCCGTGCTACTGGTGGTAAATCAGGGTTCTTACCCCAGGACCGTCGTCTCCTGAACCAAAGAGGAACTCAACCCAGACAAGATCCGGAGTGCGCTAGAGATGCTCGCCGCTACAGACCGGGCCATGAGTTTAGAAAAAACTGGAGGAAAAGCCAACCTTCCGGCCAAAAATCCTCAAAGACAGCCCCATCAGGGGGACGGGAGGCTTCCAAGTCCTTTTGATATGGGGTTTGTCCAGACGGAGCAAGTAGGGGCTCCTTTACTACATTATCGATTCAAGACTACTGGACCGTCAAAACGGTCTCCTCAGGTCATACTTGGGTATTCAACAGTCCACCCATACACCACTTTGTTCCCTGTGGTCCTTCCGCATTCAGAAGAAAAGAAACAAATTCTTCTATCGTATACAGATTCACTGATAGCCCAGGGGCCGCCATTCAGGTTTTCCCCTTTTCATGGTCCTCAAAAAGAATGGCTCCTGGAGGCCAGTAATCGACTTGACACATCTGAACTCCTTCATCAAGAAGGAAAAATTCAAGATGGAAACTCTGCTGACAATTCGACAGACAATACAACCAGGGGACTGGCTTGTCTCCATAGACCTGAAAGACGCCTACTTTCATGTGCCGATTGCAAAGGAATTCCAGATGTATCTCCGATTTGCAGTAGACCAGAGGCATTTCCAATTTACATGTCTCCCATTCGGGCTTACAACATCGCCTCAAGTGTTTTCAAAGCTCCTACTGGCTGTGGTGGCATTAATCCGGGTCAAAGGTATTCGGTTAAACCATTATTTGGACGACCTACTCCTGCTGTCACAAAACAGGGAACAGATGTCTCATCGGGATCAAGTCATCTCTATCCTGACAGAGTTCGGTCGGCTGTTGAACAGAGAGAAAAGTCATCTAGTCCCGACACAGTCTCTAATATTCCTTGGAGCCCAATTCAACACGGTGGAGAGCACCATCTCCCTGCCTCTGGAGAAAATTCCGGTGATAAGAGAAAGAATTCATCTCGCAATGTCATCGTCTCTTCTCAGAGCCTCACAATGCCTAAAGATAATCGGCACCATGGTAGCCACAGTTCCCATGGTGAAGTTGGCGCAATGGAAGATGCGGCCTTTTCAGAAGGGTTTTCTCCAACAGTGGGATCCAGAGTCTCGAGACCATCTTGTACGGATAACCCCTTCCATGCGGGAGAGCCTCCCCTGGTGGCTACAACGGAGAAATCTCCTCAATAGCTATTCCATAGCACCTGTCTCCTGGATCACGGTGACAACGGATGCCAGCAGCAGAGGTTGGGGCGCTCTCTCTCTGACAGAGGTAGCCCAAGGCAAATGGGATTTCCCATCCCAAGGGGCAGTCTCAAATATTCTGGAGCTTCGAGCTGCTTTCCGTGCTCTTCAAGCTTTTCTCCATCTGATATCAGGGGCCTCAGTCCTCCTGAGGCTAGACAATACGACCGCAGTGTCATATATCAAGAGACAGGGGGGCACCCGCAGTCTCTCCTTACTGAAGGAAGTGAATCCGATCATGTCCTGGGCCCAGGCGAACTTGATGAATCTAACGGCTGTTTATCTACCCGGAATTCAGAATGTCCAGGTGGACTTCCTTTCAAGAGTCACCCTGGACAACAACGAATGGTCTCTCCACACCAAAGTTTTCAACTGGGTCCTGTCTCTGGGACCGATGCCGTAAGTAGATCTGTTTGCATCCCCTTGCAACTTCAAACTGCAGAAATATTACACGAGGTGTCGTTGTCCCCAAGCCTTCAGAGTGGATGCCCTGACGGACCAGTGGAGATTCCACAGGTCCTATGCCTTTCCGCCGGTACCAGTCATGCTCCGATTTCTATCGAGACTCAGGTGGGAAGAAGTTGAGGTAGTGGCAATTGCTCCATTTTGGCCCAACAGGCAATGGTTTCCTCTCCTGGTTCAGCTCAGTTACCGTTATCCGATCCCTCTCCCGTCCAGACCAGATCTCCTGTTGCAGGGAACGTCTCTTCACCCATGCCCATCTCATCTCCATCTGATGGCTTGGTGGTTGAGAGGGGAAGGCTGGAAGTGCTAGGATGTCCAAGTTCAGCGATTGCTACATTGTTGAATGCCAGAAGAGCGGGCACGAACAGAGTTTATCAAAGAATTTAGTCAAAGTTTGCGGACTATGTTGTTTCCACTAATGGTTCCTGTAATGACCCAAAGATACAGGATATTCTGGGTTTCCTACAAACAGGCCTGGATCTGTCTTTATCGGTTAGTTCCTTACGAGTCCAGGTTTCTGCAATCTCTGCCTTCACAGGCGTATCATGGGCCAGACACCCTCTTACTAGGCAGTTCTTCAGGGGAGCAATAAGACTTAGACCTCAAAGAAAACTGAGATTTTCTAAATGGGATCTTCCTCTTGTCTTGGATTTCTTCTCAGAAAAAGAAATACGACATATGGATCAGTCATCTATTAAAGAGCTTTCTCTCAAAGTGGTCTTCCTAGTAGCCATAACATCGGCTAAGAGGGTTTCCGAAATTGGTTCCTTAGGATGCACAGAACCATTCCTTACTTTCTTCCCAAATCGAGTGGTCTTGATTCCTATGTTAGGTTCAAATCCCAAAGTAACAACCGTCTTCCATGAAAATCAGGAGATAGTCCTTCCTACGGTCAGATCAACTGGAGACTCTAATATTCATCCTCCAGATGTTGGAGAGGTTCTAAAACAATACTTAGAAGCCACAGCTTCTTTTCCCCAGTCTGATCACCTGTTTGTTCTCTTACATGGTAAAAACAAGGGATTGCGTGCTTCCTCTAGAACCATCGCAGCATGGATTGTTCAGGCCATTCAGTGGGCTTATAGGTCTAAGGGTTTGGCTCCTCCGGAGGCAGTGACCGCTCATTCTACCAGGAGCGTTTCTACATCGTGGGCAGCATTCCGGCATGTATCTCCAGAAGTAATCTGTAAAGCGGCCTCAAGGTCATCAATTAACACTTTTATGACGCACTATTGTGTAGAACCGGCTTCTTTGTCTTCAGTTAACTTTGGTTTGCACGTATTATCTGTTGATGGTGCCAATTAAACCTTTTTTTCTTTATCCAGCAATTGCCCACCCGGGTGTGTATGGCTAGTTATTTCCCATACATAGGCTGCCATGGAGTCTGTCAGGAAAACGGAAAATTTATATCAAATACTTACCATAATTTTCCTTTCCTGATGGACTCCATGGCAGCAAAAGTTCCCTCCCATTTGCTGGAGTAGGCTAAGTTACGGAACACGGTCTCTGTCTAGATGCAAAGATTTAATATTTCATTTTAGTCTAAAGCCGCGTACACACGAGCGGAATGTCCAACAGAAAAAGCCAGACGGAAGCTTTTCGTCGTCTATTCCGATTGTGTGTATGCCTCATCTGACTTTTTTTTTTAAATTCTGACGGACCTAGAAATGGAACATGTTCTAAATATTTCCGACTGAACCAATTCCTATCGGGAAAACCGCTCGTCTGTATGTTGTTCCAACGGACCAAAAACGATGCATGCTCTGAAGCAAGTACGAGACAGAAGCTACTGGCTACTGGCTATTCAACTTCCTTTTTCTAGTCCCATCGTACGTGTTGTACATCACCTCGTTCTGGGCGGTCGGACTTTGGTGTGACCATTTGTAGGCAAGACCGCTTGAGCGGAATTCCGTCAGGGTTCTGTCAGAGAAACCTTCGGAGTTTATTCTGATGGCAAAACAGGTCGTGTGTATGCGGCATTAGTTCTTATTAGGGAGATTTCTTTTCATGTTCTATAACAACAGCAAGTGATTCGAAATGTCTCCAGTGGGGACACGAATTGCAATAAAACACTTATTTTGGTAGAATGGGGAAGGATTAAGACCTCTGTCAGATTATTATTATTGCCTATGACTTGATATGTTATGACTATGATAAATTCACCATTGGTAAAACGTATCATGTTACTCCCGTATTTAGGCTATTTACCAAAGAGCATCTGCTTGGGCCCCTCTGATCCCCCACTGTGACAGTGGGTGGTGAATCTTCTCCCCACACCCACTATCACAATTTAAAAAGAGCATGGCCATGAGGAGCTGCGCTCACATGGCCGCGTCATTCATTCACAATGATCTGTGAATGAATGAACTACAACTATAGTCTGCCATTGTAGCAGATGTCTTGTTGTTCTTAATGAACTGCGAGGGTGCTGGTGAGTGCTCTTGTAGTTTACTGATCTTCCTGCTCTCCAGAAACTGTCTGCTCATACATGAAGTATTTGCAGAAAGCTATACTGAGATTCTGCAGGAGCCTGACATTGTATCTGTGATCTGCTGACAATGGTGCAATGCTCTGCAGGCTCCAGGAAAAAAAATAAAATAAATATACATTTTTTTTTACCTGGAGAAATATGTGCATTCATTATTTTTTTTAAAAGGTGAATTTAGTCTTTAATGTTTAGATTTCCTAGAAAGAATAATAAAAGAATATTTTCTGGTATTTAATCTGGTATTTAATATAAACACAGTTTGCCTTCAGTAAAGAAATCCCTATGTGTTCTGTTAGTTAGGCTTTTATATGTTATTCAACAGCAAAATAAAATGCAACAGGGATTTATGTTATCAATTTTGTTGGCATCCTTTGAACTCCAACAATATCATGGGGTAATTTATAAAACAGATTTAGTAAGATACATGCCATACGGTACAAACAACAACAAAAATATAGTATCCCAAAGGCAAAATATTATTGAGCATCTTAAAAAAATAAAGAGTAACATTTTAGCATTTGTTGTGATTAAAAAAAATAATAAAAAAGCAAAATAAACTTCAGACTTCCATGTTAAAAGTACTTTAGAAGTAAATTAGCAGCAGGTTGACATATTTTATACTAATAATTATGTTTAAGGTAAAAAAAAAGAAAAGAAAGCAATTATGCTTTTAAGAGGCCCCTCAGGCAAATTACAAGAGCTAAATACCCAATCCTTGCGGTGTACCATTGATCAGGCTAAAAGCAATCCATTTTAGTTAAAGCGAATCATTGTTTTTTTAAAAACATAAGTATTTTATTGTGTCCATTAACAGAAAATTATTCTGATTGCTGCCCTTTCAAGCTCTGGTTCAGGGTAGATGCAGCACATTTTTCCAAGAAATTGTAAATTGATAGAAATGGCTGTGCCAGGTGCATAAATAACTGACTTGAAACACATTCCATATCCATGTATTTTATTTTATTCATTTATTTTACAAAATATTTCTTTCTGAAAAGCTTACAAATGTTAAATAGGATCTGTTTGAAGACGGTATGAATAATGAACTTGTTTTATTTCAAGGAATGTGCAACTTGCCTCCAGGTTGTCACAAATAATATAGTTTAGTTAATTATTTGGAGCCTAATTGCATCAGAACACAAAACATTTGGAGCTCTAAATCAATGGCACTGACTCTTGAGGTATACTCTAAGACAGGTCAATTCCACTTTTAATAAGTCAGTTAAACCTTACTTAAGGTTGTGAGATAGCCTCCTTCAGTATTATCAGTATTAGTAACATCTTGAACTCAATAGCATCCGAGACTGGTTACAACTGGCTAATAAAGAAACAACAGTATGTATGCAATGGCAAGTTAAATGTGGCAAATCAATTTTACAAAGCTACAATCATGTTAAGAGGGCTGGAAATTCCTCTGTAATGTGCTGCATGAGTTGATATTTTATACAATAAATTAATTATCCAATTTTCACCAATTTTTATAAAAAAGTTTTGCTTAATTAGAAAAACACCAAGGCACTCTTTGAGGACAAGTGTAATGCCGTGTACACACGGCCGGACTTTTCGACCAAACTTGTCCGACGGAACGAAACCGTCAGACAATTCGACCATGTGTGGGCTTCATCGGACCTGCAGCGGACCTTTTCTGTCGAAAATCTGTTCGTCTGTATGCTAGTCCGACGGACGAAAACCGACGCTAGGGCAGCTATTGGCTACTGGCTATGAACTTCCTTATTCTAGTCTGGTCGTACATCATCACGTACGAATCCGTCGGACTTTGGTGTGATTGTGTGTAGACAAGTCCGATTCTACAGAAGTCCATTGAAAAGTCCGTCGGAAGTCTGTCGTGTGTACATAGCATAAGGCTCAAGGCATATTAAGGTATTCAAGGGTAGCGATTATGATTCAGCACTTTCATCCTTATCCCCTTAGCACCGACCGTATGCACATATGTGGCCTCGGCTTTAAGGGGTTATACCGGGATGCATGCAGCTGCAGGCATCACCCCAGTACTGTTTTTTAGAGCGAGCGGTCAGCTCTTCAGTGATAACAACTGATGCATCTAAAAGCTGCTCGGCTGTTATCCCGGAGGAGCACCCCTCCCGCCTCCTTCCGCCGCTCTTCCCGGGCCTCCCGTTTTACCGGGAGACCCGAGCCACGATCTAGCACTTCCGTCGGCTAGATTGAGACTGGAAGGAAGCCAGAAATGGCCTTGATCCAGTCTCCTATGTATAAACACAGAAGCGATGTCACCGTTTTTGGCAATCTGAATACTTTGAAGTGCAAAGGAGGGATTTTGGGTCTTTTAGACCCCCGATCCCTCCATAAACAGTACCTGTCACCACCTATTACTGTCCCAAGGGTGGTTTACATCCCTTGTGACAACAATAAAAGTGATCAAATTTTATTTTTTTTAAAGACAATGTAAAAAATAAATAAATAAATAAATAAAATTTAAAGCGCCCCCGTCCCCGCGAGCTTGTGCAGCAAAGAAAATCCACACATAAGTCGCTCCCGCATTTGTAAACGGTGTTAAAATCACACATGTGAGGTATTGCCGCGATCGTCAGAGCAAGAGGAAAAATTCTAGTACTAGACTTCCTCTGTAACTCTAACCTGGTAACTGTTCATTTTTTTTAAAGCGTCGCCTATAGAGATGTTTAGGTACCGTAGTTTGTCGCCATTCCATGAATTTCAAGGAATGACATGTTAGGTATCTATTTACTCGGCGCAACATAATCTTTCACATTATACAAAAAAATGGGCTAACTTTACTGTTTACTTTTTTTAATTAATGAAAGTGTAGTTTTTCTAGTAGTTTTTTTTTTTATACAGTGTGACATAAAATGTTGCAACTATCGCCATTTTATTCTCTAGACTCTCTGCTAAAAAAATATATATATATAAATAAATATATATATATAAATATATATATATATATATATATATATATATATATATATATATATATATATAATGTTTGGGGGTTCTAAGTAATTTTCTAGCAAAAAATACGGATTTTAACTTGTAAGTAACAAATGTCAGAAATAGGCTTAGGCATGAAAGGGTTTAACAATATAATTGCCCATGTGACTTTTTGTTATCCTTTAAATCATATAGCTAAATACTTGAGATTGTTTATCTATGGACACTGACATGTCAAAGCATGTTTAGATAATTTAGATAAGTCAGTGCTCTATAGGGATAAAAATCACAACTTGAATCTAATAAAGCCAATTAATTTTGCACTATTCATTCCCTATTAATTTTGCACTATTCATTCCCTATTAATTTTGCACTATTCATTCCCAGTCACATTGGCTGCCTCCCAATAAGCTACAGTATCTCCTCCGACCTAAGGGACGTCTTGCCCACCTCTTCCGCCAGCTAATCAGTGTGTAATATCTTCTTTAGATATTTTGATATATGGAAACAAATTACACAACTCTCAGCTATCCCACTGTGTTACTGTGACTCTTTCCACTTTAAAGGACTGGCCATTATTTTGTTTCCTTATTACATCTCATACGGGGGTTGTAAACAGCAACCAGTCAACAACTTGAGTCCAGTAAGGACCAAATTTTGATCTATGACTGCTCCTGCTTGGCAGACATTAATCTAATGACCCGGCTGTCAGAAAACAGTAGCACACTGGGGAGGATTCCTCCATCCACTTCACTTGTGCGGATGGGGGAATCCTATATTTTTTTTAATGATCAGTCCAATGGCTGATCAAAAACAAAAATGACCCACCCTTAGATCCTGGAATCCAGTTGCACCTTATGTACCCTATGTGCATTTGTGAGGTGTAGTGAACAACTGGGGTACCTTATGTAGGCCACTGTACAGAAAGAAAAAGATATAACGTTATGCTACCAAGCCATGTGCTCTTTTTCCTGAGGCACAAAAGCACACAATATACGTAGATATGAACATGAGAGCTCAAACAATACCAGATATGCACTGTGCATTGTCTTGTAAACATTACTTGGTGTGTTACATGTTAATGTAACTTTCAAGAAAGAATTATGATGCAACCATACAACCATACACACTAATGCCCTGTACACATGGTCAGATTTTCCGACTGAAAATTTGTGATAGGACCTTGTTGTCGGAAATTCCGACCGTGTGTGGGCTCCATCACACTATTTCCATTGGAATTTCCGACACACAAAGTTTGAGAGCTTGCTATAAAATTTTCCGACAACAAAATGTCGGAAATTCCGATAGTGTGTACACAAATCCAATGCACAAAGTGCCACGCATGCTCAGAATTAATTAAGAGATGAAAGCTATTGGCTACTGCCCCGTTTATAGTCCTGACGTACGTGTTTTACGTCACCGTGTTCAGAACGATCGGATTTTCCAACAACTTTGTGTGACCGTGTGTATGCAAGACAAGTTTGAGCCAACATCCGTCGGAAAAAATCCATGGATTTTGTTGTCGGAATGTCCGATCAATGTCCGACCGTGTGTACGGGGCATAAGAGAGTACACTGGACAGTAAAGTAATCTATGATATGAAAACAAGGAAAAAGAAAACTTACAGATTTTTTTCATTCTTTTGCTAAACATGTTGTTTTCAGCATTAACAACCCCATCTTCCATACTGGTAAGATTGAATAATAGACTATTTCAGTTTCTAAATCTTGTTATGAATAATATGATGCAAAAACAATAATGTGAAAATGTATCCTATTTCTAATAAGTGATTCATCAGCCTAATAATAATTTTGAGCATGCAGTCTCAATTTTCTCCATACTGTATGTAGCACACTAAATCATAGCTCCTCTTTAGCTGAACACAACATGTTTAGAAAACATTGCATGATAATGGTTACTTACATTTGTGTTTGATTTCTATTTAGTAGGTAGTGGTGAATATGGTGTTGCTGGAAAACACCTCCATGGAAGAACAACCAAATACATTCTTTCAGTAGTATTAGTTTTGTTGAGACTAAAGAAGGCCGCCTGCAACAATGCTCACAGAGTACTGACATTGGGGCCCTTGCTACTATTGTGTTCTATTTTTGTTAATATGTTGCCTATCAAAATGTATGCACTTATTTTAAATTTATATGTCTGTAAGGCACACTCCTGATAGTGACCCTTTTGACTACATGGTAGAGGATAATTCCAAATACAGCAATAATATTAATTCGAAAAAAATAGTTATTGAAAAGTTATAAAGAAAAAAACTTGTAATATTACATGTCACATGTCTAAGGCAGAACATGATAAGCGGCTGAAGGCAGTTTACTTCAAATAGAGGACTCTGCCTTTCTCATATCAATACTCAAGAGGAGGAGCATGACGTCTAGTGCCATAATTACCTGGGGGAAAGCAAACTCAGAACACTGCCTATATTCTGAGCTCTGGAGAGATCAAAAAGTGATCCCCCACTGCTCAGATTCTCACTAAACTGCAGCACATGCCACCCCCATACACTGGTGCACTTTCAGGTATCTGGGAAAAACCCTTCAATTAGAGAGTGAGCAGATCTTACAGGTGACACCTTAAAAAGGAATAAACGACGTGTCTTTAGACCCTGGGGACTGCGACAGACCCAACCAGGACAGAGGCTTTTGGAGGGGACTGCAGAGTGGCCTCTTGCCTACTGACTATGGGCCCTGACTTTTAACAACTTGCTATTAGGGCCAATTCTGGCACTCCACTCCTACATGTACAAATCATAATTTTTTTGCTTGAAAATTACCCAAAACCCCCAAACATTACATATGTTTTTTTTTTAGCAGAGACCATAGAGAATAAAATGGCGGTTGTTGCAACCTATTATGTCACAAGGTATTTGTGCAGCAATTTTTCAAATGCGTTTTTTTTTTGGATGGTTTCATGAATTTAAAAAAAAAAAACACTAAAGTTAACTAAATTCTTTTGTATAATGTGATGGTGTTATGTCAAGTAAATAGATATCTAACATGTCACGCTTTAAAATTGCGCACACTTGCAGAATGGCGCCAAACTTCGGTACCTAACAAATCTCAGTAAGCGGCGCTTTAACAATTTTTACAAGTTACCTGTTTAGAGTTACAGAGGAGGTCTTGGGACAAAATTGCTGCTCTTGCTCTAACATTAGCGGTGATACCTCACATGTGTGGATTGAATGCCGTTTACAAATAAGGGCATGACTTACGTATGTGTTCCCTTCTGCGTGCGATCACGCGGGGACGGGGCACTTTACATTTTTTTTTATTTTTATTGTTTATTTTATTTTCATTTTTTTTTTTTTTACACTTTGCCTTTAATTTTTTTTTTTTGATCACTTTTATTCCTATTACAAGGAATGTAAACATCCCTTGTAATAGGAATAAGGCATGGCAGGTCCTCTTTATGGAGAGATGTGGGGTAAATAAGACCCCACATCTCTCCTCAAGGCTGGAAAGCCTGAGATAAAAAAAACAAACAAAAAAAAATGATATCAGCTTTCCAGCCGAGTACACAACAGTATTTACAACTACCAGGCCGGACGTGACGTCATAACGTCGTGCCCGGGCCTCCGAGAGTCATAGAGACTGCTGGGGACCATCTGCTCACCGGTATTCTCTATGGTAAACTTCCGCCGGTGGCGGATTCTGTGACAGACTCACCCGGGACAGAGGCTATTGGAGGGGACTGAACGCAAGCCTCTTGCCCACCGATTATGGGCCCTAGCATTTGGGGGAATGGTGCTTTCTGTGAGCTGTATGCCTGGGGACCCTGGGGTTGGTGTTACTTTGGATTCAGCTCCATGTCCCCCCAAAACACACAGACTCTGGAACCCTTTATATGCCATATTAGAATGATAAGACTGAATTATACTGTTGGGACACATCCTGTGAGGAGATGCTGGTGTCATCAACTCTAACTACCTGTGTTTATGTTAATTGAATGAGCTGATCACATTGTCCTCTATACAATGTAGGAGACGGGACGACTCCTATTGGAGTTCATGTTAATTAGATTAATTAGGTTTTGTTTGTATTGTTAATTGTAATTAGCTCCTGCTATTGTTTTTTTACTACTGTGTGAAGCTCGGTGCCCACAATTCTGTCCTACAGGTCATGTCTCTGAGTCATCTGGTCTGGGTAAATTTAACAGTAAATTAGCTCATGTTAATTAGGTTAGCTTTGAGTCATCCTGGTGTATAAATGTGTGTGAGATCTCAAATAAAGAGTTAGTCCTGATGTACTCCAAGACTGGTGTTGTCTAGTTCTTGGGGGTTCCCATAGCCAGATCCATTGGACTCGTGTTCCAGAACTTAGGAAGCGGTATACCAACGGAAGCACCCAAGCGGAGTGTGGGACGTTCCGTGACATTGGTGGCAGCAGTGGGATAGCTTCCTGCAGTCTGGGACATCCAAACCTCCAACTGGATCCAAGATCAGCATAGCAGACGTCAGTCACCCCAGCGGAGATATGGACATCAGAGTTCCCGGGGCTGCTGCGGATCATCCTTTCAACATGCACCAGAACGGTGTCTGAGGATGAATACCTGGAGCTCAGGCAGCTGATTCGGGTGAAGCTCTGGATTGGAGCCCTTCAGCTCGCTGGTATAAAACAGGGCAAGTGCTTTCCAACCCAAGAGCAACGGGCCAGTGACCAACGGGCATTGCGGATGGCATTCCTGGGAGAGCGGCCCCAGGAGCAATGGGTGACTGAGTTGGACAGGCTGGTCCAGCAGGAGATAGAGCTGGACAATCATTATCGGGCTCTGCAATGGCACGCAGAGGAGGGATATTTAGGCGAGACAACAGAATACTCTCCAGAGGGATATGACTTTGGAGGCCCTGGATTGCTGTGGGAGAGCCTTACAGATCATTTTATGTTTGGTGATGAAGGGGAACCTGACCTTGAGGACCTGCGAGAATATAGAGAGGATATGCTCGGTCTTGCAGGGGTCTCAGAGTTCAAACCTGATCTGGACCATTTGCTAAGGAAGGAACAGCATCTGGAAAGGGCATACAGGAAACTGCTAGAACAAGTTCAGCAGCATGCCAGAGAATCGGCAGTGGAAAATCTGAAGATTGCCATCCCCAAACCTGAAGTGCTGACAACAGGGCAGAGCTCTGCTAACCTCTGCCCAGAAATGATAGCATCTTCTGGGTTCCATGGACAGGAGATGGTGAACCTATATCCCCAGACATCAGTTGCAGAGACATGGGATTTGATAGACTTTTCTGCTGAGGAAGAACAACCTGATGAGCCTCCAGCAGAAGAGCTGCCATCAGAACCAAAGTTCACTGTGCTCTGCCGAGCACCAACAGTGGCTTCGGCCTTCTTGAGAGAAGAGGTAGTCGGCCTTTCTCCCACAACACTGACAGGGACATGTGATTTTCTGCCAGCAGCATCTATGGAGTTAAAACAAACTTCTCCAGCTGAAGATCTGGTAACTGAACAGAGGGTCCAAGACCTCTGTCCCCCACTTTTACCAATTCCAGAGACTGGGGATTTAATAGACGTTTCTGTAGAGGAGGAACCACCTGGCAAACCCCCAGCAGAAGTGCTGGCAACCGAACAGAGGGTCCAAGACCTCTGCCCCACACCTGCAGCAATTGTGGAGGCCCAAGGTGAGGAGGTGGCAGTCTATTGCGAGCTACAGATCAGGATCCAAGGAGAGAATGCAGTCATCACCTCACAACTGCAGCTTGATCTGGTGTCGGTGGATGGGGCTTCAGTCCCCACCTGTATACCCCAGGGATGCTGGGCAGTCAGCCCAGATCCCCAACAGCAGGATGGAGTGAGCTCAGTCCCCCTGTCTTCTCTCCAGCGGCAGAAAGGACTTCAGGGAGAAGGGCCAGTCCGGGCCTCTCCCCAGCGGCGGATATGTTCTCTGAGAGAGGCAGAGGATGGCTGGGTGAGTAATACTCTGTTTGGAACAATTTGTTTAGGGTACTGTGTGGGTACAGGCATTAGAGGACTGGAACTACTGACTAACTTCGGAGTCAACCCGTCTGGGGTCTCCTCCTGTGTTAGTCTCCTGCCGAAAGGGGAGAAATGTGACAGACTCACCCGGGACAGAGGCTTTTGGAGGGGACTGAACGCAAGCCTCTTGCCCACCGATTATGGGCCCTAGCATTTGGGGGAATGGTGCTCTCTGTGAGCTGTATGCCTAGGGACACTGGGGTTGGTGTTACTTTGGATTCAGCTCCATGTCCCCCCAAAACACACAGACTCTGGAACCCTTTATATGCCATACTAGAATGATAAGAATTAATTATACTGTTGGGACACATATTGTGAGGAGATGCTGGTGTCATCAACTCCAACTACCTGTGTTTATGTTAATTGAATGAGCTGATCACATTGTCCTCTATACAATGTAGGAGACGGGACGACTCCTATTGGAGCTCATGTTATATGGTTAATTAGGTTTTGTTTGTATTGTTAATTGTAATTAGCTCCTGCTATTGTGTTTATACTACTGTGTGAAGCTTAGTGCCCACAAGTCTGTCCTACAGGTCATGTCTCTGAGTCATCTGGTCTGGGTAAATTTAACAGTAAATTAGCTCATGTTAATTAGGTTAGCTTTGAGTCATCCTGGTGTATAAATGTGTGTGAGATCTCAAATAAAGAGTTAGTCCTGATGTACTCCAAGACTGGTGTTGTCTAGTTCTTGGGAGTTCCTATAGCCAGATCCATTGGACTCGTGTTCCAGAACTTAGGAAGCTGTATACTGACGGAAGCACTCAAGCGGAGTGTGGGACGTTCCGTGACAGATTCCTTCTCCAGTTTGCTGATTGCACGGATGAGCCGGTAGAAACATCCCCCTCCCATCACCTGTAAGAACAATCAAGCGGGTGAACAGCCGTTATGATTGTTCTTATGGTGCAGGGAATCCCTGGCTGAAAAGATCAATACCGGGATGATGCCTGTAGGTGCAGGCATCATCCCAGTACAACCACTAAAATGGGAGAATGTCCATGTAAGCCCTCCCGGCGGGAAGTGGTTAAAGGAATACTACTCTTTGTGAGGTGTGCTTGGGGGTCCCTTGGAGTGGTCTTGCTTCGACTTCAAGTCTGTGTTTCCCCAAAACACACAAACTCTGGGAACTGGAGGACCAATATACATATTTGGGGTCTCTATGCCCAAACCAGCAATGACTGCTTTAAACTGTGATACTCAAAGCAGATGTTAATATGAGCAGCTCAAAGCAACCTCGGACAGCACAGTGGTGTAGTGGTTAGCACTCTCGCCTCGCAGCAATAGGGTCGCTGGTTCACATCGCAACCACGACACTACCTGCTTGGAGTTTGCATGTTCTCCCTGTGTCTGCGTGGGTTTCCTCCGGGTACTCTAGTTTCCTCCCACACTCCAAAGACATGCTGTAAGGTTTATTGGCTTCTGTCCAAAAAAAAAAATGGCCCTGGTGTATGGGTGTGAGTTGGGGACCTTGGATTGCAGATCCCTTGGGGGTGGGGACTGGTGTGGGTGTGGTGAAGCGCTGTGTAGATTGATGGCGCTACATGGGTAACTTAAATATATATATATATATAAAAAATAATAATATAGTGGATGAGCATCTTGATGGGACGCAGTGTGCGGGGATGGGGACAATTGTGGTTGCTCACTCAGGTTGAACTGGATGGACTGGTGTCTTTATTCAACTATACTAACTGTCAAGTCTCTCATTTACCAGACCGGTGAGTCCGCTTGGGCAGAGGGTACGCTCCCCTACGTATCTGACTCGCGGCCCCTGGTAGAGCAGACAGGAAGCACACCAGTGTGGTATGAGAGCCTGTGCAGGAGTCAAGATTCCGGAAGCAGCTATAGACTGGTCACACACAGGCAGGGTTGGGCAGCGGTGGTGCAGGAGGAGCAGGCAGAAGCAAGGTCAAACAAGCCGGGGTCAGATGCAGGCGGAAGTCAGGAGAGTCCAAAAGGCAAGCCAGGTCGTCAACAGATCAGAACACAGGAACACAGGAACAAGGAAGAGGCAACGGGAACTAGGCACGGGAGCTGTTGATCAGGCAGCACCGATCAGAGGGAGAGGAAAGCCTAAATAGGCTGATTGGCGCCAAACGCCGTGGACGTGTGCGCGCCATTACGCACAGGCACCCACGCACCTGCACGCGCCCGAGCGTGCCCCCAGACAGCGGCGCGCACTCCAGCACCACCAGGTAAACGCATAACAGCGCCCATAGGCGGACGTGCGCTGACGCAAACACGTGCGCGCGCGTGCGCGCGCGTGCGCGCACCCGGGCGCCACCGTGTCCACCATGGCCAGCTAGAACGCCAACACCAGTGCCCATAGAGGCAGGCACCCGAGCACCCACAGGAACGCGCGCCCCGGCGCGCAATGACGCCCAACCAGGTAACCTCTTTGACACTATGTAACTATGTAACCTGATACTGGAGTCTCCTGCTGTAGTCTGTTTATCAGGATGTTATGTGTCTTTCTGTTAAGTTCATCTCTCCTATTGTGTGCTTCTTAGGTGTGCATTCCCATTGTTAATTGAGTCACCTATTGTTCCTGTCTCTCTGCTCATCTCTTGGAGATTAGATTAATATTGTGACTACTCTACCTTGTTATGGAACCATTGTGAGATGTTATGTGTTTATGCTTATAATAATGTGTAATGTACTGATCCAGGGTTGTAGGCTGGTTTGATTGGCTAGTTGTTAATTAGCTCATGTTAATTAGATCCCTGTCAGCTATTAGTTTCTAGAGGTGGATTACCATACTGTTTATGTTGGCTGTTCCTTAGCCATGTTAATTACATTTCTGTATACATTTCCTTTGCATACAATAATGTGATTAGGCTCCCCTAATTTGGCGTGCTATTTATTCTGTGTCATTGTACAATAAAGTAAGTTCCAGTTTGCAATTAGGCTATTGTCGACTAGTCTTGGATGCTCAGCTATAATACCTGGTTCCTGGGTCCAGACTGGAGGAAGCAATAATTCTATATTTTGACTAAAGTATCCAAGGTGCCAATGTCTCACAGGGAAAAAAAAATAATAAAAAAAATAATACACAGTATCTCACAAAAGTGAGTACACCCCGCTTTTTTTGTAAATATTTTATTATATCTTTTCATGTGACAACACTGAAGAAATTACACTTTGCTACAATGTAAAGTAGTGGGCGTACAGTTTGTACAGTATAACAGTGTAAATTTGCTGTCACCTCAAAATAACTCAGCACACAGCCATTAATGCAGGGCCGGATTAACATAGGGGCTATTGGAACTTCAGCTTAAAAAAACGATCGAGTTTTGAGTGTTGTAAGGACCCCAAATTTGGGGGGTTGGTAGCCGAAGACCTACCCCACCACTGGTCAAAATTTGGGGCTCCAGAGATACAGGGCTCCTTGCGCAGCCTGTCAGAAGCTACATACAGCGCGGCCAGTTTAAAGTGTAAGTTCACCTTTACAGAAAAATCAGTAAGGTGAACTTACACAGGTCCTCCTCCTCGTCCCCCCTCGGTCCCGCTGACCTGTACCGCCTTAATCGCCGGTTCTAGGACCCGGTATATCTGCGCCAGGAGCCCGGGGCTTAGAAATCCTCTCTCAAGTCTCGTGTCTGCTCCATAGCTGACAGGACGGGCTACGAGGCTGCCGATTGGTCGGCGCCGCCCATGTGACTGCACTAACCAATTAGAATGCTCTAAAACATCCCCCTGACGAGGGACGTTTTGGGCATTCACCTCAGAGGATTTCTAAGCCCCGGGCTCCTGACGCTGATATACCAGGGGTTATAACCGGCGATTGCGGCGGTACAGGCCAGCGGGACCAGGGGGGGTCGAGGAGGAGGACCTGTGTAAGTTAACCTTACAGAGTTTTCTGTAAAGGTGAACTTGCCCTTTAAATACAAGCTGGCATACTCTGTTGCAGCAGACTGAGAGGATGAGCTCAGAGTGCCTCTCCTCACTTCTTGTCAGAGGCACTGAGCTCAATGGATAGCTTGGAGCCTTGGACCAATGATAAAGTACCATTGGCCCCTGCTGTCCAATAAAAGACACATGCTTCCTTCCAGCACAGCCCTCTTAATTAAAAGGAAATATATGGGTTTATGGGTATAAGGTTTACCATAATCCCATGTTTTTCTCACACACTGGGAGAATGAGAATCTTCTGCTGCTGAAAAGGTACTGTTTTAATCAAGCTAAATCACATATTATTATGCTATATGTTATAAGATAATAATTTATTTGTTATCTATTTACTGTGAAATTACTGGTTGGAAGTTATAACTTCAAACTTCAGTAATCTGTCCGTTAAGTCACCTGTTTAAGTACAGTTTTTGAATATATAATAAATTAACTTAAAAACAATATATTGTGATTATTTGTATATTACTTATAGTAACTGACCCCTTGCCCCCAGGCCAATTCTGACACTTCTCTCCTACATGTAAATATCATCATTTTTTTGCTCAAAAATTACTCAGAACCCCCAAACATTAATCCCTTCTGTAGTGTTGTTGTGTTCTGCCAGTGGGAGCCTTTCCTACCCACAGAATACAATGATCAGTGTTGCTAACTATAGCTGACAGCACTAATTGTGTTGGCAAAAACCTGACAGGCTGGTTGTACTCAAGTTGATTAATAGATTGACTTGTGTACAACCAGCTAGTCCATACATAGATCAACTATGGCTGATCTCTGCTTAATCTGCTTAATTTCAATTCATGTATGGCCCGCTTAACCACTACGCAGTCCCTAAACATTCTTCCACAAACCTTTACATTTTTCCTTCCCAGATTCCTTCATCCTCCTCACCTGTACATAGTGCCCACTGTCAAACCCTCCACACTCCTCTCCTATACATACTGCTCACTGTCATACCCTCCACATTTTTGTCCTATACATACTGCTCACTGTCATACCCTCCACACGTCTCTCCTATACATAGTGCCCCTTGTCATACACTTCTCTCCTGTACATAGTGCCCACTGTCATACCCTCCACATTCCTCTCCTGTGCATACTACCCACTGTCATACACTGCTTTCCTGTACATAGTGCCCGCTGTCATACACCCCAAAATCCTCTCCTGTACATACTGCCCACTGTCATACACTTCTCTTCTGTACATAGTGCCCACTGTCATACCCTCCACTCTCCTCTCCTGTACATACTACTCACTGTCATACCCCCCACACTCCTCTCCTGTGTGTATTGCCCACTGTCACACACTTCTCTTCTGTACATACTGCTCACCACTGTCATACATTTCTCTCCTGTACATTGTGCCCACTGTCATACCCTCCACACACTTCTCCTGTACACATTGCCTGCTGTCATACCCTCCACACTCCTCTCCTTTACATACCACCCACTGTCTTACCCTCCACACTCGTCTCCTGTACATACCACTGAGTATCATACCCTCCACACTGCTCTGCTGTACATACTGCCCACTTTCAAAAAAGCTCCTCTACTGTACATAGTGCCGTCTGTCATACCCTCCACACTCCTCTCCTGTGCGCACTGCCCACTCTCATACCATCCACACTCCTCTCCTGCCAAGGCCCCCCGGTCAGTAGGGGACCCCATGAGAGGCTCCTGGGATCCTGTGATGTTAACCAGTTGCCGACCGCCTAACACAGATGTACAGCGGCAGAATGGCACGGGCAGGCAAAATCACGTACCTGGTACGTGATCTGCCTCCCGCGGGCGGGGGGGGTCCGGTCGGACCCCCCCGGTGCCCGAGGCGGTCGGCTTCTGTCTGTGAGAGATCAGAGGTGAGAGTGAGACCATCCATTCGTGCCCCCCCCCCCTCGCGATTGCTCCCAGCCAATGAGATTCTTCCTCTGCTGCTGTATAGTAAACAGCAGCAGTGGAAATTATGTCATCTCTCCTCGGCTCGGTATTTTCCGTTCCGGCGCCGAGGAGAGAAGACATCTGAGTGAGTTGCACAACACAACATACACAGTAGAACATGCCAGGCATACTGTACACCCCCATCACCTCCCCCGATCACCCCCTGATCACCCCCCAATCACCCCCCCGTCACACTGACACCAAGCAGTTTTCTGTTTTTTTTTTCTGATCACTGCATTGGTGTCAGTTTGTGACAGTTAGTGTGGTAGGGCAGTTAGTGTTAGCCCCCTTTAGGTCTATGGTACCCCCCTAACCCCCCCTAATAAAGTTTTAACCCCTTGATCACCCCCCGTCGCCAGTGTCACCAAGCAATCATTTTTTTGATCGCTGTATTAGTGTCACTGGTGGCGCTAGTTAGGGAGGTAAATATATAGGTTCGCCTTCAGCGTTTTATAGCGTCAGGGACCCCCATATACTACCTAATAAAAGGTTTTAACCCCTTGATTGCCCCCTAGTTAACCCTTTCACCAGTGATCACCGTATAACTGTTACGGGTGACGCTGGTTAGTGTGTTTATTTTTGATAGTGTCAGGGCACCCGCCGTTTATTACCGAATAAAGGTTTAGCCCCCTAATCGCCCGGCGGTGATATAAGTCAGGTTTTAGAGTCAGATAGGGTCTGCGTCGCCCCAGGCAGCGTCAGGTTAGCGCCAGTAGCGCTAACACCCACGCACGCAGCATACACTTCCCTTAGTGGTATAGTATCCGAACGGATCAATATCTGATCTGATCAGATCTATACTAGCGTCCCCAGCAGTTTAGGGTTCCCAAAAACCACAGTGTTAGTGGGATCAGCCCAGATACCTGCTAGCACCTGCGTTTTGCCCCTCAGCTCGGCCCAGCCCAGCCCACCCAAGTGCAGTATCGATCGATCACTGTCATTTACAAAACACTAAACACACATAACTGCAGCGTTCGCAGAGTCAGGCCTGATCCCTGCGATCGCTAACAGTTTTTTTGGTAGCGTTTGGGGGGACTGGCAAGCACCAGCCCCAGGCAGCGTCAGGTTAGTGCCAGTAGCGCTAACACCCACGCATGCACCGTACACCTCCCTTAGTGACATAGTGTCTGAACGGATCAATATCTGATCCGATCAGATCTATACTAGCGTCCCCAGCAGTTTAGGGTTCCCAAAAATGCAGTGTTAGCGGGATCAGCCCAGATACCTGCTAGCACCTGCGTTTTGCCCCTCCGTCCGGCCCAGCCCAGCCCACCCAAGTGCAGTATCGATCGATCACTGTCACTTACAAAACACTAAACACACATAACTGCAGCGTTCGCAGAGTCAGGCCTGATACCTGCGATCGCTAACAGTTTTTTTGGTAGCGTTTTGGTGAACTGGCAAGCACCAGCCCCAGGCAGCGTCAAAACACTAAACACACATAACTGCAGCGTTCGCAGAGTCAGGCCTGATCCTCGCGATCGCTAACAGCTTTTTTGGTAGCGTTTTGGTGAACTGGCAAGCACCAGCCCCAGGCAGCATCAGGTTAGTGCCAGTAGCGCTAACACCCACGCACACACCGTACACCTCACTTAGTGGCATAGTATCTGAACGGATCCCATCAGATCTCTACTAGTGTCCCCAGCAGTTTAGGGTTCCCAAAACTGCAGTGTTAGCGGGATCAGCCCAGATACCTGCTAGCACCTGTGTTTTGCCCCTCCGCCCGGCCCAGCCCAGCCCACCCAAGTGCAGTATCGATCGATCAATGTCACTTACAAAACGCATAACTGCAGCGTTCGCAGAGTCAGGCCTGATCCCTGCGATCGCTAACAGTTTTTTTGGTAGCATTTTGGTGAACTGGCAAGCACCAGCGGTCTAGTACACCCCGGTCGTAATCATACCAGCACTGCAGTAACACTTGGTGACATGGCGAGTCCCATAAGTGCAGTTCAAGCTGGTCAGGTGGCAAGCACAAGTAGTGTCCCGCTGCCACCAAGAAGAAGACAAACACAGGCCTGTCGTGCCCATAATGCCCTTCCTGCTGCATTCGCCAATCCTAATAATTGGGAACCCACCACTTCTGCAGCACCCGTACTTCCCCCATTCACATCCCCAACCAAATGCAGTCAGCTGCATGAGAGGCATTTTCTTTATGTTCTCCCGAGTACCCCTACCCAACGAACCCCCCCCCAAAAAGATGTCGTGTCTGCAGCAAGCGCGGATATAGGCATGACACCCGCTATTATTTTCCCTCCTGTCCTGACAATCCTGGTCTTTGCATTGGTGAATGTTTTGAACGCTATCATTCACTAGTTGAGTATTAGCGTAGGGTACAGCATTGCACAGACTAGGCACACTTTCACAGGGTCTCCCAAGATGCCATCGCATTTTGAGAGACCCAAACCTGGAACTGGTTACAGTTATAAAAGTTACAGTTACAAAAAAAAGTGTAAAAAAAGAAACAAAAAAAAATATAAAATAAAAAAAAATAGTTGTCGTTTTATTGTTCTCTCTCTCTCTATTGTTCTGCTCTTTTTTATTGTATTCTATTCTGCAATGTTTTATTGTTATTATGTTTTATCATGTTTGCTTTTCAGGTATGCAATTTTTTATACTTTACTGTTTACTGTGTTTTATTGTTAACCATTTCTTTGTCTTCAGGTACGCCATTCACGACTTTGAGTGGTTATACCAGAATGATGCCTGCAGGTTTAGGTATCATCTTGGTATCATTCTTTTCAGCCAGCGGTCGGCTTTCATGTAAAAGCAATCCTAGAGGCTAATTAGCCTCTAGACTGATTTTGCAAGCAGTGGGAGGGAATGCCCCCCTCACGTCTTCCGTGTTTTTCTCTGGCTCTCCTGTCTCAACAGGGAACCTGAGAATGCAGCCAGTGATTCAGCCAGCCTCTCAGCAAATAGCTTGGGGTGTCTGCTTTCCAAAATGGGGTCATTTGGGGGGGGGTTGTGCCACCTGGGCATTCCATGGCCTCCAAAACTGTGATAGGCAGTGAAGAGTGAAATCAAAAACTTACGCCCTTAGAAATCCTGAAGGCGGTAATTGGTTTTCGGGGCCCCGCACGCAGCTAGGCTCCCAAAAAGTCCCACACATGTGGTATCCCCATACTCAGGAGAAGCAGCTAAATGTATTTTGGGGTGCAATTCCACATATGCCCATGGCCTGTGTGAGCAATATATCATTTAGTGACAACTTTGTGCAAAAAAAAAATGTGTCACATTCCCGCAACTTGTGTCAAAATATAAAATATTCCATGGACTCAAAATGCCTCTCAGCAAATAGCTTGGGGTGTCTACTTTCCAAAATGGGGTCATTTGGGGGGGTTTGTGCCATCTGGGTATTTTATGGCCTTCAAAACTGTGATAGGTAGTGAGGAGTGAAATCAAAAATTTACGTCCTTAGAAATGCTGAAGGCGGTGATTGGTTTTCGGGGCTAGGCTCCCAAAAAGTCCCACAGATGTGGTATCCCCGTACTCAGGAGAAGCAGCTGAATGTATTTTGGGGTGCAATTCTACATATGCCCATGGCCTGTGTGAGCAATATATCATTTAGTGACAACTTTTTGTAATTTTTTTTTTTTTGTCATTATTCAATCACTTGGGACAAAAAAAATTAATATCCAATGGGCTCAACATGCCTCTCAGCAATTTCCTTGGGGTCTTTACCAAAGACATGTGATCGAATACATTTTGGCCTAAATGTATGACTAAAATTGAGTTTATTGGATTTTTTTTATAACAAAAAGTAGAAAATATCTTTTTTTCAAAATTTTTGGTCTTTTTCCGTTTAAAGCGCAAAAAATAAAAACCCCAGAGGTGATCAAATACCATCAAAAGAAAGCTCTATTTATGGGAAGAAAAGGACACAAATTTCGTTTGGGTATAGCATTGCATGACTGCGCAATTAGCAGTTAAAGCGACGCAGTGCCAAATTGTAAAAAGTGCTCTGGTCAGGAAGAGGGTAAATCCTTCCGGGGCGGCAGTAAACTTCGCTAACATAACTACGTTTTAGAGGCCCTGAGGTAGGTTATGCCATAATGTACAAGTATGCACAGCATATTAGCACATTAGGGTACACATACCTGTCAGACTGAGCCCTCCAGCGCTGCGCTGTGATCAATCCGGCGGGTCCCGGGCACTTCCATCTTCACTCAGTCTTCCTTCTGGGTTCTATGCCTTCGGTTGCTTGACTTGGCCGCGTTGATGTAAATCCCAAGCATGCTCATGCACATCCTCTCTCTCTCTCTCTTCCCCTTTCTCTCTCTCATCCTCCCTCTCTATTTAATTTAATTTGTTATAATAAAAAAAAATGTGCATTTATATATATATATATATATATATATATATATATATATATATATATATATATAAAGCCACACCAAAATCCTCAGCACCAGGCCCATGATGTTCTTAATCTGGCCCTGCATTAATGTATAAACTGCTGGCAACAAAAGTGAATATTCCTCTAAGTGAAAATGTTCACATTGGGTCCAATTAGCCATTGTTACAAGGTCTCAGGTGTGAATGGGGAGCAGGTGTGTTAAATTTGGTGTTATCGCTCTCACTATCTCATACTGGTCACTGGAAGTTCGACATGGCATCTCATGGCAAAGAACTTTCTGAGGATCTAAAAAAAAGAATTGTTGCTCTACATAAAGATGGCCTAAGCTATAAGAAGATTGCCAAGACCCTGAAACTGAGGTGCAGCACGGTGGCCAAGATCATTCAGCAGTTTAACAGGACAGGTTCCACTCAGAACAGGCCTCACCATGGTCAACCAAAGAAGTTGAGTGCACGTGCTCAGCGTCATATCCAGAGATTGTCTTTGGAAAATAGACATATGAGTGCTGCCAGCATTGCTGCAGAGGTTGAAGGGGTGGGGGGTCAGCCTGTCAGTGCTCAGACCATATACCGTAGACTGCATCAAATTGGTGTGCATGACTGTTGTTCTAGATGGAAGCTTCTTCTAAAGATGATGCACAAGAAAGCCTGCAAACAATTTGCTGAAGACATGCAGACTAAGGACATGGATTATGGGAACCATGTCCTGTGGTCTGATGAGACCAAGATAAACTTATTTGGTTCAGATGGTGTCAAGGGTGTGTGGCGGCAACCAGGTGAGGAATACAAAGACAAGTTTGTCTTGCCTACAGTCAAGCATGGTGGTGGGAGTGTCATGGTCTGGGGCTGCATGAGTGCTGACGGCACTGGGGAGCTACAGTTCATTGAGGGAACCATAAATGCCAACATGTACTGTGACATACTGAACCAGAGCCTGGTTCCCATTCCCTTCTGAGACTGGGCTGCAGGGCAGTTTTCCAACATGATAATGACCCTAAACACACCTCCAAGTTGACCACTGCCCTGCTAAAGAAGCTGAGGGTAAAGGTGATGGACTGGCTAAGCATGTCTCCAGACCTAAACCCTATTGAGCATCTGTGGGGCATCCTCAAATGGAAGGTGGAAGAGTGCAAGTTCTCTAACATCCACCAGCTCTGTGATGGAGGAGTGGAAGAGGCCTCCAGTAGCAACCTGTGAAGCTCTGGTGAACTCCATGCCCAAGAGGGTTAAGGCAGTGCTGGAAAATAATGGTGACCACACAAAATATTGACACTTTGGGCCAAATTTGGACATTTTCACTTAGGGGTGTACTCACTTTTGTTGGCAGCGGTTTAGACATTAATGGCTGTGTTTTGAGTTATTTTGACAGCAAATTTACACTGTTATACAAGCTGTATACTCACTACTTTACATTGTAGCAAAGTGTCATTTCTTCAGTGTTGTCACATGAAAAGATATCAAAAAATATTTTTAAAAATGTGAGGGGTGTACTCACTTTTGTGAGATACTATATATATATTGGTGTGATTAGGGGACATTAAGCAGGGACACAGTGATAAGGCAACAGAGGCTACTGCATCTAGACCAGTGGTTCTCAACTCCAGTCCTCAGGACCCACCAACAGGCCATATTTTAACCACTTACCAACCGGCCCATAGCCGAATGACGGCTGCAGGGCGGTTGGATAACTCTGGGAGGGCGTACTATGACGTCCTCCCAGAATTCCCCTCTCGCGCGCCCCCTGGGGCGCGCACCCGAACACATCCGTGACCGCCGGGTCCAGAGGACCGGGCGCATCACGGATCCCGGTAAATGGCCGCTGATCGCGGCCGTTTACCATGTGATCGCGCCGTCAAATGACGGCGCGATCACATGTAAACAGACCGGCGTCATCTGATGACGCCGGTTCCTCTCCTCCCCTCCCGTGTACCGATCGGTACACTGTGAGCGGGGAGGGGGATGGATGGATGTCTGCAGCGCTGTGGGCTGTATGTGTAGTGCCCACAGCGCTGCACAGAGACATCCAGCCATCCATCCATCCATGCTCAGCCATCCCTCACTACTATGCAATGCTGTGCAATACTCTACAATACCCCCACAATACTCTGCAATGCTGTGCAATACTCTGCAATACCCCCACAATACTCTGCAATGCTGTGCAATACTCTGCAATACCCCCACAATACTCTGCAATGCTGTGCAATGCTCTGCAATACCCCCACAATACTCTGCAATGCTGTGCAATACTCTGCAATACCCCCACAATACTCTGCAATGCTGTGCAATACTCTGCAATGCCCCCACAATACTCTGCAATGCTGTGCAATACTCTACAATGCCCCCACAATACTCTGCAATGCTGTGCAATACTCTGCAATGCTGTGCAATACTCTGCAATGCCCCCACAATACTCTTCAATGCTGTGCAACACTCACTCTGCAATACCCCCACAATACTCTGCAATGCTGTGCAATACTCTGCAATACCCCCACAATACTCTGCAATGCCCCCACAATACTCTGCAATGCTGAGCAATACTCTGCAATGCCCCCGCCATACTCTGCAATGCCCCCGCCATACTCTGCAATGCCCCCGCCATACTCTGCCATGCCCCGCCATACTCCGCCATGCCCCGCCATACTCTGCCATACTCCGCAATACTCCGCAATACCCCGCCATACCCCGCCATACTCCGCAATACCCCACCATACTCCGCAATACCCCGCCATACCCTGCCATGCTGAGCCATGCTCAGCTGTACTCGCCCTCTGTATGTGGCCAGGCTGTGGAAGTCTCACACATGTGGTATCGCCGTACTCAGGAGGAGCAGGGGAATCTATTTCGGGGTGTCATTTTTGCTATGTACATGTTATGTGATAGAAATATTGTATAAATCGACAACTCTGTGTTAAAAAAAAAAAAAAGCGTTTTAACCACTTCCCGCTCGCCGGCCGTCATACACTGTCCTTGACTTTGTGCGGAGATATCTGAATGATGGTTGCAGCTACAGGCATCATTCAGATATCAGCTTTTTCAGCCGGCGATTCCCTACACCATGAGAATGATCATAGTGGCTGTTCCACTGCTTGATCGTTCTTACGGGAGGCGAGAGGAGATGTCCCCCCCTCCCGCGCTTCTACCGACTCACCGCTACGATCGAAGCCAGGATGTTTTTTTTTTTTTTTTTTTAATTTCAGGCTTCCCAGCCTAGAGGTGAGATGTGGGGTCTTATTGACCCCATGTCTCACTGTAAAGAGGACCTGTCATGCCATATTCCTATTACAAGGATGTTTATATTCCTTGTAATAGTTTTTTTTTTGAAAAAAGCATCAAACTAAAATAAATAAAGTAAAATGAGCAATAAAAAAAAAAAAAAAAAATTTAAAGCGCCCCTGTCCCTGCGTGCTCGCATGCAGAAGCGAACGCATATGTAAGTCCCGCCCACATATGAAAACGGTGTTCAAACCACTCATGTGAGGTATCGCTGCGATCGGTAGAGCGAGAGTAATAATTTTGGCCCTAGACCTCCTCTGTAACTCAAAACATATAACCAGTAAAAAAATTTAAAGCGTCGCCTATGGGGATTTTTGAGTAGCAAAGTTTGGCGCCATTCCACAAGCGCGTGCAATTTTGAAAGGTGACATGTTGGGTATCTATTTACTCGGCGTATCTTCATCTTTCACATTATGCAAAAACATTAGGCTAACTTTACTGTTTTGGTTTTTGTAAAGCACAAAACATTTTTTTTTCCAAAAAAAACGTGTTAAAAAAATTGCTGCGCAAATACAGTGCGAGATAAAAAGTTGCAATGACCGCCATTGTATTCTCTAGGGTCTTTGCTAAAAAAACATATATAATGTTTTGGGGTTCTATGTAATTTTCTAGCTAATAAATGATGATTTTTACATGTAGGAGAGAAATGTCAGAATTGGCCTGGGTGCTCCAGAACACCTGAAGGTGCTCCCCTGCATGTTGGGCCTCTGTATGTGGCCACGCTGTGTAAAAGTCTCACACATGTGGTATCGCCGTACTCTGGAGTAATAGCAGAAGGTGTTTTGGGGTGTAATTTGTGGTATGCATATGCGGTGTGTGAGAAATAACCTGCTAATATGACAATTTTGTGGGAAAAAAAAAAAGTAAAAAAAAAACCTTGATTTTGCAAAGAATTGTGGGAAAAAAATGACAACTTCAAAAAACTCACCATGCCTCTTTCTAAATACCTTGGAATGTCTTCTTTCCAAAAAGGGGTCATTTGGGGGGTATTTGTACTTTTCTGGAATGTTAGGGTCTCAAGAATTTAGATAGGTCGTCAGTATTTCAGGTGTGATCAATTTTCAGATATTCGCACCATAGCTTTTGGACTCTATAACTTTCACAAAGACCAAATAATATCCACCGATTTGGGTTAATTTTACCAAAGATATGTAGCGGTATAAATTTTGGCCAAAATATATGAAGAAAAATTACTAATTTGCAAAATATTATAACAGAAATGAAGAAAAATGTATTTTTTTACAGATTTTTCGGTCTTTTTTGTTTTTACGGCGCAAAAAATAAAGAACCCAGCGGTGATTAAATACCACCAAAAGAAAGCTCCATTTGTGTGAAAAAAAGGACAAAAATTTCATATAGATACAGTGTTGCATGACTGAGTAATTGTCATTCAAAATGTGAGAGCACCAAAAGCTGAAAATTGGTCTGGTTAGGAAGGGGGTTTAAGTGCCCAGTTGTCAAGTGGTTAAGTATTACCTTGGGGAGATGCAGACTACAATACTGCAATCACTGAGCAGCAAATTATATCACCTGTGATGTATTTCAGTTATCTTGCAAACCTGGCCTGTTAGTGGGTCCTGAGGACAGGAGTTGAGAACCACTGATCTAGACTCTATTAGTCATGCCTTCCCAAATATTCATATATTGGCCAAGCTCATACCCAAAAATGCCTTCTATACTGATGTACTGTAAAGAGTTCCCCTTGTTTTCTTATGAATCTAGTCATGTTCTTAACTACTTAACGACCAGCCTCCGAAGTTGTACTGCGGCAGGTTGGCTCCCCTGTGGGAATCAACATAGTACATCGGGTGCGTACACGGCGGAGGCACTCGTGCGCGCCCATTCGCTAGCAGGGAAGCCAATCAGCGGGTCAGGCGGACTCGATGTCCGCCAGCCACCCAAGATCGCTCCACAGAGAGGGAAAATGGGGATCTGCCAGTGTAAACAAACAGATCCCCGTTCTGTCAGGGGAGTAGAGTGAGATTGTCTGTTCCTAGTGTCCTAGTGATTAGGAAAAGCTATCTCTCTCTACTCCCTGTCAGTCCAGTCCCCTCACAGTTAGAAAGCAACTCCATAGGGAACATTTAACCCTTTGATCACCCCTGATGTTAACCCCTTCCCTGCCAGTGTCATTTATACAGCGCAATTGTCAGTTAAAGCGACGCAATGCCATATCAGAAGAAATGGCCTGGTCAGGAAGTGGGTATATCCTTATGGGTTTGAAGTGGTTAAAGTATTTTTATTTTCCTTAATCTATGCAGCCATATAGCACAGCAGGATGATTGGTTTACTAAAATGTTTTCTTTTTGCCATATGAAACACTTCTATGATGCTGAGTCTTTAGCTCTTTCGTTGGAGGACCCCTTTAATGATCTTAAAGGGTGCTAGGGGATTTAGCAAATGTATCATACAGCAAGACAGAAATAAAGCACGCCCAGTGGACTGCACAGACATATTTAGACATCCTGGACATCTGCTGCAACAGGAAATTGTAAAGGTCTGAAAATGGAGGCTCTCTATCTATGAGTGACTATGTACTGCTATAACTTCAGTTGGGCTTTGAATGAAACGCAAACCATATCTTGAAAGCTTTTACCAGCTTTACCAGCTAGCCAAGCATCTGACATCCTAAAATGCACCAAGAGCATTATCCAGGACCAACATTAGCACCAGGAAGGTAAACTGATAATAAATTGTGAAAATAACATTGAAAAGCTAAGGTCTCTTGCACTCTACTGTACAGTATGTATAGCAGATCTCAGAGAGGGGGTTGTAAAAGCAGCACAAGGAGGCACATTAGGCGTGCTGCAGTGTAAGAAACATGCTGATAGAAGGAAGGAGAGGTTTGAGAGAGTGAAGATGTTGGTGCAAGTGGAGAAAGTTCACCTCCCCTGCTAGACAGGGCTGTGCTGTAGGGCTGAGATGTGTAAATCTGGGGACTGGATAGACATAAAAACAAATCATTTGACAGGTGCACCTGTTCCCCGATATGTATTTCACCTTTGCATTTAGCTGTTTGTCTGGAGTTCAACTTTAAGTTCAACTTCTTAAACTCCCCAACCTACCACGGCCACCTGACATTAAAAAAAAAATTACAACCAAAAAAACTAAATTGAAAGCATCATATAAATAAGTTATACATAACACATGTTCCCTGTTGACACACTTTCATCAATCAAGGCTCCCTCTCACAACAGCTGGAAAAGGCCTCAGGATTGCAGACAAAAGGGTTGCAAACACATATAAAAATTAGCAAATCTGTTACAAATGAGAGGCAGACTGATTTCTGCTAGATTCACATTTTATTCTGTCAGTATCTTATCTGATAAATCCCCTTAGCTACAGTATGTACAAAAGCCACAACTGCTGACTCAGTATTCGAGATTGGCAACAGGAAAAATATTTTTTTTTACTACTATTACTATCATTACAATACTCAAATCTACAGAACCAGATAGGGAAGATTAGGGATGAGCTTCGAGTTCGAGTCGAACTCATGTTCGACTCGAACATTGGCTGTTCGCAAGTTCGCCGAACACCGAACAATTTGGGGTGTTCGCGGCAAATTCAAATGCCGCAGAACACCCTTTAAAAGTCTATGGGAGAAATCAAAAGTGCTAATTTTAAAGGCTTATATGCAAGTTATTGTCATAAAAAGTGTTTGGGGACCCGGGTCCTGCCCCAGGGGACATGGATCAATGCAAAAAAAAGTTTTAAAAACAGACGTTTTTTCAGGAGCAGTGATTTTAATAATGCTTAAAGTCAAACAATAAAAGTGTAATATCCCTTTAAATTTCGTACCTGGGGGGTGTCTATAGTATGCCTGTAAAGGGGCACATGTTTCCCGTGTTTAGAACAGTCTGACAGCAAAATGACATTTCGAAGGAAAAAACTCATTTAAAACTACCCGCGGCTATTAATGAATTGCCGGTCCGACAATACACATAAAAGTTCATTGATAAAAACGGCATGGGAATTCCCCACAGGGAAACCCCGAACCAAAATTAAAAAAAAAAAAAAATGACGTGGGGTTCCCCCTAAATTCCATACCAGACCCTTCAGGTCTGGTATGGATTTTAAGGGGAACCCTGCGCCAAAAAAAAAAAAAAACGGCGTGGGGTTCCCCCAAAAATCCATACCAG
The DNA here is from genome assembly GCA_037952925.1 of Lithobates clamitans. NCBI lineage: Eukaryota > Metazoa > Chordata > Amphibia > Anura > Ranidae > Lithobates > Lithobates clamitans. The sequence continues at coordinate 1,111,159 of JBBGZY010000714.1, forward strand.
ACCCTTATCCGAGCACGCAACCTGGCAGGCCGCAGGAAAAGAGGGGGGGGACGAGAGTGCGGCCCCCCCCCCTCCTGAACCGTACCAGGCCACATGCCCTCAACATTGGGAGGGTGCTTTGGGGTAGCCCCCCAAAACACCTTGTCCCCATGTTGATGAGGACAAGGGCCTCATCCCCACAACCGTGGCCGGTGGTTGTGGGGGTCTGCGGGCGGGGGGCTTATCGGAATCTGGAAGCCCCCTTTAACAAGGGGACCCCCAGATCCCGGCCCCACCCTGTGTGAAATGGTAAGGGGGTACTTACCCCTACCATTTCACTAAAAAAGTGTCAAAATAGTTAAAAATGACAAGAGACAGTTTTTGACAATTCCTTTATTTAAATGCTTCTTCTATCTTCCTTCATCTTCTTCTTCTGGCTCTTCTGGTTCTTCCTCCGGCGTTCTCGTCCAGCATCTCCTCCGCGGCGTCTTCTATCTTCTTCTCCTCGGGCCGCTCCGCACCCATGGCATGGGGGGAGGCTCCCACTCTTCTCTTCATCTTCTTCTTCATCCTCTTCTCTTCTTCATCTTCTTCATCTTCATCTTCTCTTCTTAATTTTCTTCTCCGGGCCGCTCCGCACCCATGCTGGCATGGAGGGAGGCTCCCGCTGTGTGACGGCGTCTCCTCGTCTGACGGTTCTTAAATAACGGGGGGCGGGGCCACCCGGTGACCCCGCCCCCCTCTGACGCACAGGACATGACGGGACTTTCCTGTGGCATTCCCTGTGACGTCACAGGGAAGTCCCGTCAAGTCACCGTGCGTCAGAGTTATTAAGAACCGTCAGACGAGGAGACGCCGTCACACAGCGGGAGCCTCCCTCCATGCCAGCATGGGTGCAGAGCGGCCCGGAGAGGAAAATTAAGAAGAGAAGATGAAGATGAAGAAGATGAAGAAGAGAAGAGGATGAAGAAGAAGAAGAGAAGAGCGGGAGCCTCCCCCCATGCCATGGGTGCGGAGCGGCCCGAGGAGAAGAAGATAGAAGACGCCGCGGAGGAGATGCTGGACGAGAACGCCGGAGGAAGAACCAGAAGAGCCAGAAGAACCAGAAGAAGAAGAAGATGAAGGAAGATAGAAGAAGCATTTAAATAAAGGAATTGTCAAAAACTGTCTCTTGTCATTTTTAACTATTTTGACACTTTTTTAGTGAAATGGTAGGGGTAAGTACCCCCTTACCATTTCACACAGGGGGGGGCCGGGATCTGGGGGTCCCCTTGTTAAAGGGGGCTTCCAGATTCCGATAAGCCCCCCGCCCGCAGACCCCCACAACCACCGGCCACGGTTGTGGGGATGAGGCTCTTGTCCTCATCAACATGGGGACAAGGTGTTTTGGGGGGCTACCCCAAAGCACCCTCCCAATGTTGAGGGCATGTGGCCTGGTACGGTTCAGGAGGGGGGGGGTCGCACTCTCGTCCCCCCCTCGGATAAGGGTCTGGTATGGATTTTTGGGGGAACCCCACGCCGTTTTTTTTTTTTTTTTTGGCGCGGGGTTCCCCTTAAAATCCATACCAGACCTGAAGGGTCTGGTATGGAATTTAGGGGGAACCCCACGTCATTTTTTTTTTAAATTTTGGCCGGGGTTCCCCTTAATATCCATACCAGACCTGAAGGGCCTGGTATGGAATTTAGGGGGACTCCCACTTCATTTTTTTTTTTTTTAATTTTGGTTCGGAGTTTCCCTGTGGGGAATTCCCATGCCGTTTTTATCAATGAACTTCTATGTGTATTGTCGGCAATGCAATAGCCGCGGGTAGTTTTAAATGGCTTTTTTTCCTTCGAAATGTCATTTTGCTGTCAGGCTGTTCTAAACACGGAAAACATGCGCCTCTTTACAGGCATACTATAGACACCCCCCAGGTACGAAATTTAAAGGGATATTACACTTTTATTGTTTGACTTTAAGCATTATTAAAATCACTGCTCCTGAAAAAACGGCCGTTTTTAAAACTTTTTTTTGCATTGATCCATGTCCCCTGGGCAGGACCCAGGTCCCCAAACACTTTTTATGACAATAACTTGCATATAAGCCTTTAAAATTAGCACTTTTGATTATTCATGTTCGTGTCCCATAGACTTTAACGGTGTTCACGTGTTCGAGCGAACTTTTTTCCTGTTCGCATGTTCTGGTGCGAACCGAACAGGGGGGTGTTCGGCTCATCCCTAGGGAAGATACAAAAGAAAGTTGTGGGGAATGGCCTTGTTCCATTCCAAGATGGACATGTAATCCTGGAGCTCCCATTCCATGAGGTCCCTCTACTTGCTTTCCCACAAGCCCAACATGGAGAGAACACCCCGGAGCGCATCGGTGACAAAATACCGATCCCCTCGGGAACAGGACACACAGTTAAGCCGACACATCCCCGAGATATTCCAGACGCGGCCTAGGGACAACATGCCTGCATCACAAGCCTCCTCCCGCAAGTCCCGCTAACCAAGCAGAAGCCCGCAGTGCACCAGGCATTGGAGCTCACTCAGAGTGGGGGCAGGGGCATGATCATCCCCAGCACTGAATCTGGTTGACCTTCATAACGTGGCAGCAGATATTAAAAGCACTCTCACAGCGGCCATCTCAGATTTAGGAGCTGACATACAAGCCATCACACTGAGGGTAGAGAAGGTGGAAGTTACACAAGCCCGCCATGATGCATCTCTATGCCATGTACAGCAAATAACGGAATCTCATGCTGTACACCTTAGAGAGATCAACCGCCACATGGAGGATCTGGATAACCGCAGGAGATGTCGCAATCTCAGGGCAAGGGGTATACCAGAATCAATTAACTCAAGCCACCTCTCCCAATCAGTCGCTAATATATTTAATGACCTCTTGCAGAGACCCCCAGACACCTCAATTGTCTTTGAACGTATCCATAGAGCACTGCGCCCAAGAGGGAGAGATGCAGACCCTCCTAGAGACATAGTTTGTTGTCTCACTGATTTCCCTCTGAAGGAGGAAATCCTCCGTAAAGCCAGGAACCGTACCCAACTATCATTCCAAGGCACTGAAATAATATACCAAGACCTCTCCAATATCTTACTGCAGCGCAGAAGAGAATTGCGGCTTCTATTTGATGTACTGAGGGCCAGGGAAATATTATACCGTTGGATATTCCCTTTCTGCCTCTCAGCGACACATCAGGGTTCGCACGACAAACCTTAAAGTACCAGAAGAACTGGATCAATTTTGCAATACTCTAACCATCCCATTGGTTGACCTGCCAGACTGATAAAGTGATTTCTGACTACCACCACTTAGGAGAGCCACCTCCATGGACGGCATCGACGAAGCAGGCAACTTTAGCATCAGCCCTTGCCGCACCCACCCTCCTCCGCCACATTCTCCACCAAGAATCCCCGGAGCACCAAGAAATGGCAGTCCTACTGCTTCTCCAGCACATCGCAAAGCTTGCCTCTCCTAAACAGGTAAAAGACTCACATCTCCCTCCTTCTCTCTATATTTTTTTTTGGCATGACACTAAAACTGTATCCCCATTAAACTCTAAATGAAAAACACTGAGACTGACGTCTAGACTTGATGTTCCTCCTCAACCCAAACAACCACTTTCTCTCCATGCCAAACTGATGAATATCTCAATATAGTCAGGTGAGACCAGAAGGGCAGCCATACCCCTTCTCCGGCTCCCCGACTGAGCTCATCATGAACACACCTCTTTGCCATATTGACCTCTTAGGGACATATGATTGTCTCCTCTTGCAGATCATCACCTACCACCCCCACACACAGCAGACTCTGGTAGACCCAGCTGACCCACACTGGATCCCCCCTCCCCCTCCCACTGGTGGGACTGCAGGTTCACACCCATATCCGGCATTACCATTCCCCCACCCTTGAAGCATCCTATAGCCACCTGACCTTTACCCCCACCTAACAAAAACCTATCTTCAATACAAAACACCCCCCCTCTCCCCACCTATCATATCTTCCATCTATCCCCTCCCCCCTTCTTTTTTTTTCTTTTTCTCTTACCTTTCTTTCCCCCCCTTTTTTTTATTTCTCCAAAACTCCGTCCTCTCTGTCTTCCCTTCCTCAGCATGCTACAACCAAAACTTTAACACCCCACACTCGTCATGACTTCACCTAAAATGAAAAACAACAACTTGTCCCTTAAAATTAATCTCTCTAAATGCCAAAGGCCAAAGGCCGAGAGATGAACACATGGAGACAGTCTGGACGGCTGAAGCTGTGACGGGTTTCCATCTCTCCCCTCCCCCCCCTCCATTTGAAGTTGAGGACATCTGAGGATCCATTTTGCCAGCCTTGGTGGCTAAACAAGCTCTCTGGGACTTGTAAGATGTATGTCTTTTCAAGTCACCTGGTTCCGGTAAGCCTCTTCTGATGCTTTGGTGGTGGTCCCGACACTCATCTAGACGATTTATTTGGTGCTTTATCTATTCACTTGGCAGAAATTTTTCATCGTTGTCTCTACTATCTCACCTTCAGAGACCTTTGGGTGGCGGATGTGGAGTTTCATCTAGATAATAATTTTCAACATTTATGGACATTTTGTTATCTCTTCACCTTCACATTATTATTTTTCACATTGTTTTTTCACTGGTTTAATAGTATCAATCTATATGACAGTGTATGACACTCAGTTTATTTTTGATTGTGTTTAGTTATTTATATGTAACTTTGAACCACATTTTTTCTACTGTTTTTCTACTGTTCTCGTGGGCCCTCCATGAATGGTTTGGGCTAGTTTATTGTTCTCATTTATTTACACATTTAGCGCTACACTTAGCACATTCTAAAGGCCGAAATATACCAGAAAAACGTTCACAAATCTTATCCAGCATGCGTAGCATGAAAGCAGATGTAGTTTTTCTGCAAAAAACACATTTTCTCTCCAAAAAAGTCTCTAAACTTACAAATAACTTCTTCCCCCACAACTATCATGCTACATCCCCAATTTCTAAATCTAAAGGAGTTTCCCTTACTCCTATCCAAAAATGTACCCCTCCAAATTTCAGACACCCTCATAGACGACCAGGGTAGATACATTTCCTTAAAGGCACTCTAAGAGACAAACCGATCACACTGGCAAACATATATAGTCCCAACTCAGCTCAAGTGCTATTCTTCCGTACCATCACACGACTATTATCCACTTTCCTAGAAGGGATCTTAATTGTAGGGGGAGACTTCCCTCTAGATCCCCTTCTCGACACTTCATCAGGCACATCCCTTCTACCATATCGAGCAACTAGACAAATTAGAATCTGCCTTCAGGATCTCTTACTTCATGACACCTGGCATACTCTCCACCCAAAGGACAAAGATTTCACCTTCTTCTCTATCCCACGGAATAGGTACTCTCGTCTCGACTACCTATTTCTTACACAACAAGATCTCTCTTACCTGAAGGTGGCAACCATAGAACCAATGACTCTTTCTGACCACCATCCTATATCAGTCACACTTACCATTCCCGACAAGATCACCCACACTCAAATCTGGAGATTAGACTGAAACATCCTGACAGACAAAATCAGATAAGCAGAGATTCGTAAATACCGTGTTGATTACTTCAACGAGAACAACACCCCCGATACCTCCAAACTAACCCAATGGGAGGCACACAAATGTGTAGTAAGAGGAAAGCTCATGTCACTAGCAGCAGCAATTAAAAAAAGAAAAGAAAGCCAGATTTACAGAATTATTCACTAAGCTCAGAACACTTGAATCGATACATAAACGTAACTTGCCTCAAAAGTCATACATGGAACTTACCGAAACCCGTGAGCTTCTGCAGGAAGAACTGGGACGCAATTTTAGGAAAAAATACACTCTATCACAGAAGCTCTTTTATGAATTCAGAAATAAATATGGCCATTATTAGCTGAGGCACTCTGCACAAAAAAAGCTAAAAATACAGTACACCAAATCCACTCCCCTTCTGGTAAGGTACTCACGAAAAACTGTGACATTGCTCAAGAATTTGAAAGATATTATTCCACCTTATATGACCTTAATGCATCTAACCCCCGCACCTCTCCCCCTTCAGAAAGGCATAATGAGATTAAATCATTTCTAGACAAATTTGCCCCTAGAGCAATACCCACAGAGGCCACCAAAGAGCTAGAATCTCCAATCACTCTAAAAGAATGGGAACAGGCAATAAAACAATTAGAATCTGGCAAAAGCCCTGGCCCAGACAGCCTAACCGCAGTACACTACAAAACTTTCTCGGAAACACTAAATTCCCCCTTCTTGAATGCTTTCAACTCCCTTTCTTCTGCAAATCCTCTCACACATGGGATGCTTGAAGCACACATAATGGTCATCCCCAAAGAAAAGAAAGACCCCACACATACTGGGAATTAAAGGCCAATATCACTACTTAACATAGACATCAAAATATTCTCTAAGATACTAGAAAACATGCTCCTCCCACGTCTTCCCTCAATTATCTCCCGAGATCAGGTAGGCTTCATCCCAGGTCGCGAGGCCAGGGACAACACCATCAAGGCAATCAACCTACACCACATGATAACACAAACAAACCAAAAAGGCTTCTTCCTATCCCTAGATACGGAGAAGGCATTTGACAGAGATACCGCAAGCTGTTTTAATGCTATACCTTATCGCCTATGATTGACTTCAACATTGTAAGTGCAATTCTTTTTTTGTTCATAATAAATTACCTTTTATCTACGTACTGCACTATGGAAGTTTTTCGTTTCATGTTTCCGAGAATCACCTGCTTATAGTTGCTCCGCCGGTACCATGCTGTGGGTTCTGGGAAGACCAATTTCCCCATGCTGGGCGAGACTGCTGTAATAGCAGTCATCGCTATCTGGTAAGCATACCACTTTATTCATTTTGGGTGTGAAGTTACACAAAGGATATCCTCACAACTTTTTTTTTCCTGTACTTACACGGATGGGTGTCACCCTTTCAAGGGCTGTCCCCCTCCAACAGGAACTCCAGTTGGAGTCGCCTACACTTTATTAGCCACTGAGGAGGGAAGTCAGAGACAGTCTATATCCCTCTCCCTCATATTTCCATTTTTTTTTCTCTCTCCACCCCCCCTCTCTTTCTTCTTCCACCTCCCTCATCCCCATCTATGTTCCCACTTTCTATACCTACATCGCCCCCCCCCCAAAATACACTTCGCATACGCCACACCGGACCCTTTTACGAAACCTTACACATACAAAACATACTGCAATCCCTTCCTAAATACTAGTCTTGCTCCATCCCCTGAAGATATTATCAAGACCACTCATTTTACAAAAAGTGACGCCCTCAACCCAACCCTAACAGACTAAAACATGGAGCAATTCAAAACCAACTTGAACATCTAAACTAGGAAATGTTCTACATCGGAATATTGAATATCCTGAAACACACTATGTTATGGTTCATACAGAAGTGACTGTATTTCATTTACAAATAGACCTTGTAGTTCTAAAAAAATATTATTACTGTAAAATCTTTTGGAAAAAAAACAAAAAAACAAAGGAAAGTGGCATGACAAGCTGAAGATTTAGCAGGATGTAACCGTTACATTTCATCATAATGTAGTCTTGTGTGATACAATGCTTCCACTATATTTCTAAATCCTAAACTCAAAATAAAAAAGTGAGAGACAATAGGATTGTGCTGCAATTGTACTACACAGCTACACTATGATCCCTGATACAATATAATCCACTTACCAATAACTTTTTCCTTGGTTTAAAATAAGATTGTTTTACATGTTAAAAGATGTTTCTGATGTAGTATACCCCTGTGCATCTGTTTACTGCAATTTCTTAAAATTACAGTTTTATTAATATTGCATTTTATGGCGATGTAATAAAAATTTTATTGCCATTATTAATGTCACAATTTATCGATACAATATAAAACTCCTATTAAAGAATACAATAAAGTTAGGTAATTGGATATGTAGCTGAAAAAAATAAAAGAAGATGAAAAAAGCTAATTAATAAAGCTTAAACTTGTTTATGGTATAAAAGGAAGCATTAGTCGCAACAGCATAACACATTAATGCTATTAAGGAATTTGTTAGTGTCACTCCATGTACCAACAGTCACTTTATCTGTTACACAGGGTTTCAAAGCACGGCTTCACTCCATACAAATAAAGCAGTTTGTCAGTGCTAAAGCATGATGATGTGGTAATGACTTGGAGATGGTGTTAAAGAACTATGTTAATGACTTAAGAAGCTAAGCAGTTTGTTTGCATGCATTAACTGCCATTTTTACATATTACAATATCACACATTCCTTCAGAGATAATTTTAGTACATTTGCGGTACTCTCCCTGGTGAGTCTGCCTGCATGAATGTTTCATGAATATCAGTATCGACCCCTTAAAAAATGTAAACTTTCATAGATTTGGATTAATCCATATATTGAAAATCAAGTTATGAAATCTGAAGGCACTTCAGAATCCTGTTAAATAGCTGCCTGGGACCCAAAGGCATGGAAGGCCATCTGCATCAGCCAAATGACATTTAATATTAAATGTTAAGTAGAACTATAATCAACATTCAAAATGAGTATAAACTAGCATATATTAAATGGCATATCACATTATTTTTATGTAAAAAAAAAAGAGAGAGAAGCTTTTTTTTTTCTTTTTTATTTGAGAAATAACTGGTGATCCTCTAATCCTACAACAGGATGACAACTCTAAATGGATTGCCTTGAAATCACTGAAGTATTGTCACTTTTAGCAGTCACTGTAGTCTTTAGGACTACAAGGCTGAATAATTATTCTTGTTGTGTAATGTGGGATCAACCCAGATCTTTGGGTCCTGTGATGACACCACAGAGCAAAGAGTAATTCCACACTTTAACACATGGTAAGAAAAAAAAATACATATAGATATAGATATGTATAAACTTGGCACATCTTAACCACACAGGTGAAGGGGGAGGAATTATGTTAAAAAAATATACTATTATAGAGGGGCTTTAAAGTAAATATATCAAAGATGAAGCGTTATAAAGTGTTCTATAGCAGATAAAACAATGCAGATTTAATTTTCCTTTTTTGTAGCCATTGTTGTCTAATTAGCAGTAAAAACTCTGTGACAGAAGCCGCCTAGTGTTGGAAGGTCTATATTGCTCTGTGTCTTGATGATAGAGGCAATTATACAGCATGGCCGCATTCAAATTTAATTCAGTACTGCATTGTAGCAATAATGCAGACACTGAAAAACTTGACAAAAAGTTACTACAGTTAGTGAATCTCTTCATATCAAAATTTTCTTCTCAGAATCCCTTTCAAAATGAAAATATAATGATTTTGAGTCAATTGTTTTTTATTTTTTAATGTATCTTTTATAATTAATAGTTTTTTTAATATAAATATGTAATACAATGTTTAGAGTGTTATGGGTTTTTTACAAGATCCCATTCTGTAAATGAAACCCCAGAGGACACAGATAGAGAGGAAGGGCATGACTCACTTGTTCACTCTTCATTCACTTGTGTAAATCTGTGCATGAGCTATTTAGCTTTATTTGTTTATTTGATTCATTTTTTATTTATGTATTTATTAATTAATTAATGTATTTAAGCATTAATTAATGCTACTGCTTAGGCCAACCATAGATGGTGCAAATTTCTTTCCTGCAACCACGGGTTCAAGAAAGAAATTTGCATGATTTCCCCATCAACACAGGAAGTGTTAACAAGGGAATCCCTCCTGCCAAAGACAGTGATTATCGCTAATGGCTATAGCAGCCACTTGCGATAATTGCAAAATCGCAAGCAAATGCGGCAGGCTGGTTGTACCCAAGTTGATCGATCCATCAACTTGGTACATTCAGCCTGCCCATTAATGGTTTGAGTCTCTGCCAATTCCTGCTGAACCGGCCGAGAAATTAACCGTCTATGGCCGGCCTAATGTTCTAAAAGCAGAAGAAAGTTGCTCTCCATGAATCACTTTGAATTCTGCTACATCTGCTCTCACATAAACTTAGTTTGGCTGTAAAAGTATACCAGTATATAATGCACAGAGTTTTGGAGCACTCAGATCTTCATCCCCAATTTGGTGACTTTTACTTTGCATGGCTCCTTACAGTGGGCAACACAGCTTTGCTTTTGAAAAAACTGCTAGATGGGCACTCTTTAACCTGTGTACCCACTTAGTGGCCCCATTATTCCTATAGGAAGCTATACCCACGGCTGGTTTCATCTATCCTGTAATATATGGCTCTCTCCCTACCTCTGAATTGCGGCTGAGTTATTTGTCTTTATTTTCACCTAGTAATCCAGTGATCCTCTTCTTATCCCTAGGTGGATACGCTTACTCCCCCACTTTATCTATGGAGGAAGCCATAGTTGCTACATACGCTGGACTACCGGTTTGTTTGCCCCTCTGCATTTTCATGACATGAGGGCTGCTAGGATTTATAGTTTACAAAAGATAGATAAGACTGTTTTTGCTTTCTTTTCTCCTCACAGGAAGTAACTAAAACATTACATTTAGGATACTTTTTGTACTTGTAAGTATTCTTAAAAAAAAAAAATGAATGAATGAATGCAGCCACCACATTTAAGGACTGGTAAGCTGAAACAGATTAGTTATAGTTACACTAGTTATACTTCAAAGCTAATTAACTATAACAGATACTTATATACTATGGTCCACTCAAGTTACATTGTCTTTGTGTATTGAGCCCTCAAGAAGGGCCATAACTGATGAATGTCTCCTGAATATAAGTGTCAGAGTTTAGAAACAAAAGAACAGAGAACCGCAAACAAGATAGAGATAGCTGTATGAGTTGATTAACTGTTTGTTATTTAACATCAAAACCTTCTATTCACACAAATACTGTATATATAACTTATGTGTTTAATCGTTTCATTTGTTGCATTTAAAGTGGTTCTAAAGACAGAAGGTTTTTTATTTTAATGCATTCTATGCATTAAAATAAATAAAAACTTTCTGTGTGCAGCAGTCCCCCTAATACTTATCTGAGCCCCATTTCGATCCAGCGAAGTTGCACGAGAGCCTCGGCTGTCCAAGACCCTCCCTCCTGATTGGCTGAGATTCAGCCTATGGCTCCCGCTGCTGTCAATCAAAGTCAGTGTTCCAATGAGAAGAGGAGGTGGGGCCTAGTGGTGGCTGCTTGCTGTGGGGGCACTTGGTAGGAGTGAGGGGCCAGGAGTATCGGCGAGGGACCCAAGAAGAGGAGGATCCGGTCTGCTTTGTGCAAAACCAGGGCACAGAGCAGGTAAGTATAACATGTTTGTTATTATTAAAGTAAAAAAAATGAGACTTTAATATAACTTTAATGCCCCGTACACACGATCGGACATTGATCGGACATTCCGACAACAAAATCCATGGATTTTTTTCGACGGATGTTGGCTCAAACTTGTTTTGCATACACACGGCCGCACAAAGTTGTCGGAATTTCCAATCGCCAAGAACGCGGTCACGTACACCACGTACGACGAGACTATAAAAGGGCAGTTCAGAACCAAGCGCAGCACCCTTTGGGCTCATTTTGCTAATCTCATGTTAGTAAAAGTTTGGTGAGAGACGATTCGCGCTTTTTCAGACTCATGGTTTTCAGATCGTTTTCTGCTGTTCAGTTTGTGCTTGTGGGTTTGTATCTGGTCTTCAGTGCGTGCAGCGAGTACAATTGACTTGTCATTGTGTTCGTGTTCATTCGTTACTGATTTTCAGGTCGCTCTTCACACGCCTTGCTGTTCTTCAGTGCGTTCTGTTCCTTCGTTCTGAGCAGTCGACCGTTTTCTAGCCATGTTGCGTATACGTACTCCTTGTAGGGTTCGTGCCTTGCGGGGGTTTGGTGTTGGGATCCTTACCTTGACACAAGCCCAGTCTATGAACAGGGTGGGGAGGAGTTTATTGACCAAGAATTGGTTGACCCAGCGTGACCAGTTGTGTCATATGCCTTTGCTCCGTGAGATCCGTGAGAATAATCCTGATGATTTCAGGAACTTTCTCCAGATGACGGACCCCGTATTTCACAGTTTGTTGGCTTTGCTGACCCCCTATATCAGCAGGCAGGATACCTTCATGAGGCAAGCCATCACTCCGGAGCAGAGGCTAGTCGCCATCCTGCGGTACTTGGCAACGGGGAGAAGCCTGCAGGACCTCAAGTTCTCGACAGGCATCTCCCCCCAGGCTCTGGGGATCATTATCCCGGAGACCTGTTCTGCCATCATCCAGGTCCTACAGAAGGAGTATATTAAGGTAAGATTTTTATCCTTTAACATCACATTTTATTGTATAGAATGTTTGCTAATGTAATGTATTTCTTTCCTCATTCCCTAATTACCATGATTGTAATATGCTGTGAATGTCCCCTTTGTCCTCATGCATGCTGGATTTTTATGTACTTTTTTTTTTCCTTCATACATATTTGCCTTCACTTACCTCCCCAGCATGCTGCCCTGGGCCTATATTCACCTCGTGTAGTCATTTAACAATGTATTTTGGCAGCTCCATAGTAGTGCTTTACCCTAAACACCCCCCAAAATGTGTAAAAATGAGATTTGTGCTTTAAATTCTGGCAGAGTGACAGAGGTTTTTTTTTTGTGTCCCAAAATCATTTGGAACCCTCCCTCCCCCCAACTGCTAACTCAGCTGATACCAATGCTCTATCTGCTGACTTTGCCAAACCAATACACACTATACCCACCTCTTTTGTGGTCATATTTATGGATGAATTCCCCAAAGCATGTAGTGCAGGGGTCTGCCTGAATACTTTCAAATGTTAATGTTTTAAGCTTTTGTATCCTATTATTATCTTGATAGGTAGTATCACAACATAAAAATGTGCTAAAATGTGTACAGTGTGTATTTATCTCTTTGTATTATGACACTTCTTACTGTCCAGTGGGCTGCCAATAGTGTAAAGTAAGGAGGGGCTTACCAATGTAATCATCATTATTCAGGCATTCATCTTTCAATGAAGTGGAGAGGGTGACCTGTCCAAAACATCTCCCCCCAATAAAATTTTACAAATGGCCCATGGGGGGGGGATCTGATAGGTGGACCTTATACCTTTGTCATTAAATACTCCCTAAAATAAATGTTATACTGATGTTGGCCAAGAATGTTTGTGTCTAATCTGCTTTCCATGTTGATGTGCAAAATAATTTATTTATTTTTCTGGTTTGACTCCACAGTTTCCTTCCAACCCACAGGAATGGCAGACTGTGGCCTCCCACTTTGCCCAGCGGTGGGACTTTCCTAACTGCGGAGGGGCAATTGATGGGAAACACGTCCACAACGTCCCACCACCCAACTCGGGGTCATACTATTACAACTATAAGGGGTCCAATAGTATTGTGATGTTGGTGGTGTGTCGGCTACTTACGAGTTCCTGTATGTAGACGTGGGGAAGAATGGCCGGATATCAGATGGTAGAGTCATCGCCCAGACGGAGTTCTACAGGTGTCTCCACTCCAGAATAGCAGCTTGGACTTGCCACCTCCAGAAGACCATTCGTCTTCGTTGTGGATGAAGCGTTTGCGCTGGGGGACCATCTTATGCGGCCATTCCCTATGAGGACCCTCACCCCGGACCAGAGGATTTTTACTTACCGGCTGGCCAGAGCCAGAGGAGTGGTGGAGAATACATTTGGAATCATGGCCAGCCGGTTCCGCCTATTTCTTACAACCATACATATGGCGGAGTGTAAACTCAATCATATCATCCTGGCTTGCTGTGTTCTACACAACTCTTTAAGGCGAAATTCTGCAAACTATGCTGGCTCAGTTATGCCTGAATCCGGAATTTATGTAAATGAACCAACCCTGATGGCGCTTGAAGCTGGCCGTCCTGGCTTGCCCCCCCTGAGTGCCCGCGAGGTCCGTCTAAGATATCTTGAATACTTTGCGGGTAGGGGAGCCATCAATATGCCAGACAATGTCTTAGACATTTTTTAACCACTTGACGACCGCCTCACGCCGATGTACGTCGGCAAGGTGGCACGGACAGGCAAAATCACGTACCTGTACGTGATTTGCCTTCCGTGGGTGGGGGGTCCAATCGGTCCCCCCCGGTGCCCGAGGCGGTCGCCATTTCTTCCCGGGCGATGACAGGTGAGAGGGTGGCCATCCATTGTTGGCCACCCCCTCCCGATCGCTCCCGGCGAATGAGAATGCTTCCTTTCCCTCTGTAATGTAAACAGAGGGAAAGGAAGTGATGTCATCTCTCCTTGAGCCGGTCTTTTCGTCGCCGCGCCGAGGAGAGAAGACATCAAGTAAGTCTGCACAACACTACACTAACAGTAGAACACGCCAGGCACACTTGTCACCCCCCATCACCCCCCGATCACCCCCCTGTACCCCCTGTCACTCTGACACAATAGCATTTTTTTTTTTTGGCATTGGTGTCAGTTTGTGTCAGTTACAAGTGTTAGGGCAGTTAGGTTAGCCCCCTTTAGGTCTAGGGCACCCCCCCCTTAGGTCCAGGGTACCCCCCTAACCCCCCCTAATAAAAGTTAACCCCTTGATTACCCCCCATCACCAGTGTCGCTAAGCGATCGTTTTTCTGATCGCTGTATTAGTGACACAGGTGACGCTAGTTAGGGAGGTAAGTATATAGGTTCGCTGTCAGTGTTTTATAGCGACAGGGACCCCCATATACTACCTGCTAAAGGTTTTAACCCCCTGATTGCCCCCTAGTTAACCCTTTCACCAGCGATCACCGTATAAGTGTTACGGGTGACGCTGGTTAGCTAGTTTGTTTTTTGTAGTTTATTATAGTTTATTACAGTTTATTATAGTTTTAGGGCACCCACCGTTTATTACCCTATAAAGGTTTAACCCCCTAATTGTCGGCGGTGATAGAAGTTAAGTTTTTAGGATCAGATAAGGTCTGCGTCGCCCCAGGCAGCGTCAGGTTAGCGCCAGTACCGCTAAAACCCACGCACGCAGCATACACCTCCCTTAGTGCTATAGTATCTGAGCGGATCGATATCTGATCCGATCAGATCTATACTCCCCAACAGTTTAGGGTTCCCTGAAATGCAGTGTTAGTGGGATCAGCCCAGATACCTGCTAGCACCTGCGTTTTGCTCCTCGGCCCAGCCCTGCCCAGCCCACCCAAGTGCAGTATCGATCGATAACTGTCACTTACAAAACACTAAGCACACATAACTGCAGCGTTCGCAGAGTCAGGCCTGATCCCTGCGATCGCTAACAGTTTTTTGGTAGCGTTTTGATACAGTCGCTGACAGTCAGGAGCTTTTTTGCCTGTGAGTCTCACTAGTGTACCCCTAAATTTAGAGCCCAAAATGGCAAATAGAAGGTACACTAGTGAAGAGGCCTACACGTTTCTGAGTATGACAGATAGTGAAGAGGAAGTCACTCATCTGTCAAGTTCAGGCTCAGAATACGAACCTGTAGAGGACAGCGGCTCCATGACAGATAGCTCTGACGACAGAGTTGTGGTCCCTGCTAAGGTCAGGCGTAACAGACCCCAATCTTCTTCTGTCCTTGAAGTGCAAGAACCGCAGGGCTCTCGTATGGAGCAGAGAAGTACTAGCGCCGCTACTCCTTCTGGTGAACTGGCAAGCACCAGCAGCCTAGTACACCCTGGTCGTACATCCGGCAGTGCAGTATCACGTGGTGACGTGGCGAGTCCCATAAGTGCAGTTCAAGCTGGTGAGGTGGCAAGCACTAGTAGTGTCCCGCTGCCACCAAGAAGACAAAGACAGGCCCGTTGTGCCCATAGTGCTCTTCCTGCTTCATTGGCCAATCCGAATTGGGAACCTACCACTTCTGCAGCACCCGTACTTCCCTCTTTCACTGGCCAACCCGGAATTCAGGTGGAAACAGTTGACTTTACGCCACTGGATTTTTATTCATTGTTTTTCACCGAAGATCTCTATAGATCTATTGTGGACCAAAGCAATTTATACGCTGGTCAACACATCGCCGCTAATCCCCAGTCCTCCTTTGCCAGAGATTGGAGACCAATTACGGTCTCCGAATTTAAGACCTTTCTGGGCCTTTCCCTCCTCATGGGGTTTAATAAAAAGAGTAAGTTGCGGTCATATTGGTCCACTGAGCCAATTTACCATTCACCCTTGTTCTCTGCTTCCATGGCCAGGGCACGATACGAGCAGATTTTGCGGTTCATGCACTTCAACGACAATGAACTCTGTCGTCCTCGTGGAGACCCTGCATACGATCGGCTCTACAAAATTCGGCCCCTCGTAAACCACTTCAACCAACGTTTTGCAGACTTGTTTACCCCCCATCAAGTTGTCTGCGTTGATGAGTCCCTGATTAAGTTTTCTGGTTTGTCATTCAAACAGTACCTTCCCAGCAAGCGTGCCAGATACGGGGTCAAGATGTATAACCTTTGTGACAGGGCCACAGGCTATACATATAGTTTTATGGTTTACGAGGGAAGACATAGCCATGTAGAGCCGACAAACTGCCCTGACTACATAGGAAGCGCTGGCAAGATAGTGTGGGACTTGGTGTCACCCTTATTCGGAAAGGGGTACCACTTGTACGTGGACAATTATTATACGAGCGTGCCACTTTTTAGTCACTTGTTTGATCAGCAGATCAGCAGATTGGAGCATGTGGCACCGTGTGACCTAATCGCCGGGGCTTTCCCCAGCGGCTTGTAGATTCCCGTCTTAGGCTGGGGGAGAGAGCCTGCTTGAAGTATAATAATTTGCTCGCTATGAAGTGGAGGGATAAGAAGAATGTTTTCGTTCTCACCTCCCTTCATGCAGACATGACGACCCAAATTCCTACGGCGACCGGTGTTGTGGAGAAACCCCTCTGTGTCCACGAATACAACCTTAATATGGGAGGGGTGGACCTCAACGACCAGTTGTTGGCGCCGTACCTAGTTGCCCGTAAGGCCAGACGCTGGTACAAAAAAGTGTCTGTATACTTATTTCAATTGGCTTTGCTGAATGCTCATGTGCTATACAGAGCTTCAGGACAGACTGGATCCTTCCTTAAATTCCAGGAAGAGATCGTCAGAGCCCTTCTGTTTCCAGACGGTGCTCTACCTCACCTTCCCCAACCAAATGCAGTAAGCCGGCTGCATGAGCGGCATTTTCTTTATGCCATCCCGAGTACCCCTACCCAACGAGCCCCCCAAAAAAGATGTCGTGTTTGCAGCAAGCGCGGATTTAGGCGTGACACCCGGTCTTATTGTCCCTCCTGTCCTGGCAATCCTGGTCTTTGCATGGGTGAATGCTTTGAACGCTACCATACATTAGTTGAGTATTAGCGTAGGGTTCAGCACTGCACAGACTAGGCACACTAACACAGAGTCTCCCAAGATGCCATTGCATTTTGAGAGACCCAAACCTGAAACGAGTTACAAAAGTTAAAAGTTACTAAAAAAAAGTGTAAAAAAAATAATAAAAAAAAAAATAAAAAAAATAAAAACACAAAAAAAAATATAAAATAAAAAAACCAAAAATAGTTGTTGTTTTATTGTTCTCTCTCTCTCTATTCTCTCTCTATTGTTCTTCTCTTTTTTACTCTATTCTATTCTGCAATGTTTTATTGTTATTATGTTTTACCATGTTTGCTTTTCAGATTTTTTATACTTTACCGTTTACTGTGTTTTGTTGGTAACCATTTTATTGTTTTCAGGTACGCCATTCAGTTGCAGCGCGGATTTATTTATCTTGACAGCAACAGCGTTTGCTCCCACGATATATAAAGCCGTGACTCCAGCGCTGTCGGAGGTGATTTCACCACCACAGTTACATACTTCAGCATATATGCCGAAGCGTGGGGGCAGCAGTGGGTGGAGGAGCAATTTGCTCCTGCCTTTTGCGGGAGGATGCCCCCATGCTTCGGCATATATAAATGGTGCATGTATGCCCATCATTAGAAGTGGGTGGATGAAGGGAGGTATTCTAATGGTGGGCATACCCACCGATCAATATCTTTTTTTCGTTCAGCCCACAGGCTGCATGAAAAAAAAGTTTACAATATATGCCTAACAAGGACCAGCAACGTACTGGCATGTTGCTGGACTTTGAGTGGTTATACCAGAATGATGCCTGCAGGTTTAGGTATCATCTTGGTATCATTCTATTCAGCCAGCGGTCGGCTTTCATGTAAAAGCAATCCTAGCGGCTAATTAGCCTCTAGACTGCTTTTGCAAGCAGTGGGAGGGAATGCCCCCCCCTCCCCCACTGTCTTCCATGTTTTTCTCTGGCTTTCCTGTCCCAACAGGGAACCTGAAAATGCAGCCGGTGATTCAGCCAGCTGACCATAGAGCTGATCAGAGACCAGAATGGCTCCAAACATCTCTATGGCCTAAGAAACTGTAAGCTACGAGCATTTCATGACTTAGATTTCGCCGAATGTAAACAGCGCCATTGGGAAATTGGGAAAGCATTTTATCACACCGATCTTGGTGTGGTCAGATGCTTTGAGGGCACCTGTCACTACCTATTGTTATCATAGGGGATATTTACATTCCCTGAGATAACAATAAAATTAATTACAAAAAAATAAAAATGAAAGGAACAGTTTAAAAATAAGATAAAAAAGCAAAAAAATAATAAAGAAAAAAAAAAAAAAAAAAAGCACCCCTGTCCCTCACTGCTCTCGCGCAAAGGCGAACGCAAGCGTCGGTCTGGCGTCAAATGTAAACAGCAATTGCACCATGCATGTGAGGTATCACCACGAAGGACAGAACGAGGGCAGTAATTTTAGCAGTAGACCTCCTCTGTAAATCTAAAGTGGTAACCTGTAAAGGCTTTTAAAGGCTTTTAAAAATGTATTTATTTTGACGCCGCTGCGCGTTTGTGCGCAATTTTAAAGCATGTCATGTTTGGTATCCATGTACTCGGCCTAAGATCATCTTTTTTATTTCATCAAACATTTGGGCAATATAGTGTGTTTTAGTGCATTAAAATTGAAAAAAGTGTGTTTTTTCCCCAAAAAATGTGTTTGAAAAATCGCTGCGCAAATACTGTGTAAAAAAAAAATATGAAACACCCACCATTTTAATCTGTAGGGCATTTGCTTTAAAAAAAATATATAATGTTTGGGGGTTCAAAGTAATTTTCTTGCAAAAAAAATTATTTTTTCATGTAATCAAAAAGTGTCAGAAAGGGCTTTGTCTTCAAGTGGTTAGAAGAGTGGGTGATGTGTGACATAAGCTTCTAAATGTTGTACATAAAATGCCAGGACAGTTCAAACCCCCCCCAAATGACCCCATTTTGGAAAGTAGACACCCCAAGCTATTTGCTGAGAGGCATGTCGAGTCCATGGAATATTTTATATTGTGACACAAGTTGCGGGAAAGAGACAAATCTTTTTTTTTTTTTTGTTAGTTTTTGTTTAGTTGTCACTAAATGATATATTGCTCAAACATGCCATGGGAATATGTGAAATTACACCCCAAAATACATTCTGTTGCTTCTCCTAAGTATGGGGATACCACATGTGTGGGACTTTTTGGGACCCTAGCCGCGCACGGGACCCCGAAATCCAAGCACCGCCTTCAGGCTTTCTAAGGGCGTAAATTTTTGATTTCACTCTTCACTGTCTAGCACAGTTTCGGAGGCCATGGAATGCCCAGATGGCACAACCCCCCCCCCCCCAAATGACCCCATTTTGGAAAATAGACACCCCAAGCTATTTGCTGAGAGGTATAGTGAGTATTTTGCAGACCTCACTTTTTGTCACAAACTTTCGAAAATTGAAAAAAGAAAAAAAAAATACATTTTTCTTGTCTTTCTTCATTTTCAAAAACAAATGAGAGCTGCAAAATACTCACCCTGCCTCTCAGCAAATAGCTTGGGGTGTCTACTTTCCAAAATGGGGTCATTTGGGGGGGGTTGTGCCATCTTGGCATTTTATGGTCTTCAAAACTGTGATAGGTAGTGAGGAGTGGAATCACAACTTAACGCCCTTAGAAATCCTGAAGCCAGTGCTTGGTTTTCGGGGCCCCGTATGCGGCTAGGCTCCCAAAAAGCCCCACACATGTGGTATCCCCGTACTCAGGAGAAGCAGCAGAATATATTTTGGGGTGTAATTCCACATATGCCCATGGCATGTTTGAGCAATATATCATTTAGTGACAACTTTGTGCAAAAAAAAAAAATTGTCACTTTCCCGCAACTTGTGTCAAAATATAAAATATTCCATGGACTCAACATGCCTCTCAGCAAATAGCTTGGGGTGTCTACTTTCCAAAATGGGGTCATTTGGGGAGGTTTTGTGCCATCTTGGCATTTTATGGCCTTCAAAACTGTGATAGGAAGTGAGGAGTGAAATCACAACATTACGCCCTTAGAAATCCTGAAGGCGGTGCTTGGTTTTCGGGGCCCCGTATGTGGCTAGGCTCCCAAAAAGTCCCACACATGTGGTATCCCCGTACTCAGGAGAAGTAGCTAAATGTATTTTGGGGTGCAATTCCACATATGCCCATGGCCTGTGTGAGAAATATATCATTTAGTGACAACTTTGTGCAAAAAAAAAAAATTGTCACTTTCCCGCAACTTGTGTCAAAAAAGAAAGTATTCCATGGACTCAACATGCCTCTCAGCAAATAGCTTGGGGTGTCTATTTTCCAAAATGGGGTCATTTGGGGGGGTTTTGTGCCATCTGGGCATTTTATGGCCTTCAAAACTGTGATAGGTAGTGAGGAGTGAAATCAAAAATTTATGCCCTTAGAAATCCTGAAGGCGGTGATTGGTTTTCGGGGCCCTGTACGCGGCTAGGCTCCCAAAAAGTCCCACACATGTGGTATCCCCATACTCAGGAGAAGCAGCTGAATGTATTTTGGGGTGCAATTCCACATAGGCCCATGGCCTGTGTGAGCAATATATCATTTAGTGACAACTTTTTGTAAATATTTTTTTTTTGTCATTATTCAATCACTTGGGACAAAAAAAATAAATATTCAATGGGTTCAACATGCCTCTCAGCAATTTTCTTGGGGTGTCTACTTTCCAAAATGGGGTCATTTTGGGGTGTTTTGTACTGCCCTGCCATTTTAGCACCTCAAGAAATGACATAGGCAGTCATAAACTAAAAGCTGTGTAAATTCCAGAAAATGTACCCTAGTTTGTAGACGCTATAACTTTTGCGCAAACCAATAAATATACGCTTATTGACATTTTTTTTACCAAAGACATGTGGCCGAATAAATTTTGGCCTAAATGTATGACTAAAATTGAGTTTATTGGATTTTTTTTATGACAAAAAGTAGAAAATATCATTTTTTTTCAAAATTTTCGGTCTTTTTCCGTTTATAGCGCAAAAAATAAAAACGGCAGAGGTGATCAAATGCCATCAAAAGAAAGCTCTATTTGTGGGAAGAAAAGGACACAAATTTCGTTTGGGTACAGCATTGCATGACCGCGCAATTAAAAGTTAAAGCGACGCAGTGCCAAATTGGAAAAAGACCTCTGGTCCTTAGGCAGCATAATGGTCCGGGGCTCAAGTGGTTAAATAAATAAATATCATTTAAACTACTAAAATATTTGCTGACATTTACTGCTTGTGTTTCGTTTAGCTGACCTTGACTAAATGTGGGTAGTCCTGAAAAAGGCATGATTGTGTAACATTAGAAAGCAGTTGGGTGTTATTTACTAAAGGCAAAGACACTTTTCACTACAAGTGCACTTGAGACTGCACTGAAACGGCACTTGTAGTGCAAAGTGGATTTGCCCCTAGGAAATAACCCCCATTGTCACAGAAAACCACAATTTTACCACAACAAAAGTTTTGGAGCATTGAAAGAAGAAGCCACACATTTTTGATTATCAATCTTTTTAATACCAGCACAATCACATGTGCATTTCTAAAAGGTTTTTAAAACAAACCAACATGTTTGTTGTATAACAATTTTTTGGGTCACATTAATAAAAGTAGAAATGTTTAAGGTAAAACAGGCATGTTTAAAAGCAACAAGAAATACACAAATCTGGAACTTACAAAGTTCAACTTTGTTTGAAATTGAAGGCAATGTCAGACATTAGTATTTATAAACTGTGTTTGATATTGCGTTCAGATGGGGTGAAGTCACCCCTGGAAAAGCCAAATTTTGAATATGCACACAAATTGCCAAATGTCAACATGTGCTAGCTGCCATCACGGGGGATCAAGGGACATGTTTTGGGGGTGCAACCCCTTCCTCTCAGCTACTTTATTATTGAGGAAGGGGTTGCATCCACAAAACGCAGACATTGATCTCCCGTGATGGCAGATAGCACATGTTGACACACTGTGTGCATCTTCAAAATTTGGCTTTTCGATAATATGTCAAAAAATGAGAATAATTTTTAGATTCAAAAAAGCACAAAAAAGTAAGGGATTTGGAGGTGTTTTAAACTCTCCCTAGAACATCAATGATGTTCTTCAATTTGTTTTGAACATCATTGATGTTTTTCTGGATGTTTTCCAAGTCCCTATTACACCCCATGATCTCCCCGATCAGGATCTGGGCACTCTCACTGGTGAAATGACCTGGATCCACAACATCACGATCACCTAAAAATATAGAAACAAAAACACCATGTATTATACATATGAGGGCACCTATCTCTTACCTGAGCCTGTGGTCGCAGACACTCACCTGTTGTGGTGACAATTTCTACCATGTCTCTCTCCTCCTCCTCCTCCTCCTGTTGGCTTTGGGGGATTTCCACTTCCTCATGAGGTGGGGGGTCTGTGGTCTCCTCGGATGAGTGGTGTCCTCCGAGTCTTTTCTCCCCTATGTAAAAATAATAGGTATACTTAGCACACAGATATTTTATGCCAGAAATAGGAATATGAAACATTGCTTGGAAGTGGGGTACAATTGTCTTCTTTGGCAGAGTTGCAAGATGACAAAATATTTTTTTACTTTGTCAAGCTTGAATACTTACCTGTTTTGGACAAGCTTCACAGATGGAGTCACCCCTATAGTATCCACTGGAGCACCTGTGTGGGCCCCATAATAAAAAGGGTGTTCTTGTGTCCCACACTAGTGCTCCAGCATTCAGATGTGTAAACAGCTGCTGAGTGTCCTCTTCTTACACAGAATATAGTTTGCATTTCATTCTAGTTAACAACCCATCTAGACAACAAAATTATTTGAAGAGAAGTAGGCTAGCAAAAATGTATTCAAATGCATATGTCCAAAACATGGTGTTTTCTATGACGAATGAACAATGTTTCCTACGAACGAATAATGTGCCCATGAACATGAAAGTTGCCATTTTAAACTGTACAACAGTTAAGAAAAGAACATGGAGCAGCATGAATGTTAGAAAAATAAAGAATAGGAACACAGGACAACTACTTACTTTTTTGCAGCACTCTCTTGATCCTTCTATACTGATCATGCTCCCTTAATTTTAGGTCCGAGCACTGCTTCCTGAGTTGATCCTTGGATCTCCGTACCCCAAAATTCTTCTTCAGACTCTTGACAACTTTCGCCATGATCTTGGCCTTTCTGACATTGGGGTTGGGGTAAGGTCCATACTTCCAGTCATAGTCAGTCCTCTTCAGGATGTTGACCATCTCCAACATCTCCCCAAAGGACATATTTGAGGCCTTAAATCGTCTCCTCTGGGATCGGGACGTTTCTGGCTCCGGGCTTTCCTCCTCCTCCTCCTCGTTGCTGTAATTAGCACGCACCTGCTCTGTCTCCGCCATGTGCTCTTCCCCCACTGTGCTGAACAAGAAGGGGCGGGGAATAGACTAGAAAGAACGTCAGGGGCGGGCGGAGTTTCACGCATGCGCAGTGTATATAAAGCGTAACGCGCTTGCGTAGTACGTACGATCTATGAGCGGAGGAAAGAGTATTGGAGGCGCCGATCGTGATAACCAAGGTAAGATTAAAAATTGGGCCTATACTGCTTCAAGATTGAGGCCTATATTGGGACAAGATTAGGAGACTTTAGCCTGACATTAGGGTTTGTCTTGTGTATTGCAGATAAAATGGATGGCTTCAATGACCACAACTTCCTCCCCCTGTTCATAGACAAATACAGAGAGCTGCCCTGTCTGTGGCAGATCAAACACCCGCAGTATAATAATAAACAAAAGAGGCAGTCAACACTGGAGAAACTGCTGGAGTTGGTGAAGCCAGTAGTCCCCACAGCAACCATTCCCTATTTAAAGAGGAGTTCCACCCAAGGTCCAGTAAAAAAAAAATTAAAAGTCAGCAGCTACAAATACTGCAGCTGCTGACTTTTAATTGGACACTTACCTGTCCCAAGGTCCAGCGATGCGGGGGATCGAAGCCCCGCTCGTCTCCCCCTCCGTTCAGCGGTGCCGGCATTGCAACTGTGGGTGCCGGGCTGTGGCTTCACAGCCTGGCACCCACTGCGCATGAGCGAGCGGCGCTGCGTGCCGTGATTGGCCGCTCAGTCACCTGGGACCTGTAATGGGTCCCAGATGATTGACAGGAGGGAGGGAGCAGAGCTGAGCCCTTCCTGTGCCGAGGGGGAAGTGATGTCAGCAGCCCAGGCACTGAAAGAGGCAGACTACGAGGGACCACCTAGCAACAGGCATTTAGAGGTAAGTAAAAAAAAAAAATATCCAAATTTTTTTTGTATTTTTTTTTAAATTTTTCATGTAGTTTTTTTTTTTTGGGTGGGACCCCACTTTAAAAGCCAAAATTGGTGGCCTGAAGAGCTCTTATCTTAGGGAGCACAAAAAGGTCACGGATTCCCAGAGATCAGGAGCTGCAGCAGATAACGTTTATTTCCCCAGGCTGTGGTATTATGAGAGACTGTGATTTCTGTCAGACCAGACTGAAGTCAGGGAATCCCTCTCCACTCTTCCTTCCACTCTTCCTTCCACCCTATCTTCCACCCCAGCTGAGGCTTCCAAAGTCCAACCTGCCAGGAAGAAGTGGAGGAGCCCAGCTTGAGCCAGGTATAGCATTCTTCTACAGATTTCTGATCAATAAATAAATGATGTTTACTAGATTGTATTATTGATCACTAATTGCTGATTTAATAGATTTTACATATCAATAGACAGTAGTGGGCAAAAATAATTGGAACAATAATGAAAAATGCTGGGCTCAGAATGATAGTCTGTTATATTTGTTTACATTCAATTTGCAACAGTCATGAGGTGAAAATTGTGTGAGATTGATGAAGAAAAAACTAAAACAATGTCCCTTTTTCATACACAGGAAGACCTCAGCCAGGAGGAGGCTGTGGATTGTGGCACACAGGAAGAGGCTGTGGAATGTGGCAGCCAGGAGGAGGCGGGGGTTATTGGCAGCCAGGAGGAGGCGGGGCTAAGTGGCAGCCAGGAGAATGCCGGGCCCAGTAGGAGCCTTACTGAATCGCAGGTCTCACCCCTCCGCCTTCCAAACAAAAGACCCAGGAAGGGGAGTAACGTGCAGGATTCAGCACTCCCTCAGAGCCTTCCCCACTCCTGAAGAGGCCTTTGCCTGCATGGCTGCCACAAAACTGAAGGACATGCAGGAGGGTAAACGCCTCATGTGTGAGGACCTTCTTTATAAAACCCTAACCAAGGGGGTGAGGGGCGAAATCACACCCAATACCCGAAATCCGATCGTGTGTACAGGGCATAATAGTTATTTATTGCACTCGTTGTATTGTCTTATGAGGGCTAGTTCACACCGGAATGAACAAAAAGTAGTGCATGCACTACTTTTAAAAAATGCATTATTTTATCTTTCAAATAGTTTTATTTTCTGCTTCCTTTTAGAATGTGCAGTTATCCCTCTCAGAAAATTGCAATATTTTACGTGTAATACTGTGAATTATAAAAATTGACAATGTTTTTAAAAAAAATTAACATACAGTGATGAAATTTTAAGTTTAATATATTGTGAACAGCTAGGCTATTAACCTAGCAAAGTGAATTTGCAAATCAATTTTTGTTTCCTTTTCCTAATTGGGTATTTAAGGTAAATACTTTCATCTTATTTACTAACATTCAATTTGCAAAGTGAGTATTCATAGGTGTAATGGCTAGTTGCTCCAAAGGAGCAGGGTATTATCTGTGACAAACATCATTAACTGCTTCAAGTCCAAATTTTCTAGAACATTATTTAATAATTTAATTCATTCCAAAAAACTAAAGCAGATAAAGGTGAAAACAAAAAAACAAAAGCAGATACAGGTAAATACAGATGAACTATGGCTAATTGTTTCCTTTTATCATTAGTTTTCTTTTAAGAAGTGGATAATATTGTTTGGTAGAGATCATTTATTATTCCTGCAATTTAATTAGTAATTTGTAAGGCAAGAATAAACACAAGACATACGCCAAGCTTATTCCAAAGATAGTTTGATCAATTTTCTGAAAATGGAGATTAACTGATTTTTGGAACGTCTGTCTTTTTACTACATACTTTGAGTAACAGCACTTAAGAGAATTAGACTGACAACCCAGAATTTGCAAACTTTTTAACATACCTGTCCAAAGTAATGTAATGACTATCATTAGAAAATGGGAGCAGTGTGACAAGAAGATTTACAATTATACCCTCTGTGCACAGAAAAACATATTGGGTTGTACTCGGCAGAAAGTGAATTTAAAGTTCACTGCACTGTGGCATTATCAAAATAAATTATTACTAGTAACAGGGGGATGTGGCAGTATAAAGTGCTTGACAAACTCAAAAATAAAGGTAATTGGGAACATCACTAGTTTAGAAACACAAATTATGTACATAGGTTGACTTAAAGTGTATATACAGCCAAAACTTTAGATACAGTGTGAACGTTTCAAAACTCCTCTTTGGTTTTTATTTTTGTCTGTGTTCCTGCTACATTTGTCCTGGTGCTACTTGTCATATATATTGAGAAAACCAGTATGTCATCTGAACATGAAAAAAACAAGAAAAGTCCATCAAAGGGGCACTTGTTTTTGGATAGATTTCTTCTTACTTTCTGTTGTGTCAAAAATCACCAATTGGACAGAAAATATTAACTCTTTACTTTATCCAGAACATGACTATTTAAAATCTACAGTTCTGCGGCTTCATATATCACTTCTTCTCCTACAACTACTGTTCATACGGCAATTAAATACCATCAATTCTTCTACTCAAAGCCTAATTTCTGGTGCACAGGGCATTATGAGAAGTTCAAGCAAAGACTGAATTCAGTAATTATGTTAACGTGGTTCTAAAGGTATTCTATGCATTAGGATAAAAAAACCTGTGTGCAGCAGCCCCCCTCAGCCCCCCTAATACTTACCTGAACCCCATCTGGATCCAGAGATGTTGCACGAGAGACTCCGCTGTCTGGGACTCTCCCTCCTGATTGGCTGAGACACACAGCGGGTGCCATTGACTCATGTCAATCAAAGTCAGTGAGCCAATGAGGAGAGAAAGGGGTGGGGCCGAGCTATAGCTCTATGTCAGAATGGACACCAATAGCAAGCTGCTTGCTGTGGGGGCACTCGGCAGGAGGGAGGGGCCAGGAGAGCCAGCTAGAGACCCGAGAAGAAGAGGATCCGGGCTGGTCTGTGCAAAAATATTACTCAGAGCAGGCAAGTATATTATGTTTGTTATTTTTACACAAAAAAACAAGACTTTAGTATCACTTTAAGGCTATTTCAGGCTTATTTTTTTTGTTGTTGTTGTTTGTGTCACTGTTAAAGTGGTTGTTAAGCCACTGTGATAACTTCATATAATCCTCTGTTTTATAAGAGGATTATAATGATAGAACGGAATTATAAAAAAATACCGTTCTATACCTTATTTCAGAGCGCTGCTTGGTGCTCCCGTGACCGTCCGCCTCTCCTCTCTCTTGATCTGACAGCTACAGCTGGAGCGGCCAAGAATCTCCTGCTGATGTAATTCGGGAGGAGAGGTGAAGAGAGGCTGCCGATCATGTAAACGCCAAGCGGAGCTCTGAAATAAGGTATGGAACAGCATTTTTTATATAAAGCACATACACTGGGCACCTATCATTATGAAACAGAGAGGATTGTATAGAAATTAAATTGTAATTTTAGCAGCAGGAGGGGGCAGGCACTGTCACTAGCTGACAGGCAGGGAATGGGGGGAGGACAAAGGAGAGCTGTGGATGATGGAGGCACGTAAACTGACCACAGTGTCTGGGCTCAGCAGCCATGATAAACCGTGGTCAGTTTACAGGGGGGAGGGCAGAACCAGGCAGGATCAGCCAGGTATTTCAGGTGATACAAGGGGCCAAATTACACAGCACAAGCACTGTGCTGTATAACATGCTTTAAAGGATCCATTTTTTTAGGGTAACAAAAGCTTTAAGATTTCCCTCATTTCCTGTTGCAATGATCACTATATCTGGGATGGGAAATGTAGGGAATTCCCCAGTGCAGACACATACAGCAAAAAATACTTGTCACAACCCTTAGCTTGCTTCTCAATGCTAAGAAAAACTTAAACTTGTTTGGAAAGAATTCTTCTGGTTTTAACTGCTTCCCACCTGTAGGATGTATCCATAGGATGTATCCATACATCCTCAGGTTAAAGTGATTATACTGGGCTATGGCTGCAGCTGCGGTCATGACCCTGGTATCAGTGTTTTCAGTTGGCCATGATAAACAAAGTGAAAGCAATCCAAGTGGCTAAATATCTTTTAAATGCGGTGGAAGGTGTTTCCCTCCTCCTCCAGCCACCTCTTGTAGAATGGACCAATGCTTTTGGAATATGTGTTCCATATTTCTAAATTTAGTGTGAAAATTAGTTGTGAATCTCAATGGTTGTATGGATGAGGTGTTTTTATTATTTTGTCTATCTGTGGTATTGTTTTGTTGTGTGTAAAACATGAAGGCTTCATCTATGAGGGTGGGTGGGTAACCTTTCTCTAGGAAGTTTTGTTTAAGATGTTGACCATGGGTAGCATAATCTCTAGTACAGTTATGTTTGAGGCAGTAGTATTGGCTTTTGGTGATGTTCTTGATCCAACAAGGGTGGTGACAACTGTGGTAATGCCGATAAGAGTTGCCTGCGGTTGGTTTGGTGTAATTTTGGGAATGTATGATCCCTTGATAATGACTGAGTGTCAGGTCAAGGAAAGCTAAAGATTTATCGTCATAGACTGAAGTGAATGATAAACCCATATCATTACATTACAGTTGGCTACGAATTGTGGGATTAGAGATTTAGGACCATCCCAAATGATTATGATATCATCGATATATCGGCCATATAAAAAATAAAAATGTCAAGTGTAAGGAAAAGGGATTGTTATGCCAGATGTAGCGATTCTCTCACAGACTTATGATGAGATTGGCATATAGACATCAAAGGAATCCTGGACAGCCGCACTCCAAAAATATTTGCCTTTATTCAATAAAGTATCATCCAAAATACAGGTCACAGCAAAGTGGAACAAAGTTTATTGAACTTTATTTGAATAAAGGCAAATATTTTTGGAGTGCGGTTGTCCAGGATTTCTTTGATGTCTAACTGCTACAGCATTGCCAGCACTTGGACTTCTAGACTGAAGGAGATGCCTTTTACTTTGATCTGACCCACCTGGAGCGGTGATACTCTCTACTTGGTGAGATTGGCATAGCTTGGGGCAAAGTTAGCTCCCATGACTGTGCCATGAGTCTGTAGGTAGAAGTTGCCATTTGATTCAAAGCAGTTATGCGTCAAGCAGAACTTCGTGGCTTCCAAGATGAACTGGGCTTGACTGGTGTTCAGCATAGGGTCATCAGTAAGGAACTGTAGTACAGCTCTCAAGCCAACCTCATGTGGTATAGAGGTATACAGTGAGACTACATCTAGGGGGAGCCATATGTAAGATGGTGCCCAGGTGTAATTTTTGAGCGTTTGTAAAAGATGTTTGCTGTCTTTGATGTATGAGGGTAAACTTTGAGCTAATGGCTGTAGGGAATTATCAATATATATGGAGAAATAGCTTGTTATGCTCTCCATGGCAGCCACTATAGGTCTACCAGGTGGGTTTGTGTGGTCTTTATAAATTTTGGGCAAGTGGTAAAAGTAAGGTCGGTGGTAGAATTGATGTTTAAGGAAAGCTTTTTAAGATTTATCTATGATTCTGTCTGTGGAAGCCCTATCTATTATTTCATGTGTGTCATGAAAGGCGTCCTGTTAGCACAACCGCCGGCGGAAGATCGGTCAGCAGAACCACTGTTGGTAGAGCTAGAGGACGCGTTCGGAGGCGCGTTGGCGCGAACGGACGCGGGCGAGTGCGCGTTCGTACGAACGGGGCTACGCGGGTGCACGATGGTACGAACGGGCACGTACGGTCGGTACACGGGCGTGCACGAGTGCACGCGGATGCGCACGAACGTGCTGTGTGACAGTGTTTGGCGCCATTAGGCCTATTTAAAGGAGTCTGTCAGCACGCTTCCTTGCTGTCCGGTCTACAGCGTTCCCTGTGACCCTAAGCTACCTGATTATCTGCCTATCTGCTTCCTGTTACCCGGCCTGTTCCTGACTATTCCTGTTTGCTGCCCGTCCTTGACCCCGGCTCGTTTGACTACTCTCCTGCCTCCTCCTTCGGTTATCTGCTACCTGCCTGTTGCCAACCCGGACTGTATCTTGACCATTCTCCTGCCACCGTTTGGTACCTGCCTGCTCGCCAGTATTGACCCGGCCTGTCTGATTCCGCTTGTGCTCCAGCTGGACTACAGAACACCTCCCTGCTGTTCCAGTGTTCCTGCCATAAGTTCCAGTGCACCTTCCTATAGCCTGTTGTTCCAGTTCTTCAGCCCAACTACAGAACACCTCCCTGCTGCCTGCTGTTCCTGAGTTCCTGCCTGCTACAGTGCTACTCCTCACGGCCAGTGGTTCCAGTGTTCCAGACGGTTATCCGGTGTCTCCTCTTACAGTCTGCTGTTCCGGTGTTCCAGCTGAACTCAGAGACATCTGCCACTTGCCAGGCACTTGTGGCCCCCTGCGCTCTTGAGTCCCTGTTTCCTCTATCAGGGGTTCTTGAGCCAGAGGCACACGAGAGGCCATTCCCTGCATTCTGGGCTCCGCCACCAGGTACGTGACAATGTGCTTCTATGATGAATAAAAAAGAAAGAAGGACGGCGCCCTCTAAGTGCAGCATGCATGTTAAAAATATTTATTACAATAGATAAAAACACTCACATTTGGGTTGCTAAAAACCAGCATGTAAAGTAGTTTCATCCGCGTGCTCTCGGGGGATGTGGGTGTCACGGGCCAGTTCAGGGGTTCCTGGGATGTGAGTCCTGTAACCTGGGTCCTGGTAGCTGTTCCGGTGGTGCCGAGGGTCCTCAGAGCCTCCGGGCGGCCAGGATATCGGTCATGGATCCTCCGTGGAGCGCCGTGCTGACCTGCGTCTTCACTTCCGGGAGCGGGGTGAGGCGGGCGGTGCTTCGCGTTCGGAGAATGCGTGCTCCTTCATCAGGCTATGCTGGTGGCCATATTCAGTGTGGGAATTTATACCATAGGCAATGGGAGGGGTGGAGAGGTAATTGAGAGGAGGGCGGGACTATGTATAATGATTGGGCACGTAGGTAACCATGGAGATGGGGTGTACACAATGTGGAAGGGGAGTGGAGGGAGACGGGGAGTGGGCGGGGCGGGGAGTGAGGAGGGGGGGGAAAAAAAAAAAAAGGAGATATGCAAATGAGTGTGTTGTGGTAAGAACATATATGTGTGTATATGGAATGTGGGGTAAGGAGAAGGCGGTCTATAGGAAGAGGAATGTTGTATTGATCATAGTGGACGGGAACAAAATATATATACACATATATACATGTATACATATATACATACATATACATACACATACATACACACATATCTACATATATACATACACGTCAACATATATGGGAAGGGAATACAAAAATGCAGAAAATGGTATATAATTAAATAGGTATATAATTATAGGGAGAGATTGGTGGTATATATGAGAAGAAATGACGCAATGATGGAAAAGGGATAAAACATGTACAATGTATATACGTGTGTAAACACAAAGAACCGTTTAAAAAGGATCCCTTCACACACACATACACATATATACACATTTAAATGACGCGTAAGATTGGGACAAAAGAAGGGGGGGAGTGTGTTTCCAGACGGGTATTTGGGAATGAGAGGAATGTTATGGGAAATACTGGGAAATAAATAAATAAAAGTAAAAATAATAAAAATAATAAAAATATATAGAAATATAAATAAAAATAAAGATAAATATAAATATATATATATATGTAAAAATACAAGTACAAATAAATAAAAAATAAATAAATTAAAAAATATATAAAAAAATAAGGTACAGACTCCATGCTGACTGCAGAAGCCTGCCTGTGCCTTCCTACCAGGTTGGGGACAGGGTCTGGCTGTCATCTCGCAACCTCCGACTTCGTGTTCCCTCTCTGAAGTTCGCACCTCGGTTTATTGGGCCTTTCTGTATTCTTCGCAGGATTAACCCAGTGGCTTACTAATTAGACCTTCCTTCTAATATGCGTATCTTCTAATACGCGTATGTATTTCATGTCTCCTTATTAAAAACCTTTGGTCTGCAACCGCCTTACCACCTCAGTGCCTTGTCCTCACCCTGTACAGGTTGAGAACCATGAGGAGTATGAAGTAAAGTCCATTGTAGACTCCCGTAGGTTCCGTGGGCGCATACAGTACCTGATGCATTGGAAAGGGTACGGTCCAGAGGAATGCTCTTGGGTCTCATCCTCGGACGTATATGCCCCTGTCCTCCTCCATGATTTCCATAGACGTTTTCCCCTCAAGCCTGGTGGTCGTCCTAGGGGGAGGGTTCATTGAGGAGGGGGTACTGCAGGGCTGGGCTCAGCCCTTCCTTCTCAAAGCTGGCCACTCAGCTGTCGGCCAATTGCCAGCTCCTTTCTCTCCACAGTGACTCACCTGTTGAGGATATCCTGCTCGTCAGTCCTGCCTACTTAAGCCGTCCAGCCCAGATGATTCCTTCCAACCCCACATCGTCCCTGGCTTCGGTAAAAGATTATCTTGAAAGTTTTGGCCAAATATCCTATTATAAGGGTAATGCTTTTAAATAGTTTATACTCCCCTTGGGAATCTCATCCGAACGGCAGTCTTTTTTAAATAAGCAATATCCATACGCATGGGCTGAAAACTCAGTATCCTTAGGAATCAAATTAACCAAACAAGTATCATCCCTATTCCCCTTCCTGAACAATCTTCCTAAGGACCTTGGAAATCTTTCAAAATATAACTTTACATGGTCAGGCAGGCTTGCTGCTTTTAAGATGGTTAAATTACCACAAATCCTCTAAATTTTTAGATCCCTCCCTATCCCTGTGCCAGCATATTTCTTTGCATCCTTACAAAGCATATATGGTAAATTTATCTGGAAAATGTCCAAAGCCAGGAGCTCCCGCTCCAACCTAATAAAACACAGATTAATGGGGGGTGCAGGATACATAAATCTAACAGACTATTATTATGCATCTATCTTATCACAACTCACAACTCAAACCTTGATTCATAAGTAACATAGTTTGTCCCTGGAAGGATATGGAATCTAACCAAATTCCTGGCAATGACCTATATGTCTGGCACCTTAGCAATCCCCGCCAAAAAGCTAAGCACCAGCGATTCTCCCCTACCATCTCTGCCTCAGTGGCAGCATTCAATCACTGCATAGTTAAAGCGGTTGTATACCCACACATCAAAAAAGAAAAAAAGAAAAAAAAAAACCCTGCAAGGAAAAGGCATAATGAGCTAGTATGCACCGAAATGCTTACCTTACCTTACCTTAGATCAAAGCCCCCGTATTGCAGCCCGGCCCACGCCGAGGAAGTTGCCATCGGCGTTTCTCCTGGGTTCGTGGCTCCGGCGCTGTGAGTGGCTGGAGCCACAATGATGTCACTCCCGTGCATGTGCACGGGAGTCTTTTTCCCAGCAAGGTCCGGCAGCGTCTGCCAGACCTTCGGCCGGGCATTCAGAGCTCATGCGCCTCTGACATCAGCGAATGCATGCAAAGGGAATATCTCTAGGTAAAAATGACAAATCAGGGTATACAACCACTTCCAAATACCAGTACCCATTTCAATTATCCCACAATTTATCCCAGGTTTCTCAGTTCAAAACTGGCAGAAACAAGGTATAAAACATCTTTCTGATTTATACACAAGTGAATCACCTAAAACGTTCATTGACCTAAGAAAAAAAATGTCCATCCCCGCCACAGATTATTTCAAATATATCCAAGTAACACATTGTCTAATAAGTAAACCACGCCTACAGCTGTAAGTCCACGAAAAAATCTGGAAGTACCTTTCCACTACAACCAAGAATGTTAAAGGTATATCATTTTTCTATGGCCTGTTAGAGGCCACAAACATTTCCTCCAAACTCCCCCCAATGCTAAAATGGGAAAGAGCTATAAGTAGGTTCTTCAATCCCTCACAATGGTCCACAGCATTAGCCACTAGCTACAGAGCAACACGTGCCTCCAACCTCTGGGAACTGATACTCAAAGTAAACCTCAGGTGGTACATTACCCCAGCTGAATATGCTCCCGCCGTAGCACCCAGCTACTGGAGGAATTGTGGGGAACCAGGTAACCTCCTTCATATTTTATGGGGATGTTACAAAATATTGAAATTCTGGGTAGAGTTCTTTGCACTCATTTGTAAAGTCACCAAAACGCCAACAGTCCCATCACCAGAACTTTGTAACGAATATTTTCAAATCTTGTGACGTGTCAATAGTGCACTACACCCCACGTGAAGAATTAAAAACTGTGGCACTATCCTAAACACACTTGTCTTAACACTATATACAGTGCAAAAAATCCTAATCTAGTGAACACATTTTTACAGGTGTAAATAAAAGTGAATCAAAGTAAATACACCAAATAAATACAATACCTAAAGTGACTCAGTGCTGATACTACTAACAAATTATATGTGTCACTCCTTCTCCAATTAATAAATATATAACATAAAAGCAAATAGCACCATGTACATATTACGCAATGACTAAGTGACTAATATACAATAAATAAAGTCTGTGAAAAATGCACACATATGTGTAAAAAGTCCGTGATAGTGGTTCAATAAATATCACAGCAAGTCCTTAGTGTTTCTTGAAGTTAAATGGAACCTTCCACCACACCTATGTGTTCAGTGCTCCCTCTCCCAATAGACAGTCTCTCACCAGCTCTCACTGCCTCCACTTTCGTATGAGGCTATCAAGCATAGGAGTTTCCAGGCTACCAGAAGGGGTTAAGTGTATTCCATCCAGAGATTCGTTCCATATAAAAATGAAAAAAAGCTCCCAATAGGGTGATAACGTAAAAACTTTTAATAACGCACACTTCAAATAACACTTCAAAAGATGCACTCACATTGTGTAAAACACTATAAAAGCACAGCACAAATCCACGGCAATCTGCACACTGTAATATCAACACAGCAACCTGGACAAGCCTTCCTAGGGGGTATGCGGTCACGGCGGACCCTGCCACAGCTGACGTGTAAGAAGTCTCTCTTACCCTCTCCTCGCTCGCTCGTCCACCGGACCCACCGTCTCCCCTGATAGGCGAACCTCAGAGATCGCTTCCTCCTGTCACCAAGTATGTGGTGTTTAATCTTCGCTCGGCCGCGCCCCCGACATGTTTCGCTACGCCTTCGCTAGGCCGCTCAAAGCATCAATCTCCTTTTATACTTCCCCTCCTCTCTATTCAACTAGGGAAGTCACAGTGCGCGTGCGCATCCTGTGTATCCCGCGCCTGCGCAATCAGAGTGTCCCCGTGAGCGCAAACCCCCGCTGATCTGTAGTACATAATACAACTATGCAGCGAAATCAGACTGTCGGCATCTCTCTGTTAAATCACCCTTATTTCTGGCAATCTCACAGAGCAGTGGGTCATTTAACAACATTATAGCATCCTGACATGTTTTTCAAAATACTTTATATGTTAAAAAATTATAATATGCAATATTATTCAACCACATATGTTAAAATGCTACAGAGGCTATCCAATCAGGTTGTTGTTATCACAACCCATTGGTGTTTAAAATTTAAATATCCACACAAGCAAATGATCTAAAAGATGCATACAAAATGATATAATAAAATGAATGGGAAAACTAGACTAGGAAAAAATAAAAATTATTTCCAAGATAAAAAGATAAAAAATGAAAGAATGGACATGGCTGGACAAAGATTATCATATCAAAGCTAAAATCATATACTCTCTAATCTAGTCTTGAATAAATCTAAAAACATAATTTTAAAAATACTACTTTCCTTTATCTCATAACCTAGCTCCAAATGTTAGCCTAACTGTAACCTAAGGTTCCTATGTACAAATATCAATTCCTGGAATATTCGTAAATCTTGCTATTCCTGCAATTATATTGCTTGCACTAATAATTATTAAAAAACTAAGATTCATATGTGAACCATTAAAATCAAAAATCATTTTATGAGAAAATATTAGGCTAAAAATTAATACAGAACAGGTACTTCAATTTCAATGAGGGATTTTAAACTATTCTTTTATCATACCTGAACGGGATTGTCCAGTCGGCTAAAAATCATTAATGAAACAGTTGAGGTCTAATTCAATGTTAAGCCCCCTCGGGGTGAGACTTTTATAAAGGAATATCCATTCCGTTTCTCTGCGTGACAAGTCCCTTACTCTGTTTGAGCCCCTCCATGAAGGATACACCACATCAATGCCACAAAATTGCAGCAGAGATAGGTCCTGTTGGTGTTTATCCTTAAAATGCATGGATACGCTGTGGTACTTGTATCCGTTTTTTATGTTGGTCAAATGTTCACTGATACGGATCTTCAATTGCTTTTTAGTTCTACCAACATAATACAGACCACAGGGGCACCACATAAGGTAGACAACATGTGTTGTGGTACATGTGCTAAATTCTTTGATCTCAAACCTATCTCCTTCTCTGTTGGTAACACTGGTGATCCCTCTATTACTAACCTTCACTGTTTTACAACAGACACACTTCCTACAGCAGAAAAAACCTCTAAAGTTAAAAGATAAGGACCTTGGATTTGGTGGATCCAGAATCTTTTTCACTATTTTATCTCCTATGCTTGGAGCCCTCCTATATATGAATCTCGGTTGGGCTGGTAAAATTCCTCCCAAGTGTTTGTCCTTACAGAGGATGTACCAATATTTTCTAAAGATGTTTTCAATCTCCTTATACTGGCAATGGAACCCAGATATAAAGCTCAATTGATGTTGGGTGTCCCCTCTTTCCACTTCTTTTTCCTTTAAACATTGTTCTCTAGGGATTTCAGCTATTTCTTGTGTGATTCTGGTTAGTATATCTTCCTTATAACCCTTCTGAATGAACTTCTCCTTCAAGATATCCGATTGGGTCAAGAAATCTTCCTTCAAAGTGCAATTCCGACGGATCCGCAATAGTTGGCCCTTCGGGATATTTTTTATCCAAGATGGATGATGTCCACTTGCCACAGACAAATAGCTATTGCGGTCCGTCGGTTTGAAATACACCTTGGTTTTTAATGTGCCATTAACTTTCTCTATAGTGACATCTAAAAAATTAATTATTCTCTCACTAATTTGGTAATCCAATTTAATGTTGTTTGTATTCCTATTTAATTGTTCCAGGAATGTTTCCAAAGATTCCTTGGATCCCTCCCATATTAACAAGATATCATCAATGAATCTTCGGTAGAAGATCAACTGAGGCCTATTAATATTAAACACGCGCCTATCCTCCCATTCAGACATAAACAGGTTGGCGAGGCTGGGGGCATACTTTGCCCCCATTGCCACGCCAACCTGCTGGGAGTAGAACTGTCCATCAAACCAGAAGTAATTGTGGGACATGCAGAAGTCTAATGCATGTCCCACAAATTTCTTCTGTACAAACGGGATATCATCCAGCTTGCTAAGTGCCCAATTAAGGGCCAACGCCGCATCCTCATGCTGTATGTTGGTATAAAGAGACGCTACGTCTGCCGTTACCAAGTAAGATGTTATTGTAGGATCAAATTTCACTGGTTCCAACAGACGTAGCAAATCCGAAGTATCCTTTAGGTATGCTTTTGCTGTCTTCACACTAGGTTGAAGAAACTTGTCTAAATATTCGCCCAGCCTTGCAGTTACTGATCCAATTCCATTTACTATAGGTCGTGGTGGTGGGCACTGGGTATTTTTATGCACTTTAGGTAGCGTGTATATCACTGGTATGCGATTTGCACTTGGGACAAGATATCTTTTCTTTTTGGGGTTTAAGGCCCTCAGCCCAAATCCCCATTCCACCAGTGTAGCCAATTGTGCACTATATGAATCTGTAGGGTCTGATTTCAGTTTCATATATGTATTATGATCACTCAATAACTCCACCAGTTGATCATGATAAAATTGCTTACCCATGACTACCACCCCTCCACCCTTGTCGGCTGGGCGAATAATGACGTTTTTCCTATTTTCCAAAGAATCAATCCCCTCCTTAATGTAATGAGGGTTTACCCCTTTCTTGACCGGGAGTTCCTCAATATCTCTCAATACCAGGTTTTTAAACACCTCCACATAATGGTTGTTTTGAATTTGGGGATTAAAAATAGATCTGTTCTTTAGGCCACTATCTATATTAGCTGGGGCTAGCGAAGCCCTCATTCTTGCTTCCACCGGATGATTTAAAAAATGTTTCTTTATGTTTATTGAACGAATGAATTTATGTGTATCGATGTACACCTGGAATTTATTCATTTTCTTTTTCGGTGCACATTTGAGACCTAGGTTTAAGATGTTCATTTCCCTGTGGTCCAATGTGACTCCGCTTAGATTATAAATTCCAGTATTTACATGTCCCTCGGCCGTTTTTTTGGGTTGCTTTGATCTGCCAGCCCTGCATCCCCTCCTTCTTTTGGTGGGGGCATTGTATTCATATCTTGCATGTGTGGGGGTCCAAGCCTTCCTCCCCCTCTCTGTTGTTGTATTCGGGGGTATCCTCTCGGTGTACCCCGTTTCCCTCCCCTCCCCCGTTGCCCTAAAAAAGATTGGTTGTGTGACGGCGGATCATAATAGCCTTCATCTTCCATCTTCTTTGAGATCAAAGAATTTAGCACATGTACCACAACACATGTTGTCTACCTTATGTGGTGCCCCTGTGGTCTGTATTATGTTGGTAGAACTAAAAGGCAATTGAATATCCGTATCAGTGAA
The DNA here is from genome assembly GCA_037952925.1 of Lithobates clamitans. Classification (NCBI taxonomy): domain Eukaryota; kingdom Metazoa; phylum Chordata; class Amphibia; order Anura; family Ranidae; genus Lithobates; species Lithobates clamitans. The sequence continues at coordinate 1,150,257 of JBBGZY010000714.1, forward strand.
CATTTGACCAACATAAAAAACGGATACAAGTACCACAGCGTATCCATGCATTTTAAGGATAAACACCAACAGGACCCATCTCTGCTGCAATTTTGTGGCATTGATGTGGTGTATCCTTCATGGAGGGGCTCAAACAGAGTAAGGGACTTGTCACGCAGAGAAACGGAATGGATATTCCTTTTTAAAAGTCTCACCCCGAGGGGGCTTAACATTGAATTAGACCTCAACTGTTTCATTAATGATTTTTAGCCGACTGGACAATCCCGTTCAGGTATGATATAAGAATAGTTTAAAATCCCTCATTGAAATTGAAGTACCTGTTCTGTATTAATTTTTAGCCTAATATTTTTTCATAAAATGATTTTTGATTTTAATGGTTCACATATGAATCTTAGTTTTTTAATAATTATTAGTGCAATCAATATAATTGCAGGAATAGCAAGATTTACGAATATTCCAGGAATTGATATTTGTACATAGGAACCTTAGGTTACAGTTAGGCTAACATTTGGAGCTAGGTTATGAGATAAAGGAAAGTAGTATTTTTAAAATTATGTTTTTAGATTTATTCAAGACTAGATTAGAGAGTATATGATTTTAGCTTTGATATGATAATCTTTGTCCAGCCATGTCCATTCTTTCATTTTTTATCTTTTTATCTTGGAAATAATTTTTATTTTTTCCTAGTCTAGTTTTCCCATTCATTTTATTATATCATTTTGTATGCATCTTTTAGATCATTTGCTTGTGCGGATATTTAATTTTAAACACCAATGGGTTGTGATAACAATAACCTGATTGGATAGCCTCTGTAGCATTTTAACATATGTGGTTGAATAATATTGCATATTATAATTTTTTAACATATAAAGTATTTTGAAAAACATGTCAGGATGCTATAATGTTGTTAAATGACCCACTGCTCTGTGAGATTGCCAGAAATAAGGGTGATTTAACAGAGAGATGCCGACAGTCTGATTTCGCTGCATAGTTGTATTATGTACTACAGACCGGCAGCTATGATCAGCGGGGGTTTGCGCTTACGGGGACACTCTGATTGCGCAGGCGCGGGATACACAGGATGCGCACGCGCACTGTGACTTCCCTAGTTGAATAGAGAGGAGGGGAAGTATAAAAGGAGATTGATGCTTTGAGCGGCCTATCCCATGATTAAGCTACAGGCGTAGCGAAACATGTCGGGGGCGCGGCCGAGCGAAGATTAAACACCACATACTTGGTGACAGGAGGAAGCGATCTCTGAGGTTCGCCTATCAGGGGAGACGGTGGGTCCGGTGGACGAGCGAGCGAGGAGAGGGTGAGAGAGACTTCTTACACGTCAGCTGTGGCAGGGTCCGCCGTGACCGCATACCCCCTAGGAAGGCTTGTCCAGGTTGCTGTGTTGATATTACAGTGTGCAGATTGCCGTGGATTTGTGCTGTGCTTTTATAGTGTTTTACACAATGGGAGTGCATCTTTTGAAGTGTTATTTGAAGTGTGCGTTATTAAAAGTTTTTACGTTATCACACTATTGGGAGCTTTTTTTCATTTTTATATGGAACGAATCTCTGGATGGAATACACTTAACCCCTACTGGTAGCCTGGAAACTCCTGTGCTTGATAGCCTCATACGAAAGTGGAGGCAGTGAGAGCTGGTGAGAGACTGTCTATTGGGAGAGAGAGCACTGAACACATAGGTGTGGTGGAAGGTTCCATTTAACTTCAAGAAACACTAAGGACTTGCTGTGGCACAGTTGATATTTACTGAACCACTATCACGGACTTTTTACACATATGTGGTCAACTAAGTATAGGGTGGATATTATACCTAGAAGCACCGCTTATCAATACATCACCAGAACTTGCCTTGTTAAACATAGGAATTGAAAACTTCCCTCCTCCCCTTAGATATGCGACCACTCATATCCTCTTAGCCGCTAGGCTCACCATCACCAGACACAGGAAATCTGCAGATCTGATACTAGTAGATGAGATAATCTCTTTAGTGCAGCCTGTCCCACTATGAATGCATGTTTGCAGCTTTGGTGGGGGGACAGGCTGCCACTACCAGGGTGTGGTTACCATAGCTTGAATGATTTCAGGATGACCTGTGTAATACCGCTTAACTGATCTCGCGCTTCTGCACTGCTTTATGAGTATAATAAGCAACAATTTGATTCTCTTTGAAAGTTATGTTTTGTTCTGTTACTCATGACTACCTTACAAACTTGCTGTACATTGTTACGCTCTCTCCGTACCAACCAAAATAACATGCTATACTCTATTGTTCATGTATTTGTGTATTGATTAAAATCAATAAAAATCTATTGAACAAAAAAAATAAATAAATATATATATATATATATATATATATATATATATATATATATATTAAAATTAAAAAGTGGCAAAACTGGATGTAAATTATGACAATGAGGATAACAAAGTAATAACAAAGTCCAAACTGTCTATAAAGGCTGATGGCTGCACAATGAAACTTCTATTGGTTCCAAGGCAAGATAAAGTACATTCGATAATGTGCGCTCGATCAGCTGAATAAAGAGAGAGTGGGTAATTAGAACTCTCCACATGAACTCTCCATATGAACTCTCCATATGAACTCTCCACATGAACTCTCCACATGAACTCTCTTTCACATCGAGTTCATGTGGAGGGGTACATTTGTGGCACAAGGACAGTTGAAGTGTTCTTAGATAAGCTGACTGCGGATGGCTGCCAGCTTGTGACAGGCTAGCAGTAACTTTGTGGAAGGCAAAGAAAGAAGGAGAGCAGCGCCATCTAAGTGCAGCATCATTAAGACATTTTATTACATAAAAGGCAACTGGTTACTCACAAGATTTATAAGATGTCAGCGCATGTGGGATCAATAATGTGGTTCATCCGCTCGTGGGGAAGATGATCTTCTCACTGGTGAAGAGGCAGCTGATGGGTCCAGGGACGCCGGTGGTTCCCAGCGTTTCCAGACACTCAGGACGGCTCACAGACAGCAGTGTACGTCACTTCTGTTTGGAGAGAGAGCAGGGAGGAGCGCGTGTTCGGAGCATGTGTGCTCCTTCATCAGGCTATGACTGAGGCCATTTTGGAGGAGGTATATATAAACTGTTATGGCCTGGATTAATCAGGCATTACCTTGGCAACCTAACGTTATTAAAAATGACCTTTTTATTTCAAATCGCAACAATTTTTTTTCTAAAACTCAATAAAGAGATTATTGAGTTTAGAATATGGTAACCCAGTACACAGAATTCTGCCCAAAAGTAATTTCATGCTTGTTTGATTGGCTCACTGATTTGTTCCAGAAATCTGCATTAGATATAGATCAGAATTAGGGCATCACCTGCAATAGGAGTTTCAAATCTGGTAAGATACTCCTTACGGATTACATATTTCTAAAGGTTGCGGACACTGCAGCTGGTGGGTATCAGTATCGACTTCACTATTCAGGAATCAGTTTGGAGATAATGATGAAACAAACAGATATTTTTTTCAGAGATAGGTAGGTAGTGGAAGGTAGGAATCAGCAACAAAATGGAGTTACATCTTTGGACCAGAGTGCTTTTGTATGGCTTGACAGCTGACCACTAGTAGTTGGGCAAATTCTCTTATGATTTTATAGTGACAGCTATTTTTTGGCAATGACAATAACATTTGAAATGACAATAACATTTATGTACTATTTGCTCTCACCTACCCTGAATCCAGGATGAAATCCGATGGATAAACAACCATACACACTACTTCACTTAAATCAATGCAACCCTCTGGTGCAGTATTATTTTCATCCTCATAATAGCTCAGTAGACTGTTTTCGATGGTGCACCACCACTTTGTCATATCTATTATCAAAAAATACAAAACATGGGATTTTGTTATTGTAGAGCTACACATTAATCAATATCACAATACATAGTATTTGCTCATAAAATAGCAGTAAAACAAAACTAGACTTTGATGTACCAAAGCCAAGGTTAGATAATTCCAGCATGTCAGGCTGTATATTAGGAACTGCTGGTTTGCAACACAGGTTTATCAAGATTGCCAACTGTTCTTTGAGGTCTGGGATCAGCTACAGCTTCTGTTGTGTATGTGGTATTCCTAGAAGATCAACAGAACAGGTATAAAACTCCACTGGAAATTCTATAGTAGGTCAACCATACTGTGGATAGTAAATTATACAAGGGAAAGCCTAGGGGTTACAATTACTAATGCAACAGAGAATGTATACTTTGCTTGGCTAATAAAGGGCAGCAGTGATCTGTTGTGTCTTGTTGAAGACAAAATCCAGATTTTTTTTTTTCAAATTTCAGGTAAACTATTTTTTTCTATGTTTTTTTTTGTGAGACAATTTTGTAGCATGTGTATGTGTTTAATATATAGGTGTACAAAGTTTTATATGGACATTTGAATAAAACAAATCACCTTCTTTCATCTTCCTGCTGGTGGACAACTTAGAAGAACTCGAAGAAGCTTTGTATAGAAATCCACAATAGAATAGATTCTCATTATTTCCATTCTTTTTCAGGTAGTCTATAGTTTGGCAATCTAGAAAATAAAAAGGACAGTCTTAAAGAGTTCATTATTGTGCTGTATTTTACTATCTTCTTTTAAATTTCAACTCCAGGAATAAATTTTTTTTTAAAAAATACCCTTGCAGGGGGAACCCCCTGCAATGCAAGGGTAGGATGTGTATAGATGGACTGACAAAATTGCTTGTGATTTAACTGAAGCAAAGAGAGTGTGGTGTTAGCTCTCTACAGAAAGATATGAGTTCATTGGATTTATGACAAGATCAACAAGTGTTTTTCTCTACTTGCAGCATGTGTAAAGAGACAAAACATGAGGAAATGTGCATTTATTGCAGAGATGTGCAGAATTTCTTTTTTACTTTTGCCTGCACATTTCATATATTGTAAATTATCACAAACTAATTTAATTTTTTTTTTTAACATACCAAGTTGGACATGGCCTGATGCAGCATGGGATGGAACATGTCTAGCTGCAGCCCTGCAAAGCATTGATCCTTTCTAGTATGCTGCACAATACAGAGGCTTTCATCCTGTTCCAAAAGCACTACCTTAGATCTGATCTGATCCTCTGCATTCTTGAACTTTTATGTCACCTCCAAAGCATGCCCTTGTGGTCTCTGGCCAGCTAGACAAGTATTGTCGAGTGGACAAAGATGGTGGCAAAACAATGCTAGTAAATAGGGATCCTGAGACACAAAGCAGCAAACCATCTCCATTTGACCTGATACAAGTACTTGAAAATATTTCTACTTGCCAGAATACTTTGATCACTAAGATAGAAGAAGTTGAGAAAGTTATTTCTTAAATTCAGCAAAACTTACAGAAACTAAGAGATGGGGTCACAGAGAATGAAACTAGGATTAGTACTGTGGAAGATGAGTTAAATCCTTCACAGTATGTATCTGGTCATCACCACCTTCTAACTACAGACTTTGCATCAAAAACAGAAAGATCTTGAAAATAGATTATGCATTAATAACCTAAGATTTATAGGCCTCCCGAAAAAAGCAAAGAAATCGAATCCTGTGGGTTTTTCAGATTTCCTCTTGGTTGCTACTTATAGCAGATAAAAAGTATCCCCCGCTTTTGCACTTTTGCAGTAAAATGAGCCTACTACAAAACAGCAAGATCCTCATCTGCATGGGCAGCTCCTTGAACTTTTGTTGCTAAATTATGTAAAATAGAATTCCTGGTGTGGCATATTGTATATAGTTACCTTAGTCTAGCTTGCACCCCAATGTAACTATGTAGATACCATACCGGTAGGATCCCTCTAGAAGCTGGAAATGACTGTAGTAGACACTGTTACTCCAATAATCTCCACTAGATTCTGGGTCCCAGGCTGAGCAGCTGCCCTGTTGCATTCTGAATACAGGAGATCGGCTGCATGGTTTGGGCACTGTTGATAGAATGCTTTGCATTTACTGAATTAATGCAAAAAATTCTTTGATTGGACAAGGTGAAAAGGCAGGGTTGTGATGTCATCTTTAGCGTTCTCTAAACAGCGCTTGGATTGACCTCCTGAGTTCAGAATGCAGCAGGGCAGCTGCTCAGCACAGGACCTGAAAGCTAGTAAAGATCACTGCAAAAGTGGTGTCTACTACCATCATTTACAGAATCTAGAGAGATCCCACAGGTATGGAATATGCATAGTTACAGAGGGGTGGCTGTTAACCACTTCAGCCCCAGAAGAATTTACCCCCTTCCTGACCGGGCCATTTTTTGCGATACAGCACTACATCGATTCAACTGACAACTTGCGACGCTGTACCTAAACAAAATTGATGTCTTTTTTTCCCACAAATAGGGCTTTCTTTTGGTTGTATTTGATCACCTCTACGGTTTTTATTTTTTGCGCTATAAACAAAAAAAGACAGACTATTTTGAAAAAAGCAGTATTTTTAACTTTTTGCTATAATAAATATCCACAAAAAATATATGAAAAAATTACACTTTACACACTATTTTGGGACCATAGACATTTATACAGCGATCAGAGCTATAAATAGCCATTGATTACTGTATAAATGTCACTGGCAGGGAAGGGGTTAACACTAGGGGCGATCAAGGCATTAAATGTGTGTCTTAGGGAATGATTTTAACTCTGGGAGGATGGGGGACTGCCTGGGGAAGGAGACCGATTGTTGTTCTTAAGCAGTAGGAACAACAGATCGCTCTCCTCACCCCTGACAGAACGGAGATCAGTCTGTTTACATTGACAGATCTCTGTTCTCTCCTTCTCAGGAGCAATAGCGGGTAGCTGATGGCCATTGCGGCCGCCAGCCATGCGCACGGGCTCCTACGTCACACAGCGGGCATGCGCGCGCCCTATACTCTTTAAAGCGCCCGCCGTACAGCTACGGCAATACATTCTGATTGACAGTGGACGGCAAGCGGTTAAATTTTGCAAAAACGCTTGACACAGTTCCCCACACTTAGCCTAATGTGTAAGGTAAAGTCTACAGGTCTATAAAAATCAGTTTGTAAATGGATAGAAAACTGACTTAGAGACCATATTCAGAGAGTAGTGATAATGATTCATGCTCTGAATGGTCTAAGGTTATCAGTGGTGTACCCCAAGGTTCAGTGTTGGGAGCCTTACTTTTTAATATATTTATAAATGATATAGGGTCTGGGATTAAAAGTACCATTTCAGGATTTGCAAATGACACCAAGCTATGCAGTGCAATAACGTCTTTACAGAATGTCTCCAACTTACAAGTCGACCTCAATGTACTGTTTAATTGGGCAACTATGTGGCAAATGAGGTTTAATGTTGATAAATGTAAAGTTATGCACTTGGGGGCTAAAAATATGCATGCATCATACATACTAGGGGGAGTACAATTGGTTCAGTTTTGGGCACCAGTTCACAAAATGGATATTGGGGAATTGGAGAAAGTGCAGAGAAGGGCAACCAACCTGATAAGAGGCATGGAGGAGCTCACTTATGAGGAAATACAGTGGGCAAAATTTGATCCCTTGCAGATTTTGTAGGTTTGCCCACTTACAAACTTGATTTGATTGTAGCCGTATTAGTGCAATTGTGACAGAGAAAATTGAGTACTGTCCGTGATACTTTTTTTATTTGCACTAACATACAATTTTTCAGGACAAGCTTTCGGGGTATGTCCCCTTCTTCAAGGTCCAAGCAGTACTGATTCACAAATTTTTAAGCAGCATGTTAAAGAAAAAAGAAAAAAGGAAAGCCAAACACATAAAAATCAATGGTAATAAAGATAGCAGCAGAGTTAGTGAGATAAGACAGAGGGAGAGGGAGCTATAGAATGCAGGGGGGGATTCTAGTCACAGAGGGGTCGTAAAACTTTAGCATAATGTGTAAGGAAACCAATATCTAAATTCAGGCCGTTATTTTTCGTGTCAAAAAGAAGTATCATTCTTAGTTCAAAAGTTTTCCTTTCCTGGATAGTTCTGAAATTCCCTTTAAGAACTAAAACATTGAGGTCTTCTATAGTGTGGTCCGGCTGTGAGAAATGATGTCCCACAGGTGTGCATAAACTGTCTTCTTTATGTTCTTTGATGGTATGTCTGTGCAAATTCATCCTCACTTGTAACTTCTGTCCTGTTTCACCCACATAAGATCCTTTGCTGCACCTTTTGCATTGGATGAGGTACACAACGTTACTGGAGGTACAGCTGTAAGATCCCATGACATTGAAGGCCCCATTTGTGTGTGTGACACTTTTGGATAGATTTATCTGGTTGCATAGTTTGCAGCGTTTTTTATTGCAGGGTTTGCTACCATTATTTGTGACTTTGATTGTGAGAAGTTACAAGTGAGGATGAATTTGCACAGACATACCATCAAAGAACATAAAGAAGACAGTTTATGCACACCTGTGGGACATCATTTCTCACAGCCGGACCACACTATAGAAGACCTCAATGTTTTAGTTCTTAAAGGGAATTTCAGAACTATCCAGGAAAGGAAAACTTTTGAACTAAGAATGATACTTCTTTTTGACACGAAAAATAACGGCCTGAATTTAGATATTGGTTTCCTTACACATTATGCTAAAGTTTTACGACCCCTCTGTGACTAGAATCCCCCCCCCCCCCTCTCCCCCCCCCCCCCATTCTATAGCTCCCTCTCCCTCTGTCTTATCTCACTAACTCTGCTGCTATCTTTATTACCATTGATTTGTATGTGTTTGGCTTTCCCTTTTTTTTTTTTTTTTTTTCTTTAACATCCCACTTACAAAGAAATTAAGGGTCTATAATTGTTATCATAGGTGTGTTTTAAATGATTGAGACAGAATAGCAACCAAAAATCCAGAAAAAACACATGTTACATATGTTATCAATTAAGTTGCAGTTCAGTGAGTAAAATAAGTATTTGATTTCCAAGCAAAACATGACTTAGTACTTGGTGGAGAAACCCTTGTAGGCAAGCACAGAGGTAAGACATTTACTTGTAGTTAGTGACCGGGTTTGCACACCTCTCAGGAGGGATTTTGGTCCACTCCTCTTTACAGATCTTCTCTAAATCCTTAAGGTTTCTTGGCTGTCGCTTGGCAACTTGAAGTTTCAACTTCCTTTCATAAATGTTCTATAGGATTAAGGTCTGGAGATTGGCTGGGCCACTCCATGACCTTAATGTGCTTCTTCTTGAGCCACTCCTTTGTTGCCTTGGCAGTATGTGTTTGGGTCATGTCATGCTGAAAGACCCATGACCCATTTTCAGTGTTCTGGCTGAGAGATGAAGGTTCTCATTTTACAATACATGGCCCCGTCCATTGGCCCCTCAATGCGACAAAGTCGGTCTGTACCTTTAGCAAAGAAACAGCCCCAAATCATAATATTTCCAACTCTGTGCTTACATAGTTACATAGTTGGTAAGGTTGCATAAAGACACCAGTCCATCCAGTTCAACCTGAGTGAGTGTGGGTGCGTGTCTACAATTGTCCCTATCCCTGTACATTGTGTCTCATTAAGATGCTCATCTATTATTATTTTTATTTTAAGGTACCCATATAGCACCATCAGTTTACACAGTGCTCCACACATACATCACACACTCACATCAGTCCCTATCCTCAAGGAGCCCACAATCCAAGGTCCCCAACTCACACCCATATACCAAGACCAATTTTGGACAGAAGCCAATTAACCTACCAGCATGTCTTTGAAGTGTGGGAGGAAACCGGAGTACCCAGAGGAAACCCATGCAGGCACAGGGAGAACATGCAAAGTAGTGTCATGGTTGGGATTCAAACCAGCGACCCTTTTTACTGCTAGGTGAGAGTGCTAACCACTACACCACTGTGCCGCCCTAACTTGCTTGACTCTAGGGAAGGTGTTCTTAGGATCATAGTCAGCATTTTTCTTCCCCCAAACACGGTGAGTCCCCCTCCTCAAGAAGGCACATGTACAGTCAATGCCAATGAACATCTAAATGATATAAAGAAGGATTGGGAGAAAGTGCTGTGGTCAGATGAGAAATTTAGTTTTTTGGCATTAACTCAACTCGCTGTGTTTGGAGGAAGAAAAATACTGACTATGATCCTAAGAACACCATCCCTACAGTCAAGCACGGAGGTGGAAACACGATGCTTTGGGGCTGTTTCTCTGCTAACGGTACAGGCCGACTTTGCCCCATTGAGGGACCAATAAACGGGGCCATGAATTGTAAAATCTTGGATGAGAACCTTCCCTGAGCCAGAACACTGAAGATGGGTCATGGATGAGTCTTCCAGCATGACAATGACCCAAAACATACCATCAAGGCAACAAAGGAGTGGCTCAAGAAGAAGCACATTAAAGTCATGGAGTGGCCTAGCTAGTCTCCAGACCTTAAACCATATAACCATAACCATAGAAAATGTATGGAGGGAGCTGAAACTTCGAGTTGCCAAGCAACAGCCAAGAAACCTTAAGGTTTTAGAGAAGATCTGTAAAGAAGAGTGGACGAAAATCCCTCCTGAGATGTGTGCAAACCTGGTCACCAACTACAAGAAACGTCTTACCTCTGTGCTTGCCCACAAGGGTTTCCCCACCATGTACTAAGTCATGTTTTGTTTGGGGATCAAATACTTATTTTACTCACTGAACTGCAACTTAATGTATAATATTTGTATCGTGTTTTTTTCTGGGTTTTTGGTTGATATTCTGTCTCTATCATTAAAATTACACCTATGATAAAAAATTATAGACCCTTCATTTCTTTGTAAGTGGGCAAACTTACAAAATCTGCAGGGGTCAAATAATTATTTTCCCCACTGCATTAGCTGAACTGAACTTATTCTTTCTTGAGAAGAGGAGATTAAGGGGGGATATGATCAACATGTATAAATAAAGTGGTCCATATGGTGAATTTGGTATAGAGTTATTCACCTTAAGGTCATCACAGAGGATAAGGGGGCACTCTTTACGTCTGGAGGAAAAGCGATATAATCTCCAAATACGGAAAGGCTTCTTTACAGTAAAAGCTGTGAGGAATAGACTCCCTCAAGAGTTGGTTCTGGCCAGCTCAGTAGATAAAGAGGCCTGGATTCTTTTCTAAATGCACATAATGCGCTGGTTACTAATAATTATAGGTAAAGTTGATCCAGGGAATATCCGATTGCCTCTTGGGGGATCAGGAAGGAATTTTTTTCCCCGCTGGAGCAAATGGATCATGCTTTATTGCTTTTTTTTTTTCTTCCTCTGGATCAACTGTGGGTATAGGATCGTGTATATGGAGGTTTTCTATGTGTGTGTGTTTTGTTTTGTTTGTTTTTCTTTACATGTTGGTTGAGCTGGATGGACTTGTGTCTTTTTTCAACCAAATTAACATGTAACAAATTGGACAAATTGGGGTTCCCCACTGACAGCTGAATGTAAAAAAAATGTTGGCAATGAAAAATTAAGAATAGACCCAGGTCTGGTATAGATTCTAAATAGAACCCCAACACCAAAATGTAAAAAAAAAAATGACCAAGTGTCCCCCCAAAATCCATACAAGACCAGTATCTGAGCATGCAGACCAGCAGGTCAGGAAAAAGGGGGAATGAGCAAGCAACTCCCCCTCCTGAACCACACCAGGTCATATGCCCTCGACATGGGGGGGTGCATTGGGGATGGGTGGCTCACACAAGGGCTTCTTCCCCACAGCCCTGGCTGGTGGTTATGGTGGTCTTCCAACAGGAGGCTAATCGGAATCTGAAAGCCACTTTTAACAAGGGGCCCCCAGATCTCACCCCCCCTTGTGAATGAGTATGGGGTACATAGTACCCCTACTCATTTACCAAAAAAAAGTGTAGCGTAAAATAAAGACAGTAGGTAGTTTTTGCTAAGTTCTTTATTTAAAAAACAAAAATGAAAAAAAGTCCCCGGTGTAGATCCATCGTCAATCATGATGAAGGCTCCTGCCGTCTGCTCGCTCTGCCGCCTGACAGTTACTAAATAACTGAGGGGCGGGACCACCTGCTGATGTCACCGAGTGGTTCTGCCCCCTTGTGATGTCACTGACACGGGGGGGGAGGGCTGCCTTGTTTTGTCGCTGGGTGGCCCCACCTATTGGTCATTTAAGAACTTTTAGACAGCGGAGCGGGCAGACAGCAGAAGCCTTCAGTGGAAGCAGAGCGTTTTTCTTTTTTTATCTTTTTTTCAAGTCGCCGGTGGCGGGGAGCATCTACACCGGGGGGGGACATTTTTTTTTTTTTAAATGAAGGACTTGTCAAAAACTGCCTACTGTCTTTTTTACACTACACTTTTTTTTGGTAAATGAGCAGGGGTACCCATGTTGAGCGCATGTGGCCTGGTATGGTTCAGGAGGAGGGGCACTCAGTTTGGCGTGGGGGTTGCCCTCAAAATATATACCAAACTCAAAGGACTTGGTATGGATTGGGGGGAACGCACGCCATTTTTTCTCTTAATTTTTCATTGCCGGCATTTCAATCATGTGCAAGAAAAAAATGCTGTTTTTTTTTATTTTGATTGGGTATTCTTTGCAAGGTGCAATTTAATCATATTTAACCACTTGCCGACCGCTGTCAGCACATATACGTCGGCAGAATGTCACGGCTGGGCAAAGTAACGTACCTGTACGTTACTTTGAATTTCCTGCCGTGCGTGCGCGCGCCTGCGGCGAGCTCTGTGACCATGCCCATGGGACCCGCTGACACGATCGCCGCTGGGATACCCGCAATCGTGTCACGGAGCTAAAGAAAGGGGAGATGCCGATGTAAACAGCATCTCCCCGTTCTGCCTAGTGACAGGACACCGATCATCTGCTCCTTGTCATCGGGAGCAGCGATCAGTGTCATGCCACTGCTAGCCCATCCCCCCCACAGTTACAATCACTGCCCAGGACACACTTAACCCCGCCCCCTAGTGGTTAACCCCTTCACTGCCAGTGACATTTTTACAGTAGTCAATGCAATTTTATAGCATTGATCGTTGTATTAATGCCAACGGTCCCAAAAATATGTCAAAATTGTCCGATGTGTCCGCAATAATGTCAAAGTCACGATAAAAATCGCTGATCGCCGCCATTACTAGTAAAAAAAAAATTATTATTAAAAATGCCATAAAACTATCCTCTGTTTTGCAGACGCTATAAGCTTTGCACAAACCAATCAATAAACGCTTATTGCGATTTTTTTTTACCAAAAATATGTCGAAGAATACGTATCGGCCTAAACTGAGAAAAAAAATGTTTTTTTATATATTTTTGGGGGATATTTATTATAGCAAAAAGTAAAAAATAATGCGTTTTTTTCAAAATTGTCGCTATTTTTTTGTTTATATTGCAAAAAATAAAAAACGCAGAGGTGATAAAATACCACCAAAAGAAAGCTCTATTTGTGGGAAAAAAGGACATCAATATTGCTTGGGAGCCACGTCGCACGACCGCGCAATTGTCAGTTAAAGCGACGCAGTGCCGAATCACAAAAAGTGCTCTGGTCAGGAAGGGGGTAAATTCTTCCGGGGCTGAAGTGGTTAATAAGCTCAGGGGTAAATTCACCTGTAAAGTGCAACTTTCCTTGGGAACAGCCTATTAAATCCGCTCCAATAACTCAAGCTATAAGACATAATTAGGTATTCCAGGGGTCAATGGTCACACTCCACATTAAAAGAATTGATCTTTGTCTTTACTTTGTATGGTGCCAAACTCAAGTGTACACATGGTTAAACTTATTTAATTCAGATCTTAACTGGTTCAATTTAAGTTATCAAATTCTATGCTTTTGCAATACCTTCAGCTTAGATATGCGTTCACCAGAAAATTTGGGCCTGTATTACCTGTGCTTGCAAATAACTGTTCGGCTGCCAGAAGTCAGAGCTTCTGGTTCTAACCAGTCTCCCTAAAATTTACTGATTAGCTCACTCATCTACAGTGCCTTGCAAAAGTATTCACCCCCTTGGCATTTTTTCGTGTTTTGTTGCCTCACAACCTGGAATTAACATGGATTGTTTGAGGATTTGCACCATTTAATTTATAGAACATGCCCACAACTTTGAATATATTTATTTTTTGTGAAGCAAACAACGAATAGGACAAAATAATAGAAAAAGTCATTGTGCATAACTATTCACCCCCCCTAAAGTCAATACTTTGTAGAGCCACCTTTTGTGGCTATCACAGCTCCAAGTCGCTTTGCATAAGTCTCTATGAGCTTGCCACATCTTACCACTGGGATTTTTTCCCATTCCAAAACTGCTCCAGCTCCTTCAAGTTGGATGGTTTGCGCTTGTGAACAGAAATATTTAAGTCTGACCACAGATTTTCTATTGGATTGAGGTCTGGGCTTTGACTAGACCATTCCAACACATTTACATGTTTCCCCTTAAACCATTCAAATGTTGCTTTAGCAGTGTGTTTGGGGTCATTGTCCTGCTGAAAGGTGAACCTCCGTCCTGGCCTCAAATCACACACAGAGTGGTTACATGTTTTGCTCAAGAATATCCCTGTATTTAGCACCATCCATCTTTCCCTCAACTGTGACCAGTTTCTCAGTCCCGACTGCTGGTGTTCTTTGGGTGATGTGATGTGTTGGGTTTGCGCCAGACATAGCATGTTCTTTGATGGCCAAAAAGTTCAATTTTAGTCTCATCAGACCAGAGCACCTTCCTCCATACATTTTGGGAGTCTCCCACATGTCTTTTCGCAACTCAAAACGTGCCATTTTGTTTTTTGCTGAAAGTAATGGCTTTCTTCTGGCCACTCTGCCATAAAGCCCAACTCTATGGAGCGTACGGCTTATTGTCGTCCTATGTACAGATACTCCAGTCTCTGCTGTGGAATGCTGCAGCTCCTCCAGGGTTACCTTAGGTCTCTGTACTGCCTCTCTGATTAATGCCCTCCTTGCCCGGTCCATGAGTTTTGGTGTGTGGCTGACTCTTGGCAGGTTTGCTGTTGTGCCATGTTCTTTCCATTTGGTTGTGATAGATTTGATGGTGCTCCTAGGGATCATCAAAGATTTGGATATTTTTTTATAACCTAACCCTGACTTGTACTTCTCAGCAACATTGTCCCTTACTTGTTTGGAGAGTTCCTTCGTCTTCATGGCAGTGTTTGGTTAGTGGTACCTCTTGCTTAGTTGTTGCAGCCTCTGGGGCCTTTCAAAAAGGTGTGTATATGTAATGACAGATCATGTGACACTTAGATTGCACACATGTGGACATCATTTCACTAATTATGTGACTTCTGAAGGTAATTGGTTGCACCAGAGCTTTTTATGGGCTTCATAACAAAGGAGGTGAATACATACGCACATGGCAATTATCGTTTTTTAATTTCTGAAAAATAGTTTTATGTATATATTCTTCTAATTTTACTTCACCAACTTAGACTATTGTGTTCGGATATATCACATATAATTCAGATTAAAAAAACATTGAACTAAAGGCTGTAATGTAACAAAATAGGTAAAAAGCCAAGGGGGGGGGGGTGAATACTTTTGCAAGTCACTGTATTTATCCTTCATCACAGCTATTTGATGCCGAATTGGTTTGTGAGATATAAACTATTTTACAATCCATTATACCCTAAGTGTCATGTGAGCCCTGGCTCTTTTTTCCACCCGCTCTGGTTCTGCCCACATATAGGCTTACTAAAAGCAAATAATACCCTTTTTGGTTCCTCCTCAG
The DNA here is from genome assembly GCA_037952925.1 of Lithobates clamitans. Classification (NCBI taxonomy): domain Eukaryota; kingdom Metazoa; phylum Chordata; class Amphibia; order Anura; family Ranidae; genus Lithobates; species Lithobates clamitans. Next base: position 1,165,895 of record JBBGZY010000714.1, read on the forward strand.
TTCCATTAGAATTAAACATTTATCTTTGCAATTATTTGCCTGAGGAATAGTTATTTGCACTTTTTTGCCTAAGGTATTGTTTACTGTCAAGAAGCTGATAAAGTGTGGAATCAAGCTGGGGTTCCTACCTTACAACAATGGACAGCGGAGAATGATAAAATGCTCCCCTACAGTGGCAGCCCATCGATTACGGGCGCCCGGGTGACGCCCCCTCTCTCCGTGCCATCCCCCTATATGCAATGAATAGATTCATGCATTGTATAAATCTATCTACGGCTGCCGCGGCTACCCCTCTTCATGCATCTGGCCCATTTCAGGATACCGGGAGCATGAATTACAGTGGCTGTTTTTTTTTTTCTAAGCACCTGATTAGAGCCAGAGACGGCTTCAAAATAGGGTGGCTTGGGTCGCAGAGAATGTGCTCCGATCCCACCCAGGTATGTTACAACAGCGAATGAATATTCACTGATGAAACACTGAAACTAAATCTGGCCAATTAGAAGCAGGTGTGGGGCAAGTGCTACTGACCGGGGGGTGGCATACTGTTTGCCGCGCCTCCAAGTAAATTTTCTACCGGCCGCCACTGCTCCCCTATAAGAAACTGATCTATGATCACAGAGATTGCAAAACAAACATTTTGGGTATGTGGCAAGCAGAATCTTCTATTTGCTGTCTATTAGATGCAGGTACTATTTGAATTTAAACAGTGACTCTTATGTGTTCAGGTCTATGTACTCAGGCTGCAGTGCTATATACTCATTTGTGATCTATTACGTCTAAGGGTACTACTAAGTTGCAAATATCCCTATACGTGAGACGACACATGACACTCTTGATTTTGTTTTTTCAAAGTTTCTCAACCAATTACACACTAATATATAGGCTTTGCTATATTATTTTACATCCTGTGAAAAATGTATGATTAGGTCTCTAATTTCATTTGTCCTCAGCAGATTAATAGCATTGTTTATGTAATACATTCCTTCTCTGTATAAATGTACAAAAAAGTCTGTGCTACAGGTGAAACAATCTTCCAGGCAGTCCAATATACATGGAGCCCACATTGACATGGCTTCAACCCAAATGGACCACTGTAGGATATAGCCAACTGGACCATGAATGTATACATTGGAGCCTTGCTGCCCTCTTCAATTCGGGGAATACCAGAACTGAAAGCAAACAAAGGAAGAAGGCACACAGGTCTAGTGCATTACTGTATAACTTCTTTAATAATAATAATTAATGTCACAGGCGATATCGGGTAGGGTGCAGCTAATGCGTTTCTAGGGACATGCCCTCTTCCTCAAAGCTAGCTAGCTAGGGAATTGTATTTTATTATTTATTAAAGAAGTTATACAGTAATGTACTAGGCTGGTGTTCCTTCTTCCTTTGTTTTCTTTCATTCCTTTCCTGTATGCTATATTGCAGAAACCTTGTCTTACCTATTTTTTTGACTGAATGTATACAACATAGGTGTGTGCCTTTGTCAGCATTGATGTTATTCTATGCCCATTTCGATACCAATAAAAACTCTTTTGGATTAACAAAATATACCAGAACCAGTACAATACATAGCTTTTAGGTAAGATTTATTGAAAGATGTGTCTACCTGAGAATTTGTTGTGATGTAGAAATTCCATTTGCAAACGCTGTCCAGCCATCTTTGCTAGAAGGTATGGAGTGCTGAAGACTGCATCTCCAGTTGTGCACATGACATCAGCTCCACTAAAAACTAAGATCATCGTTTCCAGTACATCAACTTTGGTCACTGCGGTACATAAAGCCTAAGTTTTGAAACAGAGAAAAAAAGATAAGGAAATTAATATATCCTCTGCACCCAAATTAAAGTGCACAGATGGATAGCTGAGATGAAATGTTTAATAGTGTAGCTTGCATTCAGTCCAAAGCCCTAAAGTAAAATTGTTGTGGTGTTGAGACAAATAAACAACCCCTATTATATAAAACATACATGTTGCAAGGATTTTGGCAAACTTTATTGCAGATTCTTACCTGACTCTGTTCTGAAAATAGTGTTTATTGACTTGCCAATTCTTTTATTAGGCTGACTACTAGGTGTAAGGCTCGGTTCACACCGAAACTGAGCGCGGATCGCACAGGAAAGCTGTGCGTCCCTGTTTTCCGTTTTAGGGACCAATCAGGGCCAAATCTTTGCCTGAATTCCGCCCTGAAACGGAGCTAAAGACGCATGGTGTGCACAGTGCGCACCGCAGCCGCCTTGGAGATATGTGAACACAGAGATCGGGTTACATTCTCCTGCTATGCGAATTGGATGCAGGGAAATCCACATCCAATTTGCATAGGTGTGGACCCAGCCTGAGATATGTCTTCATTATAGCCACCTAATCTGTCTCAATGGTATAAGATACATTTCAGACTCTGCATCTTTTTACACGTGTCCAAACATTTGAAGATAGCTAACCAAAAATGGAAGCACTGCAACACAGCAGGGATGCCAATAGGAGGAACTGAGAAATTTTGCCAAGGGATTAAACAGAACCATGGGAAAGGCAGATTTCTGTAGGTTAAACAAAAATGTGTGCCATGGTACAGCAATGATTGGTTGACAATGGCAAAGAAAGGTGTCATCCTTGCATCATTGCATTTAAGATAAACAACATTTCTTAAACCATTTTTAATTGTGGAATTGTATGTGTGTGTGGGGAGGGGGGGTACACACTTCCACAATTAAAAATGATTTAAGTCATTTTGCTTACGTTTTTTTTCAAGTTTCACTCCACCACCCTGCCCCAGTTGCCATTCTTACCAAGGGATCTCCTCCACTCTTAAGCCTCATACAGTGGCCAAAAGAAGCAGACCTGGCACCTGGCAGTGCCAGCTACCTGAAAATGTAAGAGACAGCCAGCTCCACATAATGTAAAAAACAAGGATGCTAAAACAAATGAAAAAAAAAACAGCGCAGCACCAAATCGGGGTTGGTGCTGCGCTGTTTAAAAGAGAACCAGGTCATCAAAAAATACTGCTGAAGGTAGCAATACAAATAAATCAACAGTGTAAATAATAACCACAGTGTGTGGTAAAGTGACTGGTAACAAAGTGCACAGTGCAAAATAGGTAAAGTGAAAACACAACAATAATTCTTCTATGGAAAAAAAAAAGTGTACTGCTAAAGGTAGCAGTGCACATGCAAATTAATAAATAAATGAACAAAAATAGATCAATAGTGTAAACAATATCCACAATGTGTTGTAAAGTGACTGATTTCAAAGTGCAAAGTGCAAAATAAATGATGTTTTTAACACTAGAACAGGGATATGCAATTAGCGGACGTCCAGCTGTTGTAGAACTACAATTCCCATGAGGCAAAGCAAGACTCTGACAGCCACAAGCATGACACCCAGAGGCAGAGGCAACATGGGACTTGTAGTTTTGCAAACAGCTGGAGGTCCGCTAATTGCATATCCCTGCACTAGAATATTTCTTCTGTAAATATAATGAGTGCAGATATAAATGTGCAAAATGAACTGTTTAAAAAACCAGCAAACAGTCTCTCAGTGCAGAGTGCAAATAAATGAATGCAAAACGGTAATAGAGTCCTTTCTTCTGTGTGCAAAGGACTTAAAGGTGCAAACACAAGGTGCCAAGGCATAGTAAACTCCTCTTCGTGCAAAAACACACACTGGTAGCAATGGCCTCTTACCTTGCGGTAATGAGGTAACCACATGTGCAGAGGCGTCGCCAGGGGGTGGCTATTGGGGCTACAGCCCCGAGCCTGGGGCTAATAGCCCCGAGTCTCTAGTCCCTGTCCTAGAATGCCGGGGACAGGGGCGGAGTGCGCCGTGGTAGCGCTGGCTCCGGCTGCAGCTCCGCCTCCACACCCGCCTGACTCCACTCTTGGTCACTGGTTGCTATAGCCGCCTAGCGGCTAGCAACCAGTGACGTCACTGCCCACACTTCCCAGCATTGAAAGCGGAGGAGGATTGCACTTCCTCCTCCTCCGCGCTAGTGCTCAAGGGCAGGGCCGGCCCTACCATGGGACCTGGTGGGACCATGGGTCCCGGGCGGAAGGTTCTGAGGGACAGCACATTGATGGCTAGGTGACGGCAGAGCACTCGCTGCTATACCCGCACAGCAGACCGCTGCCCATCCTTTCCACGGCTCCCCCCTACCGCTGCTGACATGTCGGGATGACAAGAGAAAGTCAGCTGACGGGTAACAGTGTGAAGGGGAGGAGCTTCCTGCTGTACAAGAGGGATCACTGGAGGCGCGGCTGACACTGAGAGAAAGTAAGTGTCAGCGCCATTGATCTCATCTCCTCCACCCCCGCCTGTGTCTAACCCTCCTTACCAGCCCTGCCTGTGTCTAACCCCCCCTCACCAGCCCTGCCTGTGTCCAACCCCCCCTCACCACCCCTGCCTGTGTCTAACCCTCCTTACCAGCCCTGCCTGTGTCTAACCCCCCCCCACCACCACTTCCTGTGTCTAACCCACCCTCACCACCACTTCCTGTGTCTAACCCCCCCTCACCACCCCTGCCTGTGTCTAACCCCCCCTCACCACCCCTGCCTGTGTCCAACCCCCCCTCACCACCCCTGCCTGTGTCTAACCCCCCCTCACCACCCCTGCCTGTGTCTAACCCCCCCTCACCACCCCTGCCTGTGTCTAACCCCCCCTCACCAGCCCTGCCTGTGTCTAACCCCCCTCACCACCAATTCCTGTGTCTAACCCCCCCTCACCACCTCTGCCTGTGTCTACCCCCCCTCACCAGCCCTGCCTGTGTCTAACCCCCCCTCACCAGCCCTGCCTGTGTCTAACCCCCCCCCCCTCACCACCCCTGCCTGTGTCCAACCCCCCCTCACCACCCCTGCCTGTGTCCAACCCCCCCCCCCCTCACCAGCCCTGCCTGTGCCTAACCCCCCTCACCAGCCCTGCCTGTGTCCAACCCCCCCTCACCACCCCTGCCTGTGTCCAACCCCCCCTCACCACCCCTGCCTGTGTCCAACCCCCCCTCACCACCCCTGCCTGTGTCTAACCCCCCCTCACCAGCCCTGCCTGTGTCTAACCCCCCCCTCACCAGCCCTGCCTGTGTCTAACCCTCCTTACCAGCCCTGCCTGTGTCTAACCCTCCCTCACCAGCCCTGCCTGTGTCTAACTCCCCCCCTTACCACCCCTGCCTGTGTCTAACTCCCCCCCTTACCACCCCTGCCTGTGTCTAACCCCCCCTCACCACCACTTCCTGTGTCTAACCCCCCCTCACCACCACTTCCTGTGTCTAACCCCCCCTCACCACCACTTCCTGTGTCTAACCCCCCCCTCACCACCCCTGCCTGTGTCCAACCCCCCCTCACCACCCCTGCCTGTGTCCAACCCCCCCTCACCACCCCTGCCTGTGTCCAACCCCCCCTCACCACCCCTGCCTGTGTACAACCCCCCCCTCACCACCCCTGCCTGTGTCTAACCCCCCCCTCACCACCCCTGCCTGTGTCTAACCCCCCCTCACCACCCCTGCCTGTGTCTAACCCCCCCCTCACCACCCCTGCCTGTGTCTAACCCCCCTCACCACCAATTCCTGTGTCTAACCCCCCCTCACCACCACTTCCTGTGTCTAACCCCCCCTCACCACCACTTCCTGTGTCTAACCCCCCCTCACCACCACTTCCTGTGTCTAACCCCCCCCCCCTCACCACCCCTGCCTGTGTCTAACCCCCCCTCACCACCACTTCCTGTGTCTAACCCCCCCTCACCACCACTTCCTGTGTCTAACCCCCCCTCACCACCACTTCCTGTGTCTAACCCCCCCTCACCACCACTTCCTGTGTCTAACCCCCCCTCACCACCCCTGCCTGTGTCCAACCCCCCCTCACCACCCCTGCCTGTGTCCAACCCCCCCTCACCACCCCTGCCTGTGTCTAACCCCCCTCACCACCAATTCCTGTGTCTAACCCCCCCTCACCACCACTTCCTGTGTCTAACCCCCCCTCACCACCCCTGCCTGTGTCCAACCCCCCCTCACCACCCCTGCCTGTGTCCAACCCCCCCTCACCACCCCTGCCTGTGTCCAACCCCCCCCTCACCACCCCTGCCTGTGTCTAACCCCCCCTCACCACCCCTGCCTGTGTCTAACCCCCCCTCACCACCCCTGCCTGTGTCTAACCCCCCCCTCACCACCCCTGCCTGTGTCTAACCCCCCCCTCACCACCCCTGCCTGTGTCTAACCCCCCCCTCACCACCCCTGCCTGTGTCTAACCCCCCCTCACCACCAATTCCTGTGTCTAACCCCCCCCTCACCACCACTTCCTGTGTCTAACCCCCCCCTCACCACCCCTGCCTGTGTCTAACCCCCCCTCACCACCACTTCCTGTGTCTAACCCCCCCTCACCACCACTTCCTGTGTCTAACCCCCCCTCACCACCCCTGCCTGTGTCTAACCCCCCTCACCACCCCTGCCTGTGTCCAACCCCCCCTCACCACCCCTGCCTGTGTCCAACCCCCCCTCACCACCCCTGCCTGTGTCCAACCCCCCCTCACCACCCCTGCCTGTGTCTAACCCCCCCCTCACCATCCCTGCCTGTGTCTAACCCCCCCTCACCACCCCTGCCTGTGTCTAACCCCCCTCACCACCACTTCCTGTGTCTAACCCCCCTCACCACCACTTCCTGTGTCTAACCCCCCTCACCACCACTTCCTGTGTCTAACCCCCCCTCACCACCTCTGCCTGTGTCTACCCCCCCTCACCACCCCTGCCTGTGTCTAACCCCCCCTCACCAGCCCTGCCTGTGTCCAACCCCCCCACCACCCCTGCCTGTTTATGTCTAACCCTCCTCCTCTACCCCTGTCTGTGTCTAAACCCCCTCACCATCCCTGCCTGTGTCTAACCCGGTCAGTGTGGGTCAGGTAGGTCAGTGTATGTTGGTCAGTGTGGGTCAGGTAGGTCAGTGTAGGTCAGTGTGAGTCAGGTAGGTCAGTGTATGTAGGTCAGTGCATGTCAGATAGGTCAGTGTATGTGGGTCAGGTAGGTCATTGTGGGTCAGGTAGGTCAGTGTATGTAGGTCAGTGTATGTCAGTGACCGTGCACCTCATGGAGTTCATACCCCATCGGCATGTAAGTATCCATTTGGGGTAGTGGCGTTTCTGCCCCCCCATATGTACAGTTACCCTGTTTCTTTTTTTACCATGCATATTGCACTCCATCTAGAACAGCCTTCCCTTTTTTCTTTTGTCTTTAGATATTGGTGCTTAATCGCCCCTGAAGAGTGTTTTGATACACGAAACGCGTCGGGCTTACGACATGCACCCAACAATTACTTCCCCTCTTACTGGGTCTACCAATCCCAAAGTTCCATTTATTTATTTACTTTGTGATGTTATGCAATTTATGGACATTTCACCTTTCATACCATTCGCTCTGCACCCCCTTTTTTAGGGGCTTGTTACGAATGTTTACAATGTACCAAACAGGGTGTATCTGTATATGATGTGACAGTCAACCCATATTGGGGTCACCATTATGTCATTATTTTACTATGTATTAATAAAATGGCTTGTTTTTGATGGTGACTGACCCATTGGCCTCATTTGTCCACCTCATTTAAAGTCCCAAGCTTCCTGTTTTTTGTGTATGTCAGGTAGGTCAGTGTATGTAGGTCAGTGTATGTCAGGTAGGTAGGTCAGTGTGTGTATGTCAGGTAGGTCAGTGTATGTGTCAGGTAGGTCAGTGTATGTCAGGTAGGTAGGTAAGTTTAGTGGTCAGCATTGATGGGCACTGGTAAGCCAGGCAGCAACCAGCAAGTCAGCGTACCCCCGCCACACAACCACACAACCCCTTCGCCCAACCAAAAAAACGCAGCACCACTAGAGGCCCCCCCCCGTGCCGGCCTTGGACTTCGGGCTGAAGCCCCTGGTCTTTTTGCCACCTAGCAACGCCCCTGCACATGTGTATACAAATCTGTAAGATTCATTTCTTCCTTCTACCTGGTACTGGGCCACTGTAGATCTAGAAATGTCTTTGTCTCTCAGTGGATGCAAGGGAGATATCAGAAAAGAGAGGGGGTCCGGATTGTGTAGTATTTTATATAAACGTAGCTTTTATTGATAACAACAATGAGGGTACTTACATACAATAATAGGATAATGCACAGAACTCCACGAGCGGCGAGCTCGTCTGCCAGCGTCAATACAGGTGCCTTTCCATCCCTGCATGTGGCATCACGGTCACGTGACCATCCCCTGATGAAGTGACGCTTGAAGTCAATGTGACACCAGAGGGGGGGGGGAATCCGATAAGCGGCAGTTCCATTTTTCGGTGGAACTCCTCTTTAATTGAACAAGCTGAAGTCAGAGGCTACCATGCACAGTGCACCAGTTTTAGTAAATCTCCCCCACATTTTCAAAACCTGCAGTTATCAACTGCTTTTGTGGCTCTTGGTATTTGGTTACATGGCATCTGAAAGCTGCAAAGGAAGATTGTGCTGGAAGAGTTTGTCTGCCAGACACTGTGATCACAGATCTCAATAAGGAAAATATAGCTATATGATACTCAGCATGTGTCACTAACTGATAGTTGCACTCTCATTGATATCTGAATGGTGATGTACCTTCACTCAGGGTCATTAGACCAACATACCTTATTAGTACTGACCCAGGGGAAAATTCTCGCCCATCAGACAAGCAGGAATTTACATTTTTGGGTGCATACTATACACAAAATGTGTAAAATATGCCCGAAGGCTACGATGGTTTGACATTTTCATTTTTGTCAGTTTAAGAAAATCATACTTGATGCAGGGAAAAACAGAAAGGTAACCTAATGCATGTCTAAACCCGAAAACAAAAATATATTTTTTTTTACAGCTTATGGACCCTTAAAATGTTGTGGCTTCATTAGTTAAATTTTTTCAGGCTTCATTTTCCTTTTTTTCAGCTAGTAATCCTGTGAATAACACACTTCCTGTCTCTGTGTGGCTACGATCACTTCTCCTCTGTATCTGTGGATAGAGCAGTGTGTGAAGAAAGCAATGGTTGCCACTAAAACTGGACTTTAAACATGTCTTCCTCTCTTCATTTTTTATTACAAGGAGGTGATCGGATTAGTGGTTTACAGAAGGAAGATAAGATTGTATGATGTTCTAGTTCAACTTCCAGGAAGTGATAAGGACACTACATTTCTGGCAAGATCAACAAATGTTTTCTGTACTTGCTGAAAATGAACTTAGCCTAAAAAAGAAAATTATTGAAGCAACCTTATCTAATGATTGGAAAGTTGCAATATATTAAAGTATTGTTCTTGCAATTCTTTTTTTCTTTAACCCCCTGTCTACCAGGCTAATTCTTACATTTCTCACATATGTGTAAAAATCTGATTTTTTTTCTATATTAGACCCCCCCCCTAAACATTAGATGTTATATTTTGTGAAAGCAAAGACCCTGGAAAATAAAATGGTCCTTGTTGCAATTTTTTATGTCACGTGATATTTGTGCAGCCATTTATGAAACCCAAGTTTTCAGGAAAACATACACTTTATTTAATGAACACAAACACAATATAATACTAATTTTCTTAGTAAAATATATATGATGTTACGCCAAATAAATATATGTCTAACACGTCACACTTTAAAATTGCACACACCCATGGAATGGCAGCAAACTGCTTTACGTTAATTTATCTATAGGTAATGCCCTAATAGCCTTTACATGTTACCAGTTTAATGTTAAAGATGATCTCTGGCACTAGAATTATTGCTCTAACTCTGACATGCGCAGCAATAACTCACCCAGAGCCACTCAGATCACTTTTACAAGAAAGGCCATTGCCTGCTTTAAAAAATAACATGAAAAAATGACATGATTCTGGTATAACCACTTCCATCTGAAGATGTACAAGTATGTCTTAACCTCTTGGCGCCAAGCGCACGCAAATATGCAGCCTCTCGGTGGGCGGGCCTTGGTGCTGACCAGCCACACATTTGCGTGCAGCAATAATGCAAATAAAGCTGAACCGAGAGCGCGTGCTCTGCGCTCTTAAAGTACAGTTACAGAAGACTCCCGCTCACTGCTAGTGATTAGGAGCTTTACCATCATGTGACCACCATGACAGCCAATCACGGCAGTTACATGACCATAAGCCTCGTCCCGCCATTCTAAACCCCTTAAGAGACCGGCAGGCGCTGACTCCAAGGGGTAATATTCTCTAAGTGGTTAAAGTATGGTATATCCAAGCCCTAAACTAACTTTTGGATTGAGCAGGGTATGGTAAAAGCACTGTATTTTTTTAAATTTTATATCCTGTTGGGGAGATATACTTTCATTTCTATCTCAGAGAGAAAACTTCAAGAGACAGACTTGTTATCACTGGAAAAAGTTTGGCCTTAGATACAATTTAAGGACTAGGTCAGTTCATGTTTCAACAACACATATATCTGTCATATATGCTTATCTAGGAAGCCACTGCAAGGAGTTACGATGATGTGTTAAGTGCAATCTGGCTACATATTATGATATATTACACTTTGCACATGTTTATTGCTCTTTGCACTTACTTCCTGAATAAACCTATTAGTGTGTGCTTGTGGACAAATAACTCCTACCCCCACTTGAGGAACAGCAAAGCATAAACAACTGGTTGTCATAAATCTGTGCAATTTTGAAAATGTCTGTAAATGAGCTACAAACAATGTTACTGCAATATGTTCAGTTTTATTTTGACACTTACGCACCTCATTTAACTGTTGAGGAGATAAAGCAGAAGAAAGTATTTTCTTAAATCTTCCCTCTTTATATTTTTGCGTGATAAACAATCTTCTCTGACTAATACTGGAGGTCACAGGAAGCTGGTCTTCGGGCAAAAGATTTGCTTCCCAGAAGCTATTAACTTTTTCATTTCCCAGAACAATGAAAAGCTACCAAAAGAAAACACAAACAAACATGAAGATAATGAAATCATTTGTTATACTGTATTGGTTGCAGTGTTCCACACCTCTGCTTTTCTGCAATGATGAAAAGCTGACTGATTTCTATGATCTAACTTTAGCCAACTGAGCAACATTGTACTGCCCAAGTGCCCATCACATCATCACATGTCATATATGTTCTAATAAGTAGAGCAGATTTTATTAAAAACCTGGTACAATAACTGACATTACTGAGAGTGTTCTTCACACAAGAGCTGAGTGTCATTGGCTATAGCTACATATGAGTGCCAATTAAAAACACCTAGCTATGTTTATATATATATATATATATATATATATATATATATATATATATATATATATATATATATAAATATATACTGTAGCACTAACTCTCGGTGGAGCTGCTGGTTTAAGCGTGCTTGTTACCTTAACTCTCCTTCCCTCTGTTTTACCAGCACCGGGTCTAGGGTTCCGTTGAGTTTACCTCTGGATGATACACGCACCAACACTTGAATACGTTTTCAATGCTTTATTAAACGATTTACTAAGGAAGTAGCAGGAAAGAGGCAGAAGGGAAACCGCAGAAGAACCTCAAATATCTTCTTGTAAGGTTCTTGACAAATGTCCTGGTAGAATTTGAATATTACAATAGAATGCGCTCCCATCGTGGGACACACTCTTTGCTCGCCTGGATAGGCCTCTCTCACTTGCCTAGCAGCCAGTACATAGCACAAACCAAAGTCTCTGCCACAGACTTGTTTTGGGATAAACCTATATGATCCTCTGCCACAGGATGTATTGGTTTTGTGGTGAAAGTCAGTCACAGTGCTTGAACCTTTAAGCCAACCCGGCAACACTATGCTGTATAGTTACTTTTAGGATACGTCCTCCAACTGAGTCACCAGGCCCCTCTCCAGACCAGCACGCTGCGTGATCCTTCCATGACGGGTCCTCCCCTGGGATCTCCTCGGTTGTCCAGCTTCTTCCCTTCTGGATAGACAGCTCAGGACCATTCCTTGGCTGCTGTGGTAGGCCCCAGACAAGCTTCTGGGCCCACCCCTGCACCGCAGCGGCGTGGGCCTCCGGATCGGAGGACCACGAGATTGCTCTCTAACGCATACCTGTCGGCCAGGAGGGCCAGCAGGTGGCTGTAAAACAAACCCCACAATATGGCGTCTCTGCCCATAAATACCCTCGCCCAGAATGCACCTCGTAGGACCACCTCCATGAGATGTCTCCGGGACAGAAGAGCATCCATACACTTCGACGCGTTGCCTTTCCAACACTGACCAGTACCAACAGCGACACCCACCGGTCAGTATGGAAACACACACAACACACACAAACACACACAACGTCAGCTAAGCTGGAACAGAGGCAAACCTAACCTATTTAACAAACAAGTTACTAAATTTACCTAACATATGGTAGATCGCAAATCTACCAGCGCTACATATATATATATATATATATATATATATATATATATATATATATATACACAGTGTCTCACAAAAGTAAGTACACCCCTCACATTTTTGGTAAATATTTTATTATATCTTTTCATGTGACAACACTGAAGAAATGACACTTTGTTACAATGTAAAATAGTGAGTGTACAGCTTGTATAACAGTGTAAATTTGTTGTCCCCTCAAACTAACTCAACACACAGCCATTAATGCCTAAACAGCCTTAACCCTCTTGGGCATGGATTTCACCAGAGATTCACGGTTGCCAATGGAGTCCTCTTCCACTCCCCCATGAGGACAACACGGAGCTGGTGGATGTTAGAGACCTTGCGCTCCTCCACCTTCCATTTGAGGATCCCTACAGATGCACAATAGGGTTTAGGTCTGGAGACATGCTTGGCCTGGCCATCACCTTTACCCTCAGCTTCTTTAGCAAGGCAGTGGTCGTCTTGGAGGTGTGTTTGGGGTCATTATCATGTTGGAATACTGCCCTGTGGCCCAGTCTCTGAAGGGAGCGGATCATGCTCTGCTTCAGTATGTCACAGTACATGTTGGCCTTCATGGTTCCCTCAATGAACTGTAGCTCCCCAGTGCTAGCAGCACTCATGCAGCCCCAGACCATGACACTCCCACCACCATGCTTGACTGTAGGCAAGACACACTTGTCTTTGTACTCCTCACCTGGTTGCTGCCACACACGCTTGACACCATCTGAACCAAATAAGTTTATCTTGGTCTCATCAGACCACAGGACATGGTCCCAGTAATCCATGTCCTTAGTCTGCTTGTCTTCAGCAAACTATTTGCAGGCTTTCTTGTGCATCATCTTTAGAAGGGGCTTCCTTCTGGGACGACAGCCATGCAGACCAATTTGATGCAGCGCGCGGCGTATGGTCTGAACACTAACAGGCTGACCCCCCACCCTTCAACCTCTGCAGCAATGCCGGCAGCACTCATACGTCTATTTCCCAAGGACAACCTCTGGATATGACACTGAGCATGTGCACTCGACTTCTTTGGTCGACCATGGCGAGGCCTATTCTGAGTGGAACCTGTCCTGTTAAACCGCTGTATGGTCTTGGCCACCAAGCTGCAGCTCAGTTTCATGGCCTTGGCAATCTTCTTATAGCCTAGGCCATCTTTATGTAGAGCAACAATTCTTTTTTTCAGATCCTCAGAGAGTTCTTTGCCATGAGGTGCCATGTTTAACTTCCAGTGACCAGTATGAAAGAGTGAGAGCGATAACACCAAATTTAACACACCTGCTCCTCATTCACACCTGAGACCTTGTAACACTAATGAGTCACATGACACCAAGGAGGGAAAATGGCTAATTGGGCCCAATTTGGACATTTTCACTTAGGGGAGTACTCACTTTTGTTGCCAGCGGTTTAGACATTAATGGCTGTGTGTTGAGTTATTTTGAGGGGACAGCAAATTTACACGGTTATACAAGCTGTACACTCACTACTTTACATTGTAGCAAAGGCTGTTATTTACTAAAGGAAAATCCACTTTGCACTGCAAGTGCACTTGAAAGTGCACTGAAAGTACACTGAAAGTACACTTGGAAGTAAAGTTGCTGTACATCCGAGGGGGTCATGCAAGAAAAAAAAAAAAAACAGCATTTTAGCTCGCACATGATTGGATGATAAAATCAGCAGAGCTTTTACTCATTTCAGATCTACTCCTCAGATTTACACGACTGCACTTTCATGTGCACTTTCAGTGCACTTTCAAGTGCACTTGCAGTGCAAAGTGGATTTGCCTTTTCATAAATAACCCCCAAAGTTTCTTTAGTGTTGTCACATGAAAAGATATGAAAAAATATTTACAAAAATGTAAGGGTTGTACTCACTTGATGTTTAAAGCTGGCCACTCGGTGTACTCTTAATAAAGAAACACGTTTATTGGCTACATGTAAAATGGCACAGCATCAGAAATGGAAATGCACTGTGTTTCAGCTTATACTATACAGCCTTCCTTATAGCACACCATATATATATATATATATATATATATATATATATATATATATATCGTATAAATAGGTGTTTTCACCAGGCCTGCAGATACACCACTCAGCGCCAGGACACGATACTGTTCTGAATACAGACAAAAAATAATATATATATATAAGAATAAAAAAAAAAAATATATATATATATATATATATATATATGAGAAAAACCCTATCTGCAAATATGCAAAAAAAGTATAAAGCCCTAAGGCAGAAAAAGCAGCCGTTTAAAAAATCGCTACATACAATGTAATAAGCAGTGTTAAAAGTAATCTAAAAACAGACTAAGATGTCACACTAAACAGCGCTAATGTTGAGCAAACTATAATAAACATGTGGCCAACTACACATGCAAAAAAGAAGTCCTTAAGAAGAAAAGTGGTGTAGAGTTCAGAGTGCAGTTCATAAAGCGTTCATCAGGTGATGATGGAACCAATTCCTCAACGTGCACCTTCCACCGATCACTCCAAATTCCACCCTGTGCGTACACACTCCCCGCAGGGGGTTAAACTCACCAGAGCTAGAGAGTAATAAAGCATCCAAAAGAACAACACTTCACGCCACCAGCTGCTGTTAACACCACTCCAGAGGGATCTCATATGTTCAGGGCTCAAATCAATCAAGCAGGTAAGTAGCGTTTCACTTCACCGCAACAAGCCAGTACCGCTGCCCAGGAACCGTCAACCACTTCCTGGTTGTGTAGTTGGCTGTGGTGGAGCGCACACGTCACTTCCTACATCGCGTAAGCCACGCCCTGACGCGTTTCGTCATATCCTGACTTCGACAGAAGGCGTCCTGGGACTGTGGAGAATTGCACTCTCTGGACATCCTGCGGGACACCCAGTGGGCATGGAAGTTGTTATCATACGGTGGTGCGATTCATATTTGGTGTATCCTGCACTATTGATCTCTTAAAAATCTGGAGATCACAATTATCTGGTAAGGGAACTCATAGTCATATGTTTGAGGTGATTTGGGATATGATTTATTATAGTATTGTTTGAGTTATATTGAGTTATATTGTTTCATCTTTTCACTTTATTGGTTATTTTATGTTTTATGTTGATATTATTTATATCATTTTTTTAGTTAGAGGCTTTGCATGCTCTTTTTGACTATTATTTTGTATTTCCCAGTATCCGGAACACTACCTCTGAGCACTTCTCATAAAGAATCATTTTGTAGGGGCGTAATTTTGCAGCTCAATGTCCAGTTTCTCTCGATAAAGTATTGTTGTGACGTCAGCCTTTACTGCCGGAATAGTGGGTGGGTAAAGAGTAGTCCACACTTTTAAAATGTTTCTATGGGCTGCCAGGAGACAGAGGTGTGTCAATTGAGAGATATTTACTCTGGGTGTCTCCAGACATGGTGGTCTAGGCATGTTGTAACCAAATAGCAGTAGCAGAGGTGTCTTTGAAATTAGTGAGTTTGTGATGCTGGGTATAAACGTAATGATTTGATCCCAGAAGATGGAGATCGGGAGACAGAGCCAAAAGCGATGGAACAGTGAAGGTTTGATGGACCCACATTTTGGGCATGCTACAGGCTGTGAAGGTGTGTTTAAAGATAGAAATGGGATGAAACCCCTGTGGATTAATTTGAACTGAGTTTCTCTCCAAATTTCATTGGTGTTGATATCTGAATGTAGCGATTTGTAGACCTCCGAAATAGAGTAAGTGCATTTACAAAGCAGACGATCAATCATAGAGGGACGAAATCTTTTAGAGATATCTGGATAGCAGGAGGATATGTAGGCAAGTGCCTGGTTATAGTAGAAGAGATCCGTTGCAGGTAGTCTGTATTCAGTGATTAACTCTAAAAAAGGTTTTAGCTTCATTGTGTCTATATGAAACAGAGAGCTTGCCTTTACCAGGCCATGGGTGTGCTAAAAGTCATATGCCTTGTATTCTATTGCTTGAGGAAACATAGGGTTGTCATGAAGCCAAAGGCATTGGGGGACCAAGGAAGGAAGGTGAAGTTTTTTTCTGCCGCCAGGCAATAATAGTGTCTTGGATCAAGATATTATTTTGTAAGGGTCTTGAGAGAGATTACATTTTACAATGCAGGATGCCAGAGAGATGGTAAAGAGAGACCAGATTAGATTTGTAGATTAGTGTAGTTCACATAGACAGAGGATTGAGACAACCAGTCTAACCCATACCTAAGCAAGCAAGCTAGATTGTACATCCTGATATCCGAGATACCGGCACCTCCTTCACTTTTGGGAAGATGCAATTTGGGCAGAGCAATATAGGGTCTCTTCTTGCACCATAAAAAGGAAACAATAGCTTTATTGAGTTTCTGTACATCTTGGTGTTTTAAGAGGATAGGAATAGTTTGTAGAGGGTATATGAGGCAAGGGAATCTTCCAAAGAGTAATAGGGGTAGAGTCATCCAAGCCTTTTGTAATTTTGGCAAAGGAGGGTAGTTGAGGTTGTAAAGAGAAGAGGGCTCCTTCTCTATTTTAACACCTAGATATGTAATAAATTGTTGGGCTAGAAGGAAGGGGTAGGACACCTCCCATATTGAAGAGACAGGATGAGTAAGGGGGAGCACTTCACGTTTATTGTAATTTACTCGCAGGTCCGAACAGGTGCGGAACAGGTCCAAAATAGATTGTAATATATCCAGATCGGAGAAGGGATCTGACGTAAAGATTAACATGTCGTGCGCAGCTCCCTTGCTCTGATGTGGATACCATGGAGGGGAGCAGAGGTAAGCAGGTACCTCAAAAGAGGCTCTATTGCTAAGGTAAATAACAAAGGAGACAGGGGGCACCCCTGTCTGGTACCTTTATGTAGAGGGAAACTACCTTAGATGCCTCCAGAGGTGATGATATGGGCTGAAGGATTAGAGTAAATTAGAGCCAGTCAAGATTGATATTGTCAAAGGCTTTTTCTGCATCAAGTGTTATAGGGCGATAGGACCTGGAAAGGGAGGGGTCCTTTGCTTTCTTAGCAAGGAGCTTAATATAAGCCTGAGAACCGGTTTGTAGATGCTTATCCCCATCCCACCTAACATTATATAAAGATTGGAGAGTGGGGAGAATGTCTTCGCTGGTCACCTTGTAGAATCCTGCAG
This sequence comes from Lithobates clamitans, assembly GCA_037952925.1. Taxonomy (NCBI): domain Eukaryota; kingdom Metazoa; phylum Chordata; class Amphibia; order Anura; family Ranidae; genus Lithobates; species Lithobates clamitans. The sequence goes on from JBBGZY010000714.1 coordinate 1,183,357, forward strand.
AATAGCCATCAGGGCCAGGGGCCTTGTTATTCGCTAAAGTTTTAATTGTGTGGCAATTCCTTCTATAGATACGGGAACATTAAGATTGTCTAATTGGGACTCTGAGAGATGAGGAAGCACCAGGTCATAAAGGAACGTGTGGGCTGTGTATAAAGCCATATAATAGGATTCTAGAATTGTTAGGATTTCCTGTGTGGATTGTGTAAGTTGGCCTGCGTTGTTTTTGAGCGCCAAAATGTGTGTTGGTTTATAAGGACCTTTAGTGAGCCTGGAAAGAAGATTTCCAGGTTTATTTCCAAATTTATGGAGTAGTACAACTAGGTATGATTGTTTTATTGTTCCTGTTGATCGGCCCAGTAATCAAAAGAACACTTGGCCTCATGCCAAGCAGTTGTATGGTGAGTTGGAATTAACTAGGTTGCATTGGGCTTGGCGGAGGGTTTCGCTAGCCTGTCTATATTTTTGTGCTGCTGCTTTCTTAAAAGAAGAAGCATAGGGTAAAATTTTGCCTCGCTAAAAGGCCTTGCCCGCTTCCCAGAACAGGATGGGGTCACTTTCGTGCTCTTGGTTTAAAGACTGATACTCCGACCAGCCCTTGCGGATGGTACATAGGAAGTTCTCATTATGTGCCAAATAGGTGGAGAATTTCCAAAGTTTAGGAGTTGCATGTGACTGGAGGATGTTTAGAGTTAGAGATATGGGAGCGTGATCAAAAATGGCCATCTTGTGTATAGAAGAATCGCTGATGGAATAAAGAAGGAGAGGGGAGCAAAACAGAAAATCTAGTCTGGCCAAGGAGTCTTGAGGAGGGGAATAAAAAGTAAATTTTCTAGCTATAGGATGACTTAGACTCCATGGGTCTAGCATGTTCAAAGCTGACAACATATGTGAGAGTGGAGAGTCTCTATGTGTAGATGTGGGAGCCAACTTAGCTCTGTGAGGCTTGCATAATTTGCAGTCTTCCCATAAAGTTTAAAAATGTACAATGACTGGCCTTAAAGACTGCCTGTTTTCCATAAGTTGACCCAGCCTGTGCACACTTTCTACTATGCACTCTGAATCAACCCCCAATGCCTTGGGGATGGCGGAGGAGCATAGCATGACCAGGTCAGCAGTCTTGACTGATTCTGGGACTCCAATGATGCGCAGATTATTCCACCTGGAACGGTTTTCCAGGTCTTCCAATTTCTCCTGGAAAGCTAGCAAAGCCTCATCATGAGCCTGGATAACATTAGATGCCTGATGCATGTCTTCTGCTATGAGAGACAGCCGATGCTCTGTGGCCTGTATTTGTTGCAGCTGTTACCCCAGCTCCTTACGGAGCTGAGCTATGCCCTGTGTCACAGCCTCCTCCAAAGCTAAGGAGGTGGGGGTGAGAAGGGCTGCTACAGCCTCTGCGATGCGGCATATGAAGGATCTGCAGGGGCAGAGGAAGCCGCCGGGAGTTAAGTCCGGGCAGAGAGGAAGGTGAGAGGCCCCCTCAAGAGTATCTAACATGGCCACAGGATCCACCATGTTGATATCGGCGGGTGGGCTCCGCATTGATATCCTGACTGGGCTGTGTGCAGGAGCGGGATCCCTCCATGAATTGGTCCATTAGATAGAGCGGTACTCACTTAGTGAGTGACGGCGGCGGATGAGCTCCTGTAACGGCTTATGAGGCAGGATTCTACAGGCTTAGGGGGAGCTGTGGGAGTCTTTGTCTACATTGCATGGCGCTGGAACCAGAAGCCTATAAGTCACTTCTGACAAGTTATGCCAACACCACAGAATCTTAGGAGATGGCCCTGCCCCTCCTCAAGCACACAGCCAGTGATTGAAAGCTTAAGCCGTGCATGTTTCCCCATGAGACTGTAGAGGGGGTGTGTCCATTCCCTCCACTTGGGTCTCAGAATACACTCAGTTCCCTGTTCTATATTTTGCAGCGTGTAACATCAGATCCCTACCCCCTGCCTCCTAAAGCTCAGAAATGCTGTATAAAATTTGTGCTTTAGGAGGCTCTAGAGAAGCGAGGATGGCAGATAAACAGGTAAAACTTATCATTTTTGTTTCATCTTTGTGTATCGCCTGAGGCTAGTCACTTAATATATGTAAGGGTTTACAACCATTTTAACTTAACTTTTAAATTAACCATGGGTTTTTTTAAAATATTAATATTTTAAGCAGATCTCTACCCAATTGTTTTAGGCATTTGCAGACCAGTCATCACAGTGGCAACTTAAACTGTAAGCCAGACTTTCAGGTTCCTTTCTCTAGAGTACATTTTCTATTTATTCTATAGCAAATCCAATATACTAGTAAGACAAAGGTGCTGATGCATGCTCCAGATAAGTGAAGCTTTTGACACCTGTTCTCCGTAGATCTGTATGCAGTCCAATTAGGGCCAAAGGTGGTAAAGTTACGCAGTAATGAATCTCTTGCCATTAAATAAATTGCCAGAAATAAGTGCATGTTTTAAATCATTTTCTGTCGATCTTTGAACAATCAAAAAAGGCTGACCTTCAAAATATGTGGATTTGCTTAACATGGTTTGCTCATTTCATCGCATTCCACAATTTAGTATGTTTAGTGCATACAAGGCTGCTTTTATAGAATGTAATTTTCCAGGCTTTGATTAAGTGCCCTGCACAAATAATTACATTGTATTCCTTTAGCTGTCATTAGCAGTATCATATGAATATTCTATATATGTACCCCAACACAGTGTATCCCAATATGTAATCTGAATGTATCAAAATTGCTCTTCTGTAACCTCAATATTGTTAGATATTGTGCCTATATGATAAAAAGGCACATAATATATGTAGTACAGTAAATTCAGAAAATTTAAATTTAAGCAAAATATAAAAGTAAATTAGAATAAAATATTAACAAACCTCAACAAGTTCATTGGTCCAGATTGATGTATTCAGTTTTAAACTGTGCACCTTTGAAACTTTGCTTCCTAATGCTCTGTGTTGACCTGTCATTATAAAGAGAATCATTTATAGACAAAGTAATTCATTCCTTTTATTCATTCATTCATGTATGCATTTGTTGATGGTGGAGATGCTGAATTATAATTTTTCATTGCACTATCCTTATTTGTTTTTAAAAGCAAATCCTAGGGCAAACAGCTTCAGGCACAGCTGGGTTGTAAATCTGTTCGGTTAGTTTTGTGGTTAACACACACCTCTGCAACGTTGCAGAGCCAGGCAGTTATGCCTCATTCACACAGGTGTACTTAAGCGTACGGCCGTGCAAGGAACATGTTTGCCTGCATGGGGATGCACATGTGTTCTGTGCATCCCCTTGCTGGCAGTCCTATTCATGTCAATTGGGATGCTGCGGCTGAATGGACACAGCTGGTGCTCCCAATTTGACAGCCGGGTGGGATGGGTGAGTACGGGTGCGTATCCCCAAAAGCAGACAGTGTGCATTTGGGGAAACCCACACCCACATGGATGTCAAATTGTGAGCAGTGGGTGTGTTTGTGCAGTCGCTGCATCCCAATTGACATGAATGGGTCTTTGCATGGGGATGCACAAGACAGCTGTGCATCCCCAGGTGGGCAAACACGGCCCGGACCTTAATACCACTATTTCCTATTTTAGCTTTAGCACCAGTGTTACCTGCCTGGTGTTTAGACAGTCTAGCAGGTGTGATAATCTTTCTGTATTTATGGCAGAAAGCATAGAGAAGGATATAGAAACATAACAGCAAGGTGCTTCAAAGATACTCTGATAGTTAAACAGTCATATGGACCAATTCACAAAGCTATAATACGTGTGTTATTTGCTATAATGATTGTTATTTGAGCCTCATGATTGTTATATTCAGTTCTCATTGGTTCTCGTTGCTGAAAATAATGGTTGTAATGGCAAACTGTTATCCTTATAGCTTAGTGAATTGAGCATGTACCGTCTAGTCGGACTGAAAATACACATTTAATCAGGAAAACAGTTATGTAAGCATCACTAAAATATTAACTACTTCATGACTAGCATCTCATTCCCCTGCAAACTCCAATTTTCTGTGTATCTCTAGCATTACTTTATATTTTTTTGTGCTCAAATTCCATTAACTTAAAATTACTACACATTATATCTCAATAACTTGGTTTTGCTTCTCAGTGATAGTTGTACCGATATGCTATAACTATGCCCTGCTTCTCTGCAAAGAACAGAATTCAGACATATCCAATTTAAAGAAGAGTGGTTCGTTTTTCTGGTTTTGCAGATACAAGATTTTCAGGCTGTTTTACTAAAGAAGTTGCAAAACTTCACACAATGAATTGTCGATTATCCAATCATGTGAAACAGCAAATCACTATGCACTTAATTATCTGCACTTGACTGGATAACTGAAATTAATATATACCCAATTTATTGTGTGAAGATTATCAATTCCTTAAGCAAATCAGACTTGTTTTCTTTTGTTTCTAATCTACCTACTCAAAACTGATGTTGGTTTTTGAAACCTAAAATGTTTTGGTAAACATGTATTCCAAAAAAAAATTCTATTGAAATATTGCATTATGTTGTAACATTTATGAAGGTGTAGCAAACAAATGCATCCAAAATGGGTCATTGGTTTCTTATGAAACTGGGATCTCAAATGATTGAGTTTTTTTCCCTAGTATTGTCCCTGTCAGCTCTAGTGCCCTAAGCCAGTGATGATGAACCTTGGCACCCCAGATGTTTTGGAAATACATTTCCCATGATGCTCAAGTACACAGTAGGCATGAGCATCATGGGAAATGTAGTTTCAAAACATTTGGGGGTGCCAAGGTTTACCATCACTGCCCTAGGCTATGGCTTGTGTTAGCTGTGCAGAAATGTGGCCCTGTCTGCGTGCCATCATCAGGTATAAATAAACTGGCACTTTTAGCCAAATGCTTAAATACATAAAAAAATAAAATCATGCAACCCCTAACAATACAAGAAAAGCACTAACTAAAGAAAAATAATCAACACCCACTGCTAAAGTACTAAGAGATTAAAGTAAAACAATGCCAATCAACACCCCAAATGAAACAAAAGGTAAACAAAGTCAAAAAGAAATAAAACTCCCACCAAATAAAATAATTTCTCCTAATACCTTAAGATACCTTAGAGCTATGACTCCACAGTATTTTCTGCAATACTGTCACTGGTACTAGTTGTGTCTCTTCCTCAGTACTGTAACTGCTTTGATATGAGGCATAGACAGCTGTGAATGGTACTCTTTATTCTCAGCTATATAACCACATTGAGCATATGACATCTGCCATGAAATGTACCCATCTTCCAAACTTCTTGCCATTTTCCAGTGGTGATGTGGCAGGTTAGATAAAAGTGGTTATATCTCCCAAAGGATTACAATAACACGCATTAGAAGCTTCATTAATAAGACTAACACACACATACCTGTCCATTATAAAACTAGAATGACAGTTGTGCTTTCTGTGTGCTGTCTGTTGGTACTTTAGAAGAACTTGCTCAAGTATAGTTTAAAATGTATGTCAAAATAATAAAAAAAAATCTTTGCATCACATCATTGCAATAACTACAACAAGAAATAAAGAGCCTCATTATCTCTGCAATACATGCACATTTCCCCATGTGTTATCCTTTTAAAGTCCATGCAAGTACAGAAAAATACCTGTTGATTTGCCAAAAATCCACCCAACTCCTAACTCCTGTTATGGACTGACAACACATAGCATTTTGTTGACTGAGAGGTGTCAGCCCTATCCAGTTTTCTTTTGATAAACTACTCAAATCTTTCCCCTATCCTATTCTCCTCAACATAGACAATAACTATTCTGTAGTCCCAAGAAAACAACCAGACTCTTTGACAAAGAAGCGTGCACAAGACACAGAACAGATCTAAAATTCAGACATGATCAATCAGTATTTTTTGTGCATTGATCAAACATATGTAGCCACCCAGTCCTAAGCAGGAGGACTGATTTATGGTCTATTTGTTAATTTGGTTTTCCCCCTAAACTCAGCTGTTTCTCTCTGCTGTCAGTAGGTATCAATTGTACCTCTGGCAATAGAGTGAGATGCCACAATAATAATGAGTTATAAATATTTATCTTCCCTTGACCAACCAATAGGCGGCTTACTGCCACTGGTGCTTGCTGGGGGGAGCATAAATATTTAGAGTGGACCTTGCGAGCTGCAGCCTAGGAACAGTATGTGATGTACAGCTGTGTGACTTGGCCTGGGACTTGGTACAAATGCCTCGAAGCAGAAGAAGCCTGCACGTACAGTGTGATTCTGGTGCTGCAGTTTCTGGGGTCAGGAAGTGTAAGGGCTGGGCCCAGCCCATCTTTCTCTGAGCTGCCCGGTCAGCTGTCAGCTAATTGCCAGCTCCTATCTTCCCACAGGTACCCAGCTATGCTATTGATGATATCCTGCTCATCAGTCCTGCCTACTTAAGCAGTCCAGCCCAGATGATCTCTGCCTTCGCCTTAGTCAACATCACAGAGACGCTCTGCTGCATTCCTGTTAAAAGACTTGATTGGCTGACATCCCTTCTGGCTTCAGATCCTGCTTGCTGTTTTACTACGCTCCCTGACATTTGGCTTGTCTGACTATCTGTTCTGGTTCCTGAACTCTGGCTATGTTTTGACTACGTTTGTTGTATTTACTTTCGTTATTAAACAAGTGTGATTTAACTGTACTTCAGTAGGCGCAGGTCAGTAGTAGGGATGGGCCGAAAACCCCCCTGTTCGGTTTGCATCCAGAACATGCGAACAGGCAAAAAATGTGTTTGAACGCGCGAACACCGTTAAAGTCTATGGGACACGAACACGAAAAATCAAAAGTGCTAATTTTTAAGGTTAATATGCAAGTTATTGTTATAAAAAGTGTTTGGGGACCTGGGTCCTGCCCCAGGGGACATGTATCAATGCAAAAAAAAGTTTTAAAAACAGACGTTTTTTCGGGAGCAGTGATTTTAATAATGCTTAAAGTGAAACAATAAAAGTGAAATATTCCTTTAAATTTCGTACCTGGGGGGTGTCTATAGTATGCCTGTAAAGTAGCACATGTTTCCCGTTTTTATAACAGTCCGAGAGCAAAATGACATTTCTAAAGGAAAAAAAGTAATTTAAAAGTGCTAGCGCCAGTGACGGCTAATAATGAATTGTCAGAATGAATTATGTGTATTGCCCAACAATACACATAAAAGTCACAAAAATTTTTTTTTAAAAATGTGTGGGGGTCTCCCAAAATTCTATTACCAGGTCTGGTATGGATATTAAGGGGAACTCCGCGCCAAAATTAAAATAAAAATGGCGTGGGGTTCCCCCCAAAAATCCATACCAGACGCTTTAGGTCTGGTATGGCTTTTAAGGGGAACTCCTCGTCAAAATTTAAAAAAAAATGGCGTGGGGTTTCCCCAAAAATCCACACCAGACCCTTATCCGAGCATGCAACCTGGCAGGCCGCAGGAAAAGAGGGGAGGACGAGAGAGTGCCCCCCCTCCTGAACCATACCAGGCCACATGCCCTCAACATGGGGATCTCATCTGCACAACCCTTGACCGGTGGTTGTGGGGGTCTGCAGGCAGGGGGGCGGGGTTTCCCAGTGATGTGTATTGGTGACCCCGCCCCCTCTGATGCAATGCAGGATTCCCGTTGCATCAGAGGGGGGCAGGGTCACCCGTACACAACACTGGGAAACCCCAACATTTCCCCTTGTCAGATAGGGACGGGGTCACGTGACGGGTGGCCCCTCCCCCAGCTACATAAGAGCTGTCAAGCTAGCGCCGCGGCTGGGTGCCTCTGGTGGAGGCAGGATCTTTGCGTGTTCCTCGCTGGAGTCGCTGGAGATCATCCATCGCTGGAGATCAAGAATTGGATTACATTGCTGGAGTAGGAGCATGGATTTATTGGATTACATCGCTGGAATCTCTTTTTTATTTTTTATTTTTTCATTTTTGACAAAGCACTTATCCCAAGCCGTCTCCTGTGGTTTTTTAACATTTTGACACTTTCTTTTTGTGAAATGGGAGGGATACAATATACCCCTCCCAATTCACACAGGGGGGCCAGGATCTGGGTGTCCCCTTTGTTAAAGGGGGCTTTCAGATTTCGATGAGCCCCCCGCCCACAGACCGAGCACCGAGTAAGGGTTGTGGGGATGAGGCACTTGTCCCCATCAACATGGGGACATCCTCCCCATGTTGAGGGCATGTGGCCTGGTACGGTTCAGGAGGGGGATGCTCTCTCCTCCCCCCTCTTTTCCTGCGGCCTGCCAGGTTGTGTGCTTGGATAAGGGTCTGGTGTGGATTTTTGGGGGGAATCCCACGCCAATTTTTTTTAAAAATTTGGCACGGAGTTCCCCTTAATATCCATACCAGACCTGAAGGGCCTGGTAATGGAATTTTGGGGGACCCCCAAGCATTTTTTTTTATTTTTCAATGACTTTCAATGACTTTTATGTGTAACACCCCAAATTGTTCGCTGTTCGGCGAACGGGTGAACAGCCAATGTTCGACTCGAACAGATAGCCCATCCCTAGTCAGTAGACAGTAGGCAAAGGCCATGAATTCAGAAGATACAGTCAATCCACTTATTGGTAATATTCTTTCTAGATTGGATGAGCAAGATCACCGCATGGATCAGTTTGCCATGGCATTACAAATGCTCCTGAGTCACACGGCTCACCTGGAATCTCCCACTGTGGCTGCTCCGGTTCAACCTGAGTTGCAGGCCGTCCCTGCTGCTATGCCAGTCTCTGTGCAGGCACCCACCTTGAGTATTACCTCTATAAGAGGTATGTCTGGTTCCGCTTCGCTTCTTTTCTTCGCTGATTTTGGGGTGATCCAGTCCAATGCAGAGGGTTTCTCAACCAGGTTGAGATATACTTTGAGATGCTGCCCCAGGCGTTTCCCACGGACCGAACCAAAGTAGGTTTTGTGATATCTTTGCTTTCTGAGAGAGCATTGGCCTGGGCAAACCTCTTATGGGAGACGCAAAAACCTGTTGACTTGAGTTACCCTGAGTTTGTGGCCTCCTTTAAAAGGGTATTTGATGTTCCCGCAGGCTCCGCTTCTGCTGCCAAGTGCTTCATGTCCATCAAAAAGAGTACGTGAACTGTTGCCGACTATGCCATTGAATTCCGTACTCTGGCAGCAGAGGTTGCGTGTAACAATGAGGCCCTCGTGGCTGTTTTTTCTCATGGTCTCTTGGATTCCATCAAGGATGAGATAGCAGCCCGAGATATACCCACAAAGCTGGAGAAGTTGATCACGTTTGCCATCCTCATTGACTCCAGACTCAGAGAAAGACTCTCTTTTAAAGAGCACTTGCGGAAGCCTACTGTACGTTTGCCTCTGAGCTGAGCAGTCCCACCCGTGCTTCCCTCACCTCCCATGCCTCCTAGTACCGAGTCGGTCAGTGAAGATGAACCCATGCACTTGGGCTTCACGCGTCTTTCTGCGGATGAGAGAACCTTTAGGAGGAGGGAGAGATTGTGCCTTTATAGTGGCCAGGCAGGTCACTTTTTGAAGTCTTGTCCTACCTGTCCAGGGAGCGCCTGAACCTTGAGGTCCTGTTACGGACAGACATTAGGTGGCGTTGTTTCGTCTCTAGTTATCCAGAAGCATAAGCCCCTGGTTTCGGTCACCCTTTCTTGGGCTGAGTCGTCCGTTGAGATACAGGCTCTAATCGACTCTGGGGCTGCAGGCCTGTTTATTGATGCTGCCTTTGTATCGAAGCACTCAATTCCATTGCAGATGCGTGATACTCCACTTGCCATTTTGAGGCTCTTGACGGGAGACCCCTACAGCCTGCCCATGTGACTCATGAGACGGTTCCACTGTCCATGGCCGTAGGAGCTCTTCACCATGAGATAATCCAATTCCAAGTTATTTCCTCACCTAAGTTTCCGTTGGTTATTGGTTATCCTTGTTTACAGAGGCACAACCCCTCTTTTGATTGGCTCCGTGCTGAGGTTCTCTCCTGGCTGCCACAATGCATTAAGACATGCTTCCAGAAGGTAGCCAAGGTCCTGTGCACCTCTTCACTCTCCTCCCTGCCGGAGGAGTACCGCGATTTTAGGGATGTCTTTGACAAAGGTCAAGCCGGTAGTTTGCCTCCATACCGGCCATATGATTGCGCAATTGACCTTCAAACCTTTGCCATACCCCCTCGTAGCCGGGTTTACCCTTTGTCTTTCAGTTTTTGTTTTGTGGAGGGGTGATAAAGGTGTGATATCTTTGTTTTAATATGATGACCTTTAATTCTAAGTGCCACGGCTTTTCCTGCCTGTGGAATAGTGATTAGCATAAAATTGTTTTTGGGCTCTGTCATATGACTCTAGTAGTAAGTTTCTTAATTCTTGTCTGAGAAGTACCGGTTTTTCTTTAAGGTTAGGATCTGGATTTTTTTGGTTTTGATCTTCTGTGGTTTTAATTTGGGAGGTTAGGGTGTCAAGATGCTGTGATCTACTTTTCTCTCTAGCACCTATTTGGATAAGAATCCCTCTAGTGACCACTTTATAAGCGTTCCATGGTACAGTATTATTTGATGTTGTTCCCTGGTTTAGAGCAAAGAATTCCTCTAAGTGTTTACAGATATTGGCAGAATGTTTGGGTGATTGTATGGTTGAGCCGCTGGCTCTCCAGATCTTTGTACATGGGGAAGTTGGCAAAGTATCAATGTTTATCGACACTGGTGCATGGTCAGACCAAGTTTTTGTGTCTATAGATGATTCAGATACTTTGGGTAGAGTCCACTTGTCGATTAGGAAGTAATCAATTCTGATGTATGAATTGTGCTGGTGGGAAAAGAATGAGTAATCTCTTTCAGTGGTATGGTGGCACCTCTATACATCGTACAAGTCATTGTTTCCTAGGAACTTTCCCATAGGCAAAGTAGGTCTAGATTTGCGGGAGGAGGCATCTAGGGAATTAGGGAACAATGTTGAAGTCTCTGCATATAATGAGGTTTGGCGGAATTTGGCGATTTTGGAGATCATTTTAGAAAGGAATTGAATTTGTTTGGTATTGGGCACATACACCGTGACAATAGTGTATCTAGCATTGTCCAGGGTGCAATCCAGGGCCAGATACCTGCCATCAGAGTGAATCAGACTGTTGTGGAGTGTAAAGTTGATTGTGTTTTTGATTGCTATCATAACCCCATTTTTCTTAGTGGGTCCTGGAGCCTGGTAGATGTGGGTAAAAGATCTACCAAGATCTAGTATGGCTCTGAGATTTTTTAAAGTGTGTTTCTTGCACACATATGATCTCACCGGTAGATTTCTGGGCTGTGCGCCACAGAGAAGCTCTTTTTGCTGGCTGGTTTAGCCCTTTGGCGTTAGGTGAGAGGAATTTGGGCATCTTGGCGAGGGGTGTAGTATATTGTATGGGTTAAGTTCTTACTCACAGTTTGTGGGTATGTTCTTCTATGCAGGAAGATCCGTTGATTGAGGTTCTCGTGTCCTTCTTCTTTGTGTGCTCTCGGGGAGGAAGAGATGTGGGGTAAAGAAAACTATAAGATGAGGATAAAATAAACTTTAGCAATGAAAAAAGGGTAAACAAAAAATACAACAAGAACTAACAGCAGTTAAGTGAAACTGAGACTTCTGTGTTGTTGTGGGGTGTAAGTTCGTAAGGCATCCGACCAGAGGTTTGGTAGAGTGGGTCATGTGTGCGCTTACTATTCAGGTAGAGGCTAGTGCTTACCAGCATGGCAGGTTTCGTTGGAGGGTTGATTGTTTTCCCTGCGATTGAGTTTTGCTGACTTAGATGGATCAGGAATGATTCCCCATATGTTGAGTAGCTTGAAGCCTTCCTCCACTGTAGAGATGTTATGTTTGATCCCATTTTTGGTGACTATGATTTTGGTAGGAAAGCCCCATTGGTAAGGGATCTTGTGGTTATTGAGTGGTTTGGTAATAGTGTTTAGTTGTCTTCTTAGTATGCTGCAAGAGATCAGCGTACAGTTGAAGATTAGCGTACAGGGCCGGGAGCTGACCAAGATGCCCCGATTTGAATAGAAGTTGGTCTTTAGCATGAAGAAAATGTATTCACATCAGGACATCTCGTCGGACTTCCGCTGGGAGGTGTGGGGGTTTGGGGAGGCAATGAATTTTTTTTTTTTTTTAAACTCTTTATTACAAAATTTTTACTTACAAATTATTTAACATAATTTACATTATCTTTTTATCTTTATCATTATCTTTTCTTTTTCCTTCCTTCCAAAATATTAATACGTATATCTATTTTCGTACCCATTCACTCTTAGGCCTGATTCACACCTATGCATTTTTAGTGCTTTTTGCATTTTGCAGATTTGCACTACAGCCCATTTAACATGGTTTCCTATAGAACACGTTCTGTAGAGCAAATCTGCAAAATGCAAAATGCACTAGAAATGCATAGGTGTGAATCAAGCCTAACAACTCATTCCTCCCCTCTCATCCATCTTATGGTCACTAATTCCTTCCCCTTCTTGTTCACTTTATACTATATTTTCAGGTCTTCCTACATCCGTCGTTAAGTGTGATTTATTCCACTTTACCCAAATCTTTTCATATTTCTGCACATTTCCTCTTTGTTCATACATTATTCTCTCATGTGGTACAACTTGGTTTACTGCTCTCATCCATTGATTTATTGTAGGTGGATTTGGCTGGATCCATTTTTCCACTATTTGTTTTCGAGCCAGGAATAATACTTCTTGCAAAAATATCCTAGTATATTCACACCCTCTTTCTTTTACTACCCCCAGCACACATAATTCCACAGTGGCCATAATAGATTTATTTATGACTTTTCCTAATTTCTTGACCACCTGTTGCCAGTACCTCCCTATACTTCCACACTGCCACATCACATGGAGAAAATTCACCCCCCCTCCCCACTTCTTGTGCAGTTTGGCGCCTGCATCCTCCCCATACTGTACAGTCTGTTCGGTGCCAAGTATGTCTGATGTATTATATTTAATTGAATTATCCTGTTATTCATTGCTAGGGATACTTTCAAGTGTGAGGAGCAGATTTCATCCCAGTCCTGATCACTCATTCCCGGGATGACCGCCTGCCATCTGTCCCTCACACCCACTGGATCCCCACTTATTTTACTCTGTAATAGGTGTGAATACAACTTGGATATCAGTGCCTTTGGTCCCTGAGATCTTAATATACCTTTAAGGGGATATTTAGAAATGTTTAATTCCTTTCTTCCAAACTGTACCTGTAATAAATGTCTTAGCTGTAGATACTTTTAAAATTGTTTGTTTGGGAGATTATATTGTTTACACAAGTTCTCATATGACACTATTACATTATTATTATACATCTGGCCAATAGTTGTTACTTTTTTCTGTTTCCAAAAATTACTATCTTCAAATATCTCTAATTTTTCGAACATTGGATTATTCCATAGGGCAGTTTCTGGTGGGGTATCCTTAAATCCCGTCAGTTTTTTACCTCCTTCCAAACTGACCTGGCCAGCTTTAGAAGGGGAATTTTTACTCCAACCTTTCTTAATTCTCTTGTTTCTAATCCTACCAGTAGATCTACCTGCATTTTATTTAGCAAATATTCCTCCACCCTCGTTTCTTGTTCCTGTATTACCCAGGTTCTTAGATGTTTTTAATCAATGAATTTGATTGATTATAGTTTCCATGGGGGTGAGATCAGGTAGGAGCGTGGAACTTCGTTTCCTGGCATATGCGTTAAGATCATATGGTAGGATGGTTTCAGGGACCTCTCTGATCTTTACATTATTATGATGGGGCCTGTCCTCGAGGTCCGCCATTTTGGCCCTCATCCATTGTTGTTCCTCCTGTGTATGGTCATGGGCATCTACAAGATCATTACCGTTTCGGTCATTTCTCCCACTTGTCTTTCAGGTGCATTTTTTGCCCAATATAATGCATTTGTGAGGAGAGTCTGTTAAACATAGCGGGGATGTCATTGTGAAGGGAGCTTTGAAGGGAGATGAGCATCTCCTTCATTGTAGTGTCTAAGACAGGCTGATTTGTGGTAGGGAAGGCTGCTATGGGGGATGGATGAGCAGGGATGGTATCAGGTACAGGGCTCACCTCAGTCACTGCCGAATCTGCATCTAGTCACATCCGCGACTTTGCTGGGCTGTTGCTGGCCAATGAAGCGAGGGATGATGGTGAGGCATCTAGGGAGTGGAATTGTGAGGTTATTTTCAGGCCATCAGCGCCAGGAAGATCTATATAGACCGCTGTCACTCCGTGTTCAGGGACGCGGGCGCCATCTTGGATTCTCAGCAGAGTAAAGAAGTCTGTCAGTTTTTTAGGCTGACAGTACTCTTTTCTCTTGCGGTTCATTCCGGACATTGTGGGAGTGTAATCCAGTGCTCTGGTGGTCTGTGCAGTCACTGGGTGCTACCAGAATAGTGGGGATGCTGTGATATATTAGGTTGGTGCGGGAGCTGTGTAATCACATGTCCATCTTGCTCGGCAGTTGGCCACGCCCCCCGCAACTCTTTTTTTTTAAGCTTTGCCCATGAGGGAAATAGGCCTAGGAAAGTCTTAAATTTGGAAACCGTAATAGGTTTCCAATCTGTGGCAAGGGTCAACTGGGGATTAGCGGTGATGAATTGACCAGCATATAAATTGCTGTGGTCAACAATAGATCTTCAGTGAAAAACAGCAAATAAAAATGAAGTTACGTAAAGTCAACTGTTTCCACCTGAATTCTGGGTTGGCCAGTGAATGGGGGAAGTACGGGTGCTGCAGAAGTGGTGGGCTCCCAATTTGGATTGGCAAATGCAGCAGGAAGGGCACAATAGGGGCTTGACGGGTCTGTGTTTGTCTTCTTCTTGGTGGCTGAGGGCCTCTACTTGTGCTAGCCACCCCACCAGCTTGAACTGCACTTATGGGGCTCGCCATGTCACCAAGTGTTACTGCAGTGCTGGATGTACGACCAGGATGTACTAGGCCGCTGGTGCTTGCCAGTTCACTAGAAGGATGAGTGGCACTAGTACTGGCTCTCTGCTCCATACGAGAGCCCTGGGGTTCTTGCACCTCAACAACAGCAGAAGAAAGGGGTCGGGTACGCCTGACCTTGGCAGGAACTACTACTCCATCATAAGAGCTATCTGTCAGGGTGCCACTGCTGTCTACTGGTTCATATTCTGAGCCAGAATCGGACAGATGGGTGACTTCCTCTTCACTCTCATCTGTTAGGCTCAGAACTGTGTAGCCTCTTCAAAAGTGTACCTTTGATTGGACATTTTGGCCTCTAAATTTACTGGTACACTAATGAAACTCAAAGGAAAAAAGAGCACCTGACTGTCAGCGACTGCTTCAAACGCTACTAAAAAACTGTTAGCGTTCACAGAGATCAGGCCTGACTCTGCGAATGCTGCAATTATGGGTTTAGTGTTTTGTAAGTGACAGTGATCGATTGATACTGCACTTGGGTGGGCTGGGCTTGGCTGGGCTGGGCGGAGGGGCTAAACGCAAGTGCTAGCAGGTATCTGGGCTGATCCTGCTAACGCTGCATTTTTAGGATCCCTAAACTACTGGGGACGCTAATATAGATCTGATCAGATATTGATCCGTTCAGACACTATACTACTAAGTGAAGTTATGGTGCGTGCGTGGGTGTTAGCGCTACTGGCACTAATCTGACGCTGCCTGGGGCGATGCAGACCCTGACTGATTCTAAAATGCAGACTGATATCACCCGCCGGGTGATCAGGGGGTTAAACCTTTATTTAGGTAATATGCTAGCTAACCAGCATCACCCGTGACACTAATACGGTGATCACTGGTGACAGGGGGTGATCAAGGGGTAAATCTTTATTAGGGGGGGTTAGGGGGGTCCCTAGACCTATCTGGGCCTACCACTAAGTACCCTAACACTGATTATTGTCACAAATGACACCAGTACAGTGATCAAAAAAAATTATGAACACTGCACTGGGTGACACAGTGACAGGGAGTGAAGGGGAGGTGATTGGCGGGTGACAAGTGCGCCTATGTTTACTGTGTCAGTGTAGTGTTGGTGCAACTTACTCTGAGATGTCTTCTCTCTGCTTTCTGGAACGGAAAAGAGTTCCATGAGGGAAGGTGACATCCCTTCCCCTGCCTGTGTTTACATACAGGCAGGGGAGGATTTCATTCGCCAGAACCGATCACCAGGTCCAGGCCAGAAATTTTTTGCCTGGGGACTGATTGATTCTGAAGCGGATCCGATCGCCGCGGCCGCCATACAGCTACGATGCTTTGCCCAGCCGAGCCAACCTGCTGCAGTATAACTGCTGGTCCGGAAGTGGTTAAAGAAGTATACTTTTAAAATTATTATTATTATTATACAGGATGTAGTGCTTTACAATATAAAAGGGAGACAATACAGTTACAATACAATAAAATACGGATAAGAAGGGCCCTGCTCAGAAGAGCTTACAATCTGAATATTAGTGTCAGTTAATTTCTTTGGGGGTCATTTTCTCGTCCAACATCAGTGCCTGACCTCACAAATGCACTTGGAAGAATGGTCAAACATTCCCATAGACTCCTAAACCTTGTGGACAAGAAGAGTTGAAGCTGTTATAGCTGCAAAGGGTGGGCCAAATGAGTTTTGAACCCAATACTAATACTGGAATGCCATTATAGTTCATTTGCATTTAAAGGCAAGCGTCCCAATACTTAGGCCAATATATTGTATATTGCTTGTGACACTGAGCATGGCTATGGACAGAGATGCAGAGAACATGTGTGGGGCTGCCTGGTGGCTAAGTGGGTAGCAGTTCTGTCTAGCAGCACCTGTAAGTGGGTAGCAGTTCTGTCTAGCAGCACCTGGGATGTTGGTTCAATTCCCCAACATGCTAATCCTTGTGTTGAAGTTTATACGTTCTCCCTGTGTGGATTTCTCACCACAATCCAAAGACATGCTGGCATTTTATTTGTCTCCTGTTTAAATAGGTTCTAATGTAAGAAAGTTAATTTTGGACTTTAGATTGCAAGCTCATTGCAGCCAGGGACTGATGTTAATGTTTATTAGCACTAATCATGCCCAGGGACTTGGACATTTCAAATTTTAGGGTTTACACTGCACGGGTACATATGCTTAGAAAACTGTTGCTTTGTTTATGTGGATGCAAATGGACTTTGATCTTTGTCCTGTAGTTGGAGATTTGATGCACATAGCCAAGGGCTAACACAGTTGCGAATACTATTATGTGTTCCTGCTCATCAGGTGCAATCACTTTAGACATACATGAAGAGACAGATTGAAAGATACTAGTGGGCATGTACTTCTATTGGGTGTGTCAGTGTGCTAACAATACAACCTCTCTTATATAAAGGCCTGCAGTAGGGGGGTTCGTTTGGCCTGAGAAGGTCAGGTTTTTTTGTGTGATTTGTGGGGGAGAAGGAATGATACTGGGAGATTTGATGAAATTCTTGTGCATTTTTTCAATCAAAAGTGGGTTTATGTGGCCATGCTGTCAATGTTGCGCGTGTATTGTTCCTGTCTGATCATGCAAACATCGTTTGGAAGCATCTGCTGACCTACTCTTTTTGATCTTGTTTAATCGTGTACCAGACTTCAGGTCTTGTATGGATATTAAAGGGGACCCCGGCCAAAATTTTTTTTTAAAATGGCGTGGGGTCCCCCCAAAAATCCATACCAGACCCTTATCCGAGCACGCAACCTGGCAGGCCGCAGGAAAAGAGGAGGGGACGAAAGAGCGCCCCCCCCTCCTGAACCATACCAGGCCACATGCCCTCAACACTGGGAGGGTGTTTTGGGGTATCCCCCCAAAACACCTTGTCCCCATGTTGATGGGGACAAGGGCCTCATCCCCACAACCCCCAACCCAGGAAACGCGTTGCTTAACGGCACTACAGCGCATACTACTGACTCTGCGTTCCAGCCCTCCCCACGATTGCTTGGCTGAGGTGCAAGCCTCGTTCTGGATCACGGTCGGATCCCGGAAGTACACGCTCTACTAACAGCAGACAATACAGAAGAACAAGGCTCCCTTCCACCTACAACTGCAGAGATTATCGATGGCTGTTACTACTATCCCTAGCATCGGACTAATATGTCATGAAATGTGAGTGTTTTTAATGCCCTTTTTTGCCATTAAATACTACAATCTAACTAAGAGGCACCTTTTTGCTGTTTTTTTCTTTTTACATATTGGAGTGGCTTCACCTCCCTTTGCAAGGCTGCCCTACAAATAGACTGTATATCTCTCACCAGGAGCTGCAATATTGCTCAAAGGACTAATCTGATGATTTGCATTGTGTTTTCCAGTTGTATTGAAAGCTGCGCTGCTAACAGCCATCGATCATCTCTGCAGTTGTAGGTGGAAGGGAGCCTCTGTTAATCCCCACAACCCTTGCCCGGTGGTTGTGGGGGTCTACGGGCGGTGGGCTTATCGGAATCTGGAAGCCCCCTTTAACAAGGGGACCCCCAGATCCCGGCCCTCCCCCCTGTGTGAAATGGTAAGGGGGTACTTTACGCCTACCATTTCACAAAAAAAGTGTCAAAAATGTTAAAAATGACAGACAATTTTTGACAATTCCTTTATTTAAATGCTTCTTCTTTCTTCTATCTTCTTTCTTCTATCTTCTATCTTCCTTCGGTTTCTTCCTCCATCTTCTTCTTCTGGTTCTTGAGGAACTGGCCTGGTACGGTTCAGGAGGGAGGACGCTCTCTCGTCCCCCCCTCTTTTCCTGCGGCCTGCCAGGTTGCGTGTTCAGATAAGGGTCTGGTATGGATTTTTGGGGAGACCCCACGCCATTTTTTTAAAAAATTTTGCCCGGGGTTCCCCTAAATATCCATACCAGACCTAAAGTGCCTGGTATGGAATTTAGGGGGACCCCCCACATAATTTTTTTTTTTATTTTGGATCGGGGTTCCCTTGTGGGGAATTCCCATGCCGTTTTTATCAATGAACTTTTATGTGTATTGTCGGACCGGCAATTCATTAATAGACGCGAGTAGTTTTAAATGACTATTTTTCCTTTGAAATGTCATTTTGCTGTCAGACTATTCTAAACACGGGAAACATGCGGCCCTTTACAGGCATACTATGGACACCCCCCAAGTACAAGATTTAAAGAAATATTACACTTTTATTGTTTCACTCAAAGCATTATTAAAATCACTGCTCCCGAAAAAAACGTTTTTAAAAACATTTTTGGCATTGATCCATGTCCCCTGGGGCAGGACCTGGGTCTCCAAACACTCTTTATGGCAAAGAACTTGCATATAAGCCTTCAGGGAGAACTTTGGATTTTGCAGGTTCGAGCCCCATTGACTTCCACTATTCCAGCATATGTGATCTGACAGGCATTATTGCCGCAATAGCGCTGCTTTCCAATTGCATTAGCACTGACTTTCTGAGAGTTGAAGTCTTTCTGGCCTTTTTTGAGAGTTATTTTTTGGTACTGCAGGAGAATTTTTTGGCGCTATAGTAAATGAGCCCCAGTGTGTTTTAGGTAGGATAAAGAAACAAAATGCACACTATTACATACCTCCCAACATTTTGAAATGGGAATGAGGGACACCTACTAACAAATGTATGTAGGCATAGGACATGCCCCCTGCCACACCCCCTACAGGAGTATTAACCAAAAAAAAAGTTAATTAAATTCACAAGGACTTTTTTTACCACTACTATTCCTTTATATTGGCTTTTAAAATGTACAAATGCAGCAATTTAGAAATTGGATGAAAGGTTTAGCACAGGGAAACACTTTTTGAAAGAAAAAAGTGCATTTTATATACAACTATATAGATCAGACCAAAATGAAGGACAACTGAGGTGGAATGAGGGACAGAGGGACATTGCTCCAAATCAGGGACAGTCCCTCCAAATCATGGACAGTTGGGAGCTATGCTATTATTTCTGAGCCCTATTATGGGTACAAACAATAATTAACATAAACATATACAGTATTGCTGCAAGTGTCAGAAGCAGGGGAATTTATTTTGGGTTGTTCTTTGGTGGTAGGTTATGGTAATAGCAAGATATACACAGCTAAGTTAAAAAAAAAATATTTGTTTTATTATTTTGGGACAGTTTTCCTTTGATGATAAAATAAAAAAAAAAAATCAGGAGGTATCCATTACCATTTACCACCAAATTAAAGCTCAATGTGTCCTGATAAAAACTCATGTATAATTTACCTGGATACAGTTCAAATATACATATTGTGTTCAGGCGTTAAGATTTGTTTTACCTTCCATCATGAAGAGGTTAAAATATTATTACTATATTGTTTATGGAAGCTGAATAATTTTATACTTCTAGAGATATACACATCTCAATCAGACCCCCGTACAGGTCCTATTCGTCAGTCACGTACTCCAACCTCATTCTGCATTTCAGCCTTTACTGCTGTTTTTTACTGAACACCCAAGAACCTGACCTGAAACCTCTAGCATTAAACGTTCATCAGTCATTTCTAATGTAAAGCGGAGAGCTATAATTTCCAAATAATAGAGCTAGTGGCGAGGAAGGGAGCAGACTTAATTAGGCACTGAAGAAGCATATTTATTAAATAAATAGAACACGGAATTGTACTTTTTCCATTGCTTATACCAGCAGCAGCCAAAAGCCGCACATTGTTAAATCTAAAGCCAAAACTTTTTAGTTTTTCATAGATCATGCAATAGTTAGAGCCACTGTCAGAATCTTTCATTGTCTGTATTCCTGCTGAGGGATCTTTCCTCCCTATGTGTCTTACAGACAATGTCCATAGTGACATCCACAATGTTACAATGAATTTGGAGGTGAGGGGTCCAATGGGTACACCTGTTCCAGTGACATCTGTCTAAAGGGAATCTCTCTTCACGTTACATTGAAACCCTTTCAATTCCTGCTGTGTCTTTAGTTGTGTTTTTAGTACAGTAAGTGAAGGGAAATAACTGAACATTGCTAAATAAAATTCACACACTACTCTACAATAAACATCCTAAATGATATGTGTAGGCATTGCCTATACAAACAGCCTAATGGCTTCTAACTGCTTCTATTGCTCCTGGATCAAATCTACAGGTGCAGGAAGGTGGAGGAAGGTGCCGTTTGTATATGGAGATTTTTAAGTGCCGTAGTTTATCGCCATTCCACGGGTGTGTTGAATTTTAAAGCGTGACATGTTAGATATCTATTTACTTGGTGTCAGTGGCGTAACTAAAACCTTCAGGGCCCCGATGCAAGAAATCATGAAGGGCCCCCCTGACCCCTGGACAGCGCTTTTCCTAGGGGGATGTCTAATAAGAGGAGGAGCTACGAGAGACGCTGAGGGACCCCAGAAGTCGGTGTTCGGGGCCACTTTATGCAAAACTAACTGCACAATGAAGGTATGACATGTTTGTTATTTAAAAAATAAAATCTTTACAATCACTTTAAGGGGTTAAAACAGGTGGTCAGGAGGCAACATATTGCCTCTTTACTGGCTGTCAAATGCCTCTGAAAAGTGATCTGAGCATGGATCGCTTTTCAGAGAAACAGCATTTTGTTGCTGGTACTTTGAACGAGCAAGAAAAAAAAAATCAGTCCTGATTGTACACATATAGGGTGTCAGGATTAAACGTGCATACATAAAATGTGCATACATACATCTAAACAGTGGCGGCTGGTGCTCAAAATTATTTGGGGGGCACAAACATTTTTTGAAAAAAAATCATCAAATGCAGCCACTGTGCCCATCAATTGCAGCCACTGTGCCACTTAAATGCTGCCAGTGTGCCATCAAACGCAGCCACTGTGCCCATCAAACGCAGCCACTGTGCCCATCAAACGCTGCCAGTGTGCCCATCAAACGCTGCCAGTGTGCCCATCAAACGCTGCCACTGTGCCCATCAAACGCTGCCAGTGTGCCCATCAATTGCTGCCACTGTGCCCATCAAATGCTGCCACTGTGCCACTTAAATGCTGCCAGTGTGCCATCAAACGCAGCCACTGTGCCATCAATTGCAGCCACTGTGCCAAACGCTGCCACTATGCCCATCAAACGCTGCCAGTGTGCCCATCAAATGCTGCCAGTGTGCCCATTAAATGCTGCCATTGTGCCCATCAAATGCTGCCAGTGTGCTCATCAAATGCTGCCAGTGTTCCATCAAACGCAGCCAATGTGCCATCAATTGCAGCCACTGTGCCAAATGTTGCCACTATGCCCATCAAACGCAGCCAGTGTGCCCATCAAATGCTGCCCATGTGCCCATCAAATGCTGCCAGTGTGCCCATTAAATGCTGCCAGTGTGACCCCCGACCGCTCATCGGCACTTACCCTGTCTTGGTGGGGCAGCGGGTGACTGTGACGAGTGGGGTCCTCCATGCGTCTCCTGCTGTCCACATCTCCCGTCCTCTCCTCCTGATAGGCGTCCAATAGCGGCGCCTGTCGTTTCAACCAATCAGGTGACGGGTAACAGACCCGAGCACCTGATTGGTGGAGAGGCAGTTTAGTGTTAGGAAAGCGAATAGTCATTCGCTTTTCTAACACAGCTGAGTGGCCTGCGAGGTCACCTTTTTTGATGCCTATTGGAGCCTATGGCTCTAATCCGGTGCTTCAAAAACACCCCCCGCCGCTGTAATTCAGGTTCCCTGCGCCCAAAAAGGGGCTGGGCGCCTCAATAGGGGGTGGCAGCGGCGGCCATAGATAGATTCATGCAATGCATGAATCTATCTATTGGTGATAGAGGGGTGGCTGGAGAGAGGGCGGCGCCCGTGCGCCCTTAATGCACGGGCCATCACTGCACCTAAACACACGCACATACACATGGATAAACACACACATAATACACACACATATACTGTATATACACACACAAACACATATACATATATAAATACACACATAAACACATGCAAACACATACATGAACACACATATAAGAACACACATATAAGAACACATATATAAACACACATACAGAAAGCCTTTTAAAAAACGGCAGTGCTTTACCTTACCTCTTCCTGCCGGGTACTGCACTGTAGGGGGAGACAAAGAGCACAACACACACTGCTTTCACTTTAGAACAGTGTGACAAGCTCCCTGCACAGTGCCGATTACAGTTCGGCCGACGATCGGGGAGATCGATCTTAGCCGCTCCTCCTATCAAGATAAACAGGGGGGCCCTCAAGGGCCCCCTGCAGCATGGGGCCCAGTCGCCATGGCGACCTCAGCGACCCCTATACTTCCGCCACTGCTTGGTGTAACATCATCTTTTATATTTCCTCAAATGATACAGTATCATATTGTGTTTGTATGCACTAAAATTCATTAAAGTGTATTTTTTTTTTAAATTGTGTTTTAAAAACCGCTGCGCAAATATTGTGTGACATAAAATATTGCAAGCACTAACATTTTTTCCCCTGGGCCTTCTCTTTCAGAAAATAATGTTTGGGGGTTCTAAGTCATTATCTAGTAAACAAATGCAAATTTTTATATGTACATGAGAAGTGTCAGAATAGGCTTAGAAGGCAAGTGGTTAAAGCAGAGTTCCACCCATAAAATCAACTTTACATAAATCCATAGCATTCTCCTTGAGCAACATTTGGAAAAAAACATTTTTTGTACTCACTCAGTAACCACCGTTGCTATGCGGTCCCTTCTATTCTGACACTTCTGGGTCCGCGGCGATTATCCCTCGGCACCTGTGCTCGCCTGTGCTCCTGGTAGATGAGTGTCAACTTTCCCAGGAGTCAGTGGGCAGCGCCGAAGGCTAGAATCTCATTGTTTAGAAACCAGAAATGACGCGATCGAAGGCAACAATAGGGCAGGCACTTACACCTTTGCCGAACGTTGTTATGGCAACAACATAATAATCCTTTCACTGCGCACTGTTTAAACGGCGCACGCGCTGCATCACCATATGCAGGAAGAGAATGCTAGTAGGCTTAACATGCCCACACTAGAGATCGAAGCGATCTGCAGAGCAGAAAGAAAAAGTAAGTACTACAAAAAAACAGGAATTGAGCGGCGATTTAGTGTTTAAAATTGTTTAATAGAACGGATTACCTTTAAAAAAAAATAAATTCTGGGTGGAACTCCGCTGGTGTGGCAATGATTAGGGACCATATGACTGGTGTGGCGGCGATCACGGACATTGTGAGTGGTGTGGTGGTGATTAGTGACACTATGAGTGGGTAGCAGTGATTAGGGACAATATGAGTGTTGTGGTGGTGATCAGGGACACTGTAACTGGTGTGGTCAAGATCACAGACTCCATAATTGGCGTAGTGGTGATTACAGACACCGTAACAGGTGTGGTGTTGATCACGGGCACCATAACTAGTGTGAAGATGATCAGGGACATTGTAACTGGTGTGGCGGTGATCAGGAACCCTGTAACTGGTGCTGATCAGGGACACTGTAACCAGTGTGGTGCTGATTAGAAATACTGACTGGTGACAGTGGGTTAAAAAGAAAATAATATAATTAAAAGATAACCTTTTAATTTCTTTTTACATTTTTCATCTATATCTTTTTTTATGGTTTTATTAATGTCACCCTAGCGGGGGGGGGGGGGGGGGAATCAGTATTTTTTTTTTTACTCAGTCATTGCTTTTACAGGCATGATGGCAATCATTTCTCATTCTCTCTGGCTGCATTTTTGCAGCCTTACAGAGACACTGTGATAGCTGTGATTGAGCACAGCTATCACAAGGTACAGGGCTGTTATGAATGGCCCTATACTATGTGATATCTGTGATCGAGATCACACAGTAGTAAACAATGATGTCAGGAGATGACATATACTATACATATACTTAGTTACAGTGATCACTTGGTATCAGACCTGCCCACAGCAGCCTGGTACACCGTTCAGTGTTTCACTGTGCACGGTGGACACAGCAGGCACAGATCACTCACAAACAACAGAGGTACTTAAAATCTTTAACATTTACAGGTACTTCCACCCGGATTGGTGCTCCGCCTGTCTGGCCATTTATGTGCTATGGCCAGGCCGTAATCAGTTAAAGGGATAACATATGGGGAAATGTGCATGTTTTGCAGAGATATACTTTATTTTATTTCTTCTTTTAATGTTGCCAAGGGATACTCTTTAGGCTCTGCTCACACATACCACAGTACCTGGTACCTGGTTGGTCGCGTCACAGACATATAGAAAAAAATTGCTTTATATGTGTCCTGTTCACACCACAACGCTGATGTCATGTGCAGTGTAATGCATTGTCTTAAAATGCTACATATATATATTTTAAAAGCATATCAACACAATGTAAATCTATTGAGGGAAAAAAGAAAAACTCCCTACAACCCAATTTAGTAAAAACAAAAATGAAACATAAAGGATTCAATGCTCGCACCTGTTGCATAAATACATTGATTAGAGAACATCTGAGTATTTTGTTCTGTGTATTAAATATTCAGTGGCATATGACAAGCTAACATTTTACATTGTCTGTGGAAAGTCTGCTATGTAATTCACTTTTCTTTCACCCAGCCTTTTAGAGGAGCTCACATCTGTTCTCTGCTTACAGCGTCTGCACAGTGACAGTTTGTACAGCTGTAAAATTGCTGTTTTATGTTAAGTCTGAAAATCTCCAACTAAATGTAAAACGACACTGTGCATATTGTACTCAATGTGATTTGTGACTCAGCATCTTTAATATCACTACTAACACAAATATCAAAAGTGGCTTGCTCATTTATCAAATATTGCACAGTGTTGGGAAAAGGGGAAGTAGAAGGTTTTGTCATATGTCAGCTTATAATTATTTTTTTATACATTATCAGCTATAAAAATAAAAAGCTTATTCAGTAAAAAGGAGCTAATGATGCTCAAAGTGTGTTTTTCTACGCTCTTGCAACAGAACATTTTTAAAAAGATTATTTTGGAGAAGTGCCAATTTAGAGCCATTTTTGTGTGTTTTTTATGGGTTTTTTTTAGAGGGGTTTTAATCAATCTAAACCCCAACTTGATAACATTTGGGGCTCATTCACAGGGCTGCTGTTAGAAACAATTGGGGTCCCATACAAACAACCTGACACGGGGACCCATACAGCCAATGATTCAGTTATGAATGAACACAGTGAGTCATCAGTACCGATCACTCATTGTGTTCATTCAGGAAACGAAGGGGCTGGTAAATATGACATATTTACCTAACTCTTCGCCCACTCTCAACCTTAAAGGATCCTATTGTGTGCTTGCAGCTGCCAGCGGGAAGAAGAGGAGGAAAGCCAGAAGTGCTGCGGGGGTAGGGGGGCCTGGGCAGCACAAGGAAAAGTATGGTGCACAGGGAAGGCGATCGGTGTGTCGGGGGAAATTACTGGAACCGATCCTTTGATCCCCCCGGGCTAGCAGGAGGGCCCAGGCAGCAGAATGAATTGGATGTGGGCAGGGAGGGTTATTGATGCAGCAGGGAAGCAATACTGGAACTGATCCCCTATATGGCTCTCTCTGCAGTAGCTGAAAGCTAGCGCAAAGGAGAGAAGAAGAAGCTAGTTTTCAGCTGCTGCAGAAAGAGCCATACAGGGGATCAGTTCCAGTAATTGCCTCCCTGCTGCACCGATCACCCTCCCTGCCCACATCCAATTCACTCTGCTACCTGGGCCCACTGCTAGCCCTGGCCCCATACATACTGGTGGCAGTCCCTTATCTATGGCTCTGCCCATTCACATCATATGCCACTAGTTGCATTGGGAATTAGCATTTTTGCATTTTTGGGCAGTGAGTTGCAACACACTAAACTGCATTGCAATGGGTGATTTTGCGACATTCCAATAAAGTTAAAGTAAAATTCCCACCTAACACTATGTTTGAAAATGTCCCCTCCCCTTCTGCTACCTATGCTTCCTAACCTGTTTGAAAAAGATGTGTATACTTACCCTGCTTCGGTCCAGTCATGTGATTCCCTGTGTTAGTAAGCAGCAGCTGTAGGGCAGAAGAGGGAGAGCTTGGCAACAGGGAATTCTGGGAATTGTGATGTCACTCATAGGGCTGGATTTACTGAAGCCAAATAGACTGTGTAGATTGTAAGTGAATTTGCTCCAGAGCTTAGCAAATGAGCTAAAGCTTCATTTTATAAAGAATATCCAATCACACGCAAGGAAAATAAAAAAGCAGCATATTTGCTTGCATATGATTGGATGCTGAAAGTCAGCAGAGCTTCCCCTCATTTACTAAACTTTGGAGCAACTGTACTTGCAAGGTGCACAGTCTATTTACCTTTAGTAAAACCACCCTAAAGTCTCCCATGTCCCAGCCATTGTTGCCACTCCTTCCTCCTTCCCTGCAGCTACCACTCACTGACACTGTGAAGATAGAGCTGCAGATAACGTGATCAGACCAAAGCAGACTGAAAAAGGGTAAAGTATGCATGTATACTTTTTTACATAGGCAGCATAGGTAGCGGGGAGGGGGGGAGCATTTTAAACATAGGTAGCATTATGCAAGAATTCTACTTGAAAGAAAAGAAGGTGCACACTGCAACGCCCTGTAACAACCAGGCTCGGATTGATTATAGGGCACACCGGGCATTTGCCTGGTGGGCCAGGACCGCCGGGGCGCATGTCTCAGGGTCAGTCCTAGCTGCTGCCCTGATTCAATCACCGGCACCCGCATCATCCCATACTGCTAGTCAAACAGAGCTGGGGAATCTTCCTCTAGGCTCTTTCTTAACTCTGATGTGCCCCTTGAGAAGAGATGATGAGGAGCCTTGAAGGATGGACATCTATACACAGTCTGAGAGCTGTGTATGAAGTAAATGGCAGTGGGCTTTGATCAATGACAGAAGAGTAAAGGAGAGAAGGTATGGAAGGATGTGGAGGGGAACGATCGTAGAGAGGTAGAGAGGCATTGATAGAAAAGAATGATAGTGACCAGAGAGCAAAATGGTGGTGGATAGAAGGGGAGCAGAATGATTCAGGGAGGAGCGTGGTGAGGATGAAGGTAAAGGAGAATGTTCAGGGTGCAGATTATGCATTTATAAAGCAGAAGGATCACAAAAGTAGAGAAGAGTTACAGAGGGAGTGAGAGTGCCTGTGAATGGAAAAGGGGGGGGGGTATATTTTTATTTTTTTATGGCATTGGTACAGAATAGGGGGGGGTGAATAGGATCTGTGCTGGGGTGGGGTGGGGTGGGGTGCAGGTGGATTTGTGCAAGAAGGAGGGGTTAGGGGGTTGAAAGATTTATGCTGGGAGGGGAGATACTGGGGGGAGGGGTGTTTAGGGGAGAAGAGGACTTGTATCAGAGGGGTGATTTGGGGGATTTACATTATTCTAATGATTGATAAATTACAGTGACTAAAGCAGAGTAAATATAACTAAAAGACATGGAGAAACTGATAATTGTCATTATTTGTAATTTGGTTTAACAAAATAAAAAAAGACAAAAATAAAAATCGCTCAGTCTAAAATGTCTGGGCCTATTTTTTGTCCCAGTTCGGGCCTGGTAACACCACATCATCCCTAACACAATGCACAACAGCAGACACATATTATACAAAGTATAAAGTGCATACACTGGTATGAATGGGCCCTAAGGGTGTTAAAGCACTGTGTATCATAAACAATGGTCATATTATTTCTTTTTACAAAATAACCTTTTTTTGCATTCCAGTATTGCTGATTTCCTTATGCCTCCTTGCAGCCACTTCCTATCTACATGTACACACTCCAGTGAAAGCTGAATGTCAGTCCTTATAATCAACTTGGTGATGGTGCTTTAAAATGAGCACTGACATGGCCACTTATAGTCTCCATGACCAGCACATGTCACAAACTGACAATGCTAGAGAGCAATAGGGTAAAACAGGGACAGGACTTTTAGTGTGTGACAGGCAAAACTTTTTTCTTAGTTTTTGAGTGTGAAAGTGAGAATGTCTGTCACATTTCTATTGCTGTCCTGATTTCCATCAGGAAGATCTTCCTACATTTCTGGTCCCCAGAGAAATAATAGGGAGTAAAAATCTCTTCAAAATGATGGGAAATCCCGAAGGACAGCTGTCACAGGAAAAGGTGTCCCCTTTGGCAGATATCCCTTCTACACCTGTTACAGTGGTAATTGAAAAATTGTGAACATCTTCTCACTTTCTCTACAGGTAACAAGTGTCCCAAGAACCAACAGCGAGGCTTTGGGACACTGGTTGCAATAAAAAGTTGGCAGAAGTTCTCACTGTTTGGGACTTCATGTAAAACTAGAAAAACATTTTGTCTGAAGGTATGCTCAGGCCTGGTTAGCACTACTCAGCAATTTTTTATTTTTTTTACAAATATAAAGCCCCATACACACTATCAGATTTTCTGCTGATTTTTTCCTTCAGATTTACCAAAACCATATAATATGAGGTCAAACCTTAGGAGTTTCAATTTGTTTGCAATCAAGCAGGCCCTTGCACTACATGGTTTTGGTAAATCTGAAGACAAAAATCAGCAGAAAATCTGATAGTGTGTATGGGGCTTTAGAATCAATTTTTTTGAGTCACAGGACCACCAAGACTACATCAGTGCTGTGTCCTGTCTGGGCTGTCACTAAGGACTCATTCACACAAGCGTTCTTCTCTGAAGAGCAATTCACGTTTGGATGGCTCTTCAGAAAGCATTGACGGGCAGTGAGGAGGCGTTGTATCATCCCCTCACCTCCTGCTTTAACCCCTTAAATCCCACACTAGTGTGCCACAACCATGTGCAATGATTGCTCTTCAACAGGCATTTGACAGAAGATGAGGAGGCATTGTATTGCCTCCTTACCTCCTGAAATAACCCTTTGTAATTAATCAATGCCTTTCACTTGCTGATATCTGGTAAGCAGATTTTGATTCTCACGTGGTGTGGTGTGCTTCCCTGTACACACTGAAAACTGGTGAAAGGGTTATCATCTTTTCCTATTTTAATACTTCAAAGACTGTTGCTTTTTATTAGCGCCGCATGTGGACATTTTATATTTTTTTATTTACTTATCAACAAATAGTGCTGGCTGCTTTCCTCCTTAAATATTAGTACCTTTTTCAGTAGCGTAGATACCTACCTGTTTGTATTTTTTTACTTTATGGAAGAGTGGCAAAAAGAAAGCCATTGTTAAAACAAAGCCATAAGTCCTATTTGCAGCTTGCAATTAGCCATGTGGGGGACACAGCAAACATGGCACTTTGGTCAGATGAGACCAAAATTTAACTTTTGGGCCTAAAAGCAAAATGCTATGTGTGGCAGAAAACTAACATTGCCCATCACCCTGAACACACCATCCCCACCGCAAAACATGGTGGTGGCAACATCATGTTGTGGGTATGCTTTTCTTCAGCAGGGACAGGGAAGCTGGTCTGATTTGATGGGAAGATGGATGAAGCCAAATACAGGGCGATCTTAGCAGAAAACCTGTTAGAGTCTGCAAAAGATCTGAGACTGGGGCGGAGGTTCACCTTCCAGCAGGACATCGACCCTAAAGATACAGCCAGAGCTACAATGGGATTGTTTAGATCAAAGCATATTCATGTATTAGAATGGCCCAGTCAAAGTCCAGACCAAAATCCAATTGAGAATCCGTGGCAAGACTTGAAAATTGTTGTTCACAGACGCTCTTCATCCAATCTGACAGAGCTTGAGATATTTTGCAAAGAAGAATGGGCGAAAATTTCACTCTCTAAATGTGCAAAGCTGGTTGAGAGACATCCCCAAAAAGACTTGCAGCTGTAATTGCAGCGAAAGGTGGTTCTACAAATGAATACAAATGCACGCCACACTTTTCAGATATTTATTTGTAAAACATTTTGAAATTTTCCTTCCAGTTTACAATTATTTGCCACTTTGTGTTGGTCTATCCCATAAAATCCCAATAAAATAAATGTACGTTTTTGGTTGTAACATGACAAAATGTGGAAAATGTCAATGGGTATGAATACTTTTTCAAGGCATTGTATGTATTTCTCTATGTGTCTGTGTACTGTATTTATGGGGGAGCGGTGACAGAAAGTGTGTTAGGACTACAGAACAGCTCCCCCTTCCCTCATCTACATAAATTACAGGGAATGTTTTCTGTAATTCACAGATAACTAAAGCATCAGCTCACCACAGAAAATAACAAGCCCACTTGTTTTATGGTAAGAACAATTGGTATTTTAATGCATTTATTGAACTGATATAACATAATGCTTTCAATTGCATACTTTACAAGGCAGCAAATAAAAGAAGTTCATTGTTAGGATTTACAGTATATACACTTTAGGTAATATATGCAAAAAAGTACAATTATAAAGGCATTCAAGCACACAAGTAAGTGGGATTTTTTATTTTTTGGAAAGTAGAGAAGTGGTAATACCAACAGCTCATAGAAAACAATCAATAAATGCAAATCATTAATGTAACATTAAGATACGATCAAGAAGGATTTGTGTAACAATGCTGATTCTCACAGGTCTTCAATTGTATAAATGCTGAATTACAGTACAAACGCTCACACAATCTGCATAAATGTCACCGTGGGTGCACATTGGGACTCGTGTTTTTTAGTTATGTATTTATTTTAATGTTATGATCATATTTTAATTTTTTATTTTGCATTTTTCTTTTCGTTAGGGGGGGATCAGGTGAGATTTCCTTATGTGCTTGTAATTGTGATTTGTTACTCACTGCTGTCAGCAAGCAGTGGACCATTATTGCAGCAATTGGTTACTGGGAGCGGGGGCAGCTGTTCCAAGATACATGCTGGAACTCATGGGAAATCCCAATTAGATACAGCATAGTAATATAGAGTACTCTGGAGCAGGTTTGCAAATTCATCATTTAATCCCACAAAACCCACCTGCAGTTACAAGTGATTAAAGCGGAACTGAACCTAAAAAATTAAAAATGTCTGACAGGTTGGGTTTCTATGACAGGAGAGAACTTATAGGTATGCATGCGCAGCTCAGTGCACATTTACAACACTGTGCTGTAATGATTTGCCTCCCGTGAACATGTGCCGGAGTGACATCATCATGGCTCAGCCATTCAAACGGCCTAACAGACCGAACCCAGAGGGAAGACTGGGAGAAGATGACAGCGCCCATGACCAGCAGGAGCGCTGACAGTGCAGTACTGGAAGAGATTGTTTGATGGGTAAGTCTGTCATAATGTTCTAATATGGTGTGCATACTAGCACATTATGGCTAACGGCTCCTGGGACCCATTTAAAAAAAATATATAGAATTTAGTTCCATTTTAACAAAGTAACTTCACTGAAAGCAGAATTCTGTTTGGTTGCTGTTTAATGCATCTAAATAAGACTGTAAAAGATTGTATAAGTGTAAATTAAAAACAAAACCTATTGCTGTAGCCGTTACTGTATAATTTATAGAAACAATGGCCTAATTCCTGTGCGTCATATTCTTCCATATTTCAAATGATCTACATCAGTCAGGTAACACAGTGGCTAAGTGGTTAGCACTTCCACCTAGCAGCAGTAGGGTTGTTGGTTTGAATCCCAGCCAGGGTACTACCTGCCCAGAGTTTCTCCCTGTGCCAGCTAGGTTTGCTCCTCCTCCGCCCACAACCCCCAGCATGCAGCCAATGCTGGGGTTGAGTAGGTGGGAATTTTGAAGCAGTGCTTCTGCGGTCACTGCCTGAACCTCTGGGTGAGTGAACAACTGAACTCTCCCCTCTCTCTCTTTCTTTCATCTAATCCTTCCTTCCACATAATATACTGATACTTCCATGTGCTATAGTGATCCCTCCTGCTTTCCAAATACCATAGTGATTCTTCCTGCCTTCCATGTATCATAGTGATCCTTCCATGAGCCATAGTGTTCCTTTTTTCCTGCCTTTCATGTACCATAGTGATCCTTCCTGACTTCCGTGTACTATAGTGAGCCTCCCTGCCTTCCATGTGTGATAGTGATCCTTCCTTCTTGCCTTGCATGTACCATAGCAATCATTCCTGTCTTCGATGTGCCATAGTGACTCTTCCTGTCTTCCATGTGCCATAGTGATTCTTCCTGCCTTCCATGTGTCATAGTGATCTTTCCTATCTTCCATGTGCCATAGTGATCCTTGCTGACTTCCATGTGCCATAATGAGCCTCCCTGCCTTCCATGTGTCATAGTGATCCTTCCTTTTTGCCTTCCGTGTACCATAGTGATTCTTTCTGCCTTCCATGTGTCATAGTGATGGTTCATTCCTGCCTTTCATTTGCCAAAGTGATCCTTCCGTCCTGCCTTCTATGTGCCATAGCCCATAGTTATCCTTCCTGCCCTCCATGTGCCATAGTGAACCTTCCTGCCCTCCACATGCCATAGTGATCCTTCCTTCCTTTCTTCCATGTGCCATAGTGATCCTTCCTGCCTTCCGTGTCCCATAATGATCCTTCCTGCCCTCCATGTGTCATAGTGATCCTTCCTTCTTGCCTTCCATGTACCATAGTGATTCTGCATAGTGATCCTTCCTGCCTTCCATGTGTCATAGTGATCGTTCATTCCTGCCTTTCATTTGCCAAAGTGATCCTTCCGTCCTGCCTTCCATGTGCCATAGCCCATAGTTATCCTTCCTGCCCTCCATGTGCCATAGTGATCCTTCTTGCCCTCCACATGCCATAGTGATCCTTCCTTCTTTCCTTTCTTCCATGTGCCATAGTGATCCTTCCTGCCCTCCATGTGCCATAGTGATCCTTCCTTCCTGTCTTCCATGTGTCATACTGATCTTTCGTGCCCTCCATGTGCCATAGTGATCCTTCCTGCCTTCCATGTACCATAATAATCCTTCCTGCCTTTCATGTAAGAACCGGAAGTGAAGTCAGAGGTTGTTCCAGTTCTCCAAGGGCATAGAGCCAAGGGGGGCCATCTTGCCCTCACTCGACTTCCTGCTCGGCAATCGGATCACATCCAGGCATTACCGATGGCTCCAGTAAGCCCAGAAACGAACGGGAGGGGGGTACCTCCCCCGTCACTTCTAAAAGTGAGCCCGTGGGAAATGCGCCCACTGGACCATTTTTTCAAATATAATCTTTATTAACACCCACAGCGGGTGAGATCATGTCAATACAGCAAAAAATAAAAATATAACCTACAAGTTACAGCTAAGATATAACCTCATTCATTAAATATGTGTTGGCACAGATCCACAAAGTCATTTATAGAGCCAGACCCCGACCAGCACCACCTCTTATTAACTTCTAAAAGAGGTGTATCAAAGGAATTCAAGTAGCACACCTGACATCACTCGTTTCCTTTTTCCTATTTCCAATCAAATAGCAAAGATAACAACAAAACAAACAAACAACAACAACAACAACAACAAAAAAAGGGGGGCGAGAGGGGAAAGTGTAGAAGAGAGGGGAGGGGGGTTGGGTATTTTTGGTTCCGGATAGCTAAGGCATATAAAAGGTAGTATTCAAGTATGGCTCTCCTGTCCAAGGAGGGCCACCCCCTCCGCGGACAGGATAAACTGTTTCCAGGTGCTCCAAGTCGTAGAATATTTATCCTTTTGATGTTGCTCAGCCGCTAGCAAGTCCTCCATTCCACTAATGTCTGCCACCTTACGCATCCAATCAGCCGCCACTGGACCATTTTTATCCAATGTGGAATCACCCATAGTAAAAAATTATACTCAGGTTATGGCAGCTAGCTGCTGTCATAAGGGCCAGTTCACACCACCCGCAGTCCAGTGTGTTTTTTTCTGCATCAAAAATGCATAGAAAGTAGGTTATATGGTTTCCAAGTGCATAGTCCACTCCAGTGCAGTCAGTTCCAGGGCTTTCCAGTTCCATAAAAAAAAGTAGAACCTGCTGCATTTTTCCTGCACTGTAACGCAGTAAGGGTCAGTTCACACTATAGAAACGCAGTTCGGGTGTGCTTTTTTATGCATTTTTTACATGTTTTTGATGCGTTTTGGTGTGTTTTTGATGCATTCCAGTGCTTTTTTTTCTCCCACTTTTTTCTTCACCTTAAATAAGGACGTGTGTGTTTCAGTGCATATTTGGTGCATTTAGGTGTGTTCTGGTGCGTTTTTGATGATTTTTACTTCCAGTATAGTTCAATGCAGAAAAAATGCAGCATGTTCTACTTTTTTTCCTGGAACTGGAACGCACTGAAACTG
Source organism: Lithobates clamitans (assembly GCA_037952925.1). NCBI lineage: Eukaryota > Metazoa > Chordata > Amphibia > Anura > Ranidae > Lithobates > Lithobates clamitans. The sequence goes on from JBBGZY010000714.1 coordinate 1,218,318, forward strand.
ACCGCACTGGTGTAAAATATGCCATTGAAAACCATATGACCTACTATCCATGCATTTTTGATGCAGAAAAAAAACGCACTGGACTGCATGTGGTGTAAACTGGCCTTAAAACGCATCAAAAATGCACTGGAATGCACTGGAACACATTACAAATGCATCAAAAATGCACCGAACCCCAATACAGTGAAAAAAACAGGAAAAAAGAAGAAAAAAAGCATCTGGAATGCTTCCGGAAACGCATCGAAAATGCACCAGAACACGCCAAAACACGTTAAAAATGTGCATGCAAAAATGCATCCGGAATGGATCCGAGTGCGTTTTTGTGGTGTGAACCCGCACTAACACCATTATTAAATGTCAAAGTAATGACGCATTTTTACTATGGGCTGGTCAGCAAGTGGACAAACATGACAGGTTTCAGACGTCTACTTTACCTAGCAGGGGTAAGCGGCGCCAGTGGCTCCACATATTGTTTGACAAAGGTGTGTCTGGACTAACTGAAATAACAAATTACCAATTAACCAAGGAAAGCAAATATGTCTATATTCTGGCTGTGCTATTGTTATTTCATGAATTATGAAATTTGCTGTTTTGTCTTTGAATCTTGGCTGCTAACCAGTCTAACAGAAATGTGGATTCCACTAATGTACAGTTGTACATAAGTTTACATACCCTGGCAGAATTTATGATTTCTTGGCTATTTTTCAGAGAATATGAATGATAATACAAAAAAATTTCTTTCACTCATGGTTAGTGTTTGGCTGAAGCCATTTATTGTCAATCACCTGTGTTTACTCTTTTTAAATCATAATGACAACAGAAACTACAGAAATTACCCTGATGATTTTGGTCTGATTACATGCACACAAGTTGACACAAAGGGGTTTGAATGGCTATTAAAGGTAACCATCCTCACCTGTGATCTGTTTGCTTGTAATTAGTGTGTGTATAAAAGGTCAATGCGTTTCTGGAATCCTGACAGACACTTGCATCTTTCATTCAGTGCTGCACTGACGTTTCTGGATTCTGAGTCAAGGGGAAAGCAAAAGAATTGTTAAAGGATCTGTGGGAAAAGGTAGTTGAACTTCAAACTCTAATCAAGAAGTGGGGTTCTTGGACTCACGCTCATGCTGTGACACATTTTAATGTTCTGATCACTAGAAGCTGGAGAGGGTAGCTGGTGCTTATCTCACCCCCTCTTCTCATCTTGCATTTCCCCTCTCCCCCCCCCCCCTTTCTCCCTCCCCCCTCTCCCCCTTTTTTTCTTTGTCTTTTTCTCTTCCCCTCAAGTATATTATTTTCTCTTCTTTTATTTTTCTCTCTTATCTCCCTCTTTAAGGATATGTTCTCCTAAACATTGTTACCCCATCTGAAAATAAGCTCACTACTTAGAGATGTTTAGACATGTTCCATTATGTCCATATATGTTTAGACATGTTCCATTATGAATTATACAAGTGTTATTATTCTAGGCTCATAGAGCAATTGATGTATATGCCAAGTTTGTATATTCTCAATAAAATGTTTATGCAAAAAAAAAAAAGTGGGGTTCTGTTGAAACCAAACCACGGTCAGGTAGACCAACTCAAATTTCAGACACAACTGCCAGGAAAATTGTTCGGGATGCAAAGAAAGCCCACAAATAACTTCAGGTGAAATACAGGACTCTCTGAGAATATGTGGTGTGGCTGTTTCAAGATGCACGATAAGGAGGCACTTGAAGAAATATGGGCTGCATGGTCACATCTCCAGAAGAAAGCCATTACTACACAAATGCCACAAAGTATCCCGCTTATAATACGCCAAACAGCACAGAGATAAGCCTCAAACCTTCTGGCACAAAGTCATTTGGAGTGATGAGATCAAAATTGAGCTTTTTGGCCACAACCATAAACGCTACATTTGGAGAAGAGTCAACAAGGCCTATGATAAAAGGTACACATTCCTACTGTGAAACATGGAGGTGGATCGCTGATGTTTTGGGGATGTGTAAGCTACAAAGGCACAGGAAATTTGGTCAAAATAGATGGCAAGATGAATGCAGTATGTTATCAAAAAATACTGGAGGAACATTTGCATTCATCAGCCAGGAAGCTGCGCATGGGACGTACTTGGACATTCCAACATGACAATGATCCAAAACACAAGGCCAAGTCGATCTGTCATTGGCTACAGCAGTATAAAGTGAAGGTTTTGGCGTGGCTATCTCAGTCTCCTGACCTCAATATCATTGAGCCACTTTGGGGAGATCTTAAACGTGCAGTTCATTCAAGACACCCCAAGAATTTACAGGAACTGGAGGCTTTTTGCCAAGAGGATTGAGCAGCTTCACCATCTGAGAAGATAAAGAGCCTCATCCACAAATACCACAAAAAACTTCAAGCTGTCATTGATGTTAAAGGGGGGGCAATATACAATATTAAGAACTGGGGTATGTAAACTTTTAAGCAGGGTAATTTGTGTAGTTTCTGTTGTCATTATGATTTAAAAAGAGTAAACACAGTTGATTGATAATAAATGGCTTCAGCACTAACACTAACCATGAGTGAAAGAAATGTTTTTGTGTTACATAGTTACATAGTAGGTGAGGTTGAAAAAAGACACAAGTCCATCAAGTCCAACCTATGTGTGTGATTATATGTCAGTATTACCTTGTATATCCCTGTATGTGGTGGTCGTTCTGGTGCTTATCTAATAGTTTTTTGAAACTATCGATGCCCCCCCCCCCCCCCCCCCCGCTGAGACCACCACCTGTGGAAAGGAATTCCACATCCTTGCCGCTCTTACAGTAAATAACCCTCTACGTAGTTTATGGTTAAACCTATTTTCTTTTCATTTAAAGTCCCACCTTCCCCAATTTTTTCGTTTAAACCTATTTTCTTCTCATTTTAATGAGTGGCCACGTGTCTTGTTAAACTCCCTTCAGCAAAAAAGTTTTATCCCTATTGTAGGGTCACCAGTACGGTATTTGTAAATTGAAATCATATCCCCTCTCAAGCGTCTCTTCTCCAGAGAGAATACATTCAGTGCTCACAACCTTTCCTCATAACTAATATCCTCCAGACCCTTTATTAGCTTTGTTGCCCTTCTTTGTACTCACTCCATTTCCAGTACATCCTTCCTGAGGACTGGTGCCCAGAAGTGGACAGCATACTCTAGGTGCGGCCGGACCAGAGTCTTGTGGAATGGGAGAATTATCGCTTTATTTCTGGAGTTAATCCTCTTTTTTTAATGCATGCCAATATTCTGTTTCCTTTGTTAGCAGCAGCTTGGCATTGCATGCCATTGCTGAGCCTATCATCTACTAGGAACCCCAGGTCCTTTTCCATCCTAGATTCCCCCAGAGGTTCTCCCCCTAGTATATAGATTGCATTCATATTTTTGCCACCTAAATGCATTATTTTACATTTTTCTACATTACACCTAATTTGCCATGTATTTGCCCACATCATTAATTTGTTAAGATATTCTTGCAAGGTTTCCACATCCTGTGGAGAAGTTATTGCCCTGCTTAGCTTAGTATCGTCCGCAAATACAGAGATTGAACTGTTTACCCCATCCTCAAGGTCATTTATGAACAAATTAAATAGGATTGGTCCCAGCACAGAACCCTGTGGGACCTCACTACCCACCCCTGACCATTCCGAGTATTTCCCACTTATCACCACCCTCTGAACTCGCCCTTGTAGCCAGGTTATAATGCATGTACTACTCACCCTATGGTCCATACCAAGGGACCTTATTTTGTACAGTAAACGTTTATGGGAAACTGTGTCAAATGCTTTTGCAAAATCCAAAAACACCACATCTATGGGCCTTCCTTTATCTAGATGGCAACTCACCTACTCATAGAAGGTTAATAGATTGGTTTGGCAAGAATGATTCTTCATGAATCCATGCTGATTACTGTTAATGATACCATTCTCATTACTAAAATCTTGTATATAGTGCCTTATGATCCCCTCCAAGAGCTTGCATATTATTGATGTTAGGCTAACTGGTCTGTAATTCCAAGGGATGCATTTTGGCCCCTTTTTAAATATTGGTGTTACATTTGCTTTTTTTTCCAATCTGCTGGTACCATTCTAGTCAGTAGACTGTCAGTAAAAATTAGGAACAATGGTCATTCATATTCTCTGAAAAATGGCCAAGTAATCATAAATTCTGCCAGGCTATGTAAACCTTTGAGCACAACTATATTTATGACCCAATGCCTGTTAATTCTCTAGTCATTCGATTTGTGAATCGGACAGTTTTACCTAGTTTTTACCTAGACTGGAGAGGTCTGTGTGTCCAATCAAAGAAATGATAAGAAAGTTCTGGCATTAGTAAACAGTTGTGTATTGCACCAGGTGGCTTCCTGGGGAGATGTAAAAGGAGACCACTGTCATTGATGAATTCTGAACATGGTTGCCACACACACAGCTTTGTGAGGGTTCAGTCCGTGTTAAGATGGGGGCTACCACTGGAAATCATTACCGACAATGGGCCACATTTTATTTAAAAACAGATTACGTTTTTTCTTAATCCAAAGGGAATAAAGCATGTCTAAACAACATGATATCATCCACAGGCCAGTGGAGATATGGAACATTTAAACCAGTTTTATAAATTGCCTTACAACGCATATGCACAAGGGACTCCTCTTCAGCAAATCTAAAATTATTATTCTACAACACTACAGGTCAGTTCCTCATAGCACCACTGAGGAATCACATGCAAAACTGATGATAGGTTAATATCTATGAACCCCACCCACAAGTTTAAAGCCACCAAATGGGGATGCAGAACCCTGAAACCTGTGAGCTAGAGTGAAGCGGTATCAGATCAAAGCAAAAACTTACAGTAATGCAAAAGAAAACGCCAAGACAACAACTATCATTCCTGGCCATTGGGTGAAGATAAGGAAGCCATCAACCAAGTCAAAGTTGAATCCAGTCTATCTAATCCTGTGTGAATCCACACTCAGTTGGGACCAGTACCTACAATTTGGAGGATGGATCAACTTAACATGTGAACAGGTTAGTACCAGTTCAAGATCCTTTGGTTGGGCAGGACACTACTTCTAATACCGCATACACACGACTGGACTTTACGGCATACTTTGCCCGGCAGACTTTTCGATGGACTTTCCGAATGAACAGACTTGGCTACACACGATCAACCAAAGTCCGACGGATTCGTACGTGATGACATACGACCGGACTAAAACGAGGAAGTTCATAGCCAGTAGCCAATAGCTGCCCTAGCGACGGTTTTTGTCCGTCGGACTAGCATACAGACGAGCAGACTTTTCGACCGGACTCGAGTCCGTCGGATAGATTTAAAACATGTTTCAAATCTAAGTCCGTCAAACTTTTGAGAAAACAAAGCCCACTGGAGCCCACACACGATCTAATTGTCCGACGAAATCCGGTACGCCGGACCGAGTATGCTGTAAAGTCCGATCGTGTGTACGCAGCATTAGGCTTAATTCACACCTATGCGTTTTTAGTGCTTTTTGAAGATTTGCACTACAGTCCATATAACATGGTTTCTTATGGAACACGTTCTGTAGTGCAAATCTGCAAAATGGAAAAAGCACAACAAATGCATAGTTGTGACTCAGGTCTAACTGGCTTACTTAGGATGATGCGTCTAGTCCTACCACAAAGCCATAAACATCTGGAAGTCCAGATAACAACTTTCACCCTAATGAACTGGAGGGTGGAACTCAGAAAGCACTAAAACTTTACCTAGGCACCTGACTTTGTATTTTATAATTGGATGGTGACCTGTTAACAATTTCTCTGCATTGCTGAGATACAACATAGGTGACAGTACACTTTCCTGGTACCTTTGCCACCTGCCTGCCCACTGTACATGGCACTGAATCAGCAGGGTGATTATGTTAATAAATTATCCTGTGAGCTGAAAGGTGACAGAGGAAGCTTGAAAGCGAAATGGACAAAAAAATGTTGTCACTTGCCTGGCTACATAGCATGGTATAAGTTTGTGATTTACAAGAAAATTCCCCAAAAATCTTTTTTTTGTTGAAGGTGTGACCTTTTCTGTGCATAATATACACATTTGCAGCCGTGTTAAGGAATGCAGCAGACAGTGTGTCTTTTACCTATAGGGTCCTTATCTGTATTTAGTTTACATATTTTAACAACCTAACCACTTTTACTTTTATATATATTTTTTTATAATTACTATTATATATTTTTTTTAGCAGAGACCCTAGGGAATAAAATGGCTATCACTGAAATTTTTTGTCACACGGTATTTGCGCAGCGGTTTTTCATTTTTTTGGAAAAAATACACCAATACACCAATACAAAATAAATTAATAAAAAAGAAAAACACAATATATACCCCCATTTTTTGTATAATATGAAAGATACTGAGTAAACAGATACGGAACATGTTACACTTTAAAATTCTGCACGCTCGTGGAATGGCAACAAACTACAATTCTTACAAATCTCCATAGGTGATGCTTTAAATGCCTTTACAGGTTACCTGTTTAGAGTAACAGAGGAGGTTTAGCACTATAATTATTGCTCTCGCTCTAATGTTCATGGCGATACCTCACATGTGTAGTGTGAACACCATGTACATATGCGTACATGACTTACGGTTGCATTCACTTCTGCACGGAGGGATGGGGGAGCTTTTATTTTTATTATTTATTTATTTTATTTTTTTATTTTTACACTGTCCCTTTTATTTATTTATTTTCATTTTTTTTATCAATTTTATTCTTATTACAAGGAATGTAAACATTGTAATAGAAATAAGGATGACAGGTCCTCTTTATGGTGTGATCTGGGGTCAAAAAGACCCAAAATCTCTTCTTTACCTTTAAAAGCAATAGATACATTTTTTTTTTTTTTTTTATGTTTTGCGTTAAAAAACACCCATCCTTTAAGGAGATAGATGCAATCAGAGATAATGTAGTCTCTCACTGCCTCTGTGACCAGCCAACTGCACTCATCATTTCTCGGGAGTGCCAGTGGAAACGGTAAGCCAGAGAAACACAATCAAGTTGCGGGAGAGAGGATGTCCCCTCCCAGCACTTCGGAAAGCCATCTAATGAGCTGCTCGGATTGCTTTCATGACAAAGGCAACCGCTGGCTGAAAAAGATAATACCAGGGTTATGGCTGATAGCTTCAGCCATAACCCCGGTAAACCACTTGCAAACCGCAATGTATATATACGTATTGTGGTTGGCAAGTGGTTTATAAGGAATAAGAGTAATAAGACACACAAAACACATAAAGGCCAGTTATAGGCAGACAAAAAAAGAATAGTGTGTAGCAAATACTGTGTGTCATAGGTAGAAATGTACTAATAATGAAATTATGCTTTAAGGAGAACCCATTAACACAAAATATTGGAGTTGAAATTGATGGGTTTTTTTTTTTAAGGTGCCATCCTCAGAACCTTCATTCATATTCTTGTCTCGCTCCTTGGTAAGTCCCTGACCAAGAATAAACATTTACATATCAAGTGTCCAATGTTTTTACCGGATCACAGACTATAAAATAGAACAAAGGCATGGATGTCAGTTTGAATGCCTTCACCTTGACCACCCCAACCAAGTTAATACTGACAGTTAGGTAATTTCTATGCTGACAAATCCCTTGTACATTCATCCCATCGGTGAAACTTGAAAAACTTAGAACGTGAGTGTGTGAGAGTCATGATAGCTTCTCTCTTGTACCAGTCCTTAAATAAAAAAATAATAATCCATCCACGTTCCTGTGTTTTGTCACTTCTTCTAAATGAGGGATTTTCTGCTTGACAGTGTTACAGAGGCAATATATACTTAATCAAACAAGATGAGCAGGGAAATGTTAGAACATATAAAAATTGCATTAAGCAACACAAAGCTACATCATAATATTCATTTACCTGCACAGCTCCGGCAAATAACAACCCCTAAGTTGATAGATGCCCAGTCAGGGTTTGGAGCATGACAGTCTGCACAACTCCTGTTCGATTCATTGAACCAAATCTTTTCAGCTACTTCATAATCAGCTACTGTCTCTGCTATTGATTGTTCTAATGTTTCAATCCAGTCTTGCTTTTCTCTTTCCGAGTCTGCTGTAAAGCTAAAGAAATTAAACTTTTTAAGTGATAGATTTTTTTTTCTAGATTTCATATTAGACACACATTTACTGTATATTGCTTTCCTTACTGCTACTGTATTTAAAGGCAACAGATCTAGGAATATAAGATACTATTATTTAGAAAAGTTATGATAACATTCACAGATATGAATTTAAGAGACCTTGTATTTATATAGAAATTGAGATGTTTTATGTGAAAGCTCATTTATCTTAACCATCATGATCATGCTAAGATAAAGCTGGACTAATATAATATACCGTATATAATATAAACTGGTTTATTTAACTACTTGACCCCAGGCCTATTCTGACACTTCTCACATACTGTAAGTGTAAAAATCAGCCTTTTCTTTGCTAGAAAATTACTTGGAACCCCCAAACATTATTTTTTAAGCTGAGACCCTAGAGCAGGAGAAGGCAACCTTAAAGAGGTGGAGATCTACCTGCACAACATGTGAGAAGTCAAAGATCACCGGGCAGTGTCGCCTCCTCAAACCTGATTTAAACGTCGAATTGCCATACTACCATTTTGCAATTGCATGCATTGCACGGCAATCATGTGTTTACATCAGGTGACAGGCAACATATCGCCTCCTCACAACCTGTCAAACATGCTTGGGTCATTTTTCAGGGGAGCAGCAGTGCCTGCTCCAATTGTGAATGAGCCTTTAGTTGCATGGGGGAAGAGGATTTGTGCTAGGAGGGGGGATTTGTGCTAGAAACTGTGATACAATAGAGGGGGAGGGAATTTGTACTAGAAGGGGATTTTTTTTGGGGGGGGGGATTTCTGCTAGTAGGGATTATTGGGGGTATTTGTGCTAGGAGAGGAAATTGGGGGGGGATTTGTGCTACAAGGTGGGGATTGGGAGAATTTGTGCTAGTGCTAGGAGGGAGAATTTGTGTTAGGAGTAGGAGGGGGGATTTGGAGTGGGGGGAGAGGATTTGTACTTGGAGGGGACATTTGAGGGGTAGAGGTTTTATGTTAGGAGGGGTGATTTTTTTTCGGGGGGGGGGGGGGATTTGTGCTGGCGGGGGGGATTTTAGCATGGGGGCAGATTTGTACTGGGAGGAGAGGGAATTTATGCAATGCAATGGCAGGTCAGCAAGTCCAGACTGTGATCTACCAGTCACCTGTTGCAACCTACTGGTTGCTGACCCCCGCCCTAGAGAATAAAATGGTAAGTGTTGCAACTTTTTATGTCATGAGGTATTTACGCAGCGGTTTTTCTAACGCAGTTTTTTTTGGAAAAAATACTTTCATGAATTTTAGTGCACACAAACAATAAAATAACCCTTTTGTTGGTAAAAATTTAAAGATGATGTTATGCAGAGTTATTAGATATCAAACATGTCAGGTTTTAAAATTGTGTGGAGTGACGACAAACTACTGTACATAAAATTATCCATAGGTGATGCTTTAAAAGCTTTTATAGGTTATCAGTTTTTATTTATACAGGAGGTCTGGTTCTCGCTCGGACGTTCACAGTGATACCTCACATGTGTGGTGCAATTGTTTTTTACATATGCATGTGTGTAAAAAAAGTCCTTTAACAAAGTGCACTGTGGTGCATTGACATGGCGCTTCATTTGCGGGCTTTTAACCCGCCTTGCGGCGCAATCAAAAACGCAGATTAGCTTCCGCCCCTGGAATCAGTGTGATTCTATGGGCAGGAGCATTGCTTTTCAAATCTTGAGGTCACTTCCGGCTTTCGTGAAACAGACGAAAGCCGAAAGTGACGTTGACAGCTCCGTTCTTCGGCCCAAGCAGAGCTGCAGGAGGAAAGTAAGAAAGCACGCTGCTACTCAGCATTAGGGACGGGTTCCGGTCTGGTTTATGTAGCAGCCGCAAGGAGGGTGAGCTCCAGCACAGCACAGCTGCATCTGTCCCTCTCTTCCCCATCCCCCCTCCTGTCTCACACTAACACACAGACTGAAGACACCTCCGAGTGCCTTCCTATACAGGGACAGAGGGGGAGGAGAATGGACACAGCATCAACAGGACATGCTGATCTGAGGTGAGGTCTGAATATGACACTTAGAGGGGAAGGGGGCAAGTTATCAAAGAAAGATACTCACAGTGATTTGGGGGGCTGGAAGAGGATGCTGTATGTGCTAGGGGCCACTTTGGGAGCAGAGAGGATTTGTCCTAGAAGGGGGGTTGAATATAAAATTAGACCCCCATTCTAGCTCAAATTCTCTCTGCTCCCAAAGTGGCCCCTAGCACATACAGCATCCTCTTCCAGCCCCCCAAATCACTGTGAGTATCCTTCTTTGATAACTTGCCCCCCTTCCCCCCTTGTTCTAAGAGATTCTGATTGCTATTAAGACAATCATGGGGTCTGGAATCAGTGGACACAGTGGCTGCGTTTTGATGACCCAGTGGCTGAGTTTTGATGACACAGTGGCTGTGATTGATGACACAGTGGCTGCCTTTTGATGACACAGTGGCTGCATTTTGATGACACAGTGGCTGCGATTGATGACACAGTGGGTGCGTTTTGATGACACAGTGGGTGCGATTGATGACACAGTGGGTGCGATTGATGACACAGTGGGTGCGTTTTGATGACACAGTGGGTGCATTTTGATGACACAGTGGCTGTGTTTTGATGACACAGTGGCTGCGGACTGACGACACAGTGGCTGCATTTTGATGACACAGTGGCTGCGTTTTGATGACACAGTGGCTGCGTTTGATGTTTTTTTTTCAGAATTTTTCAGTTTGTTTGCGCCCCTCCAAAAATTTTGAGCACCAGCCGACCACTGCATGTGTCACCAACACATGCATTCCACCTTTGTGCACGAATATAGGGGATGCGGGGGGTTGCTTTAAAAAATTTTATTTTATTTTTACACTGTATACTTTACACTGAACCACGATTTCTGGCATCACACAATGGGGGAAACAAGATCAGTTCTTCTCACTGTGGTCAGGGAAGCCGATGCCACTGGTGACATCCTTACTGGGCTCCTCAATCTTTTGGGAGAGCCTGGTAAAGGCAGCAGCAGGAGGGGGTGGGACCCTCGCCCTCTGACCTGGTCGAGTAATTCAGCTGCAGTGATACCCGAGATATCATTTTTTTCAGCAGGCGATTCCCTTCACTGTAAAAGCAGAAGCCGCTGAATTACTTTTAAAGGTGCAGGAATCAGCATATCACGCTGATGAAGTCCTGCTCTTTGGGACTATAAAAGCGTGAGAGGGATTGACGTCACCTGCGGCCCTCTCCTCATGCTGACTCCACGTGGTTTTATGTGACAGAACGCTTTTTTGCTGGCACTTAATGGAAGTGCCTTGTATGTAAATGTGATTCTTCCTTCTTATCATAATAAATGCATGCCAGCAGAGAACACTAAATATTTCCTGTTTTATTTGTATATATCGGGATACTGAGACACTGATGACACTTATGCTGCAATCCCATGTATATGAGCCGATGTGGTGATCCAAGTGCTTTGCGCTCTCAAGCGGTATATTGCTACTCTCCAGGATTTTGCCCATAAGGGAAAGCCTTTTTGACTAGGGATGAGCCGAACACCCCCCTGTTCGGTTCGCACCAGAACATGCGAACAGGAAAAAAGTTCGCTCGAACACGCGAACACCGTTAAAGTCTATGGGACACGAACATGAATAATCAAAAGTGCTAATTTTAAAGGCTTATATGCAAGTTATTGTCATAAAAAGTGTTTGGGGACCCGGGTCCTGCCCCAGGGGACATGGATCAATGCAAAAAAAAGTTTTAAAATGGCCGTTTTTTCAGGAGCAGTGATTTTAATAATGCTTAAAGTCAAACAATAAAAGTGTAATATCCCTTTAAATTTTGTACCTGGGGGGTGTCTATAGTATGCCTGTAAAGGGGCGCATGTTTCCCGTGTTTAGAACAGTCTGACAGCAAAATGACATTTCGAAGGAAAAAACCCATTTAAAACTACCCGCGGCTATTGCATTGCCGACAATACACATAGAAGTTCATTGATAAAAACGGCATGGGAATTCCCCATAGGGAAACCCCGAACCAAAATTTAAAAAAAAAAATGACGTGGGAGTCCCCCTAAATTCCATACCAGGCCCTTCAGGTCTGGTATGGATATTAAGGGGAACCCCAGCCAAAATGTAAAAAAAAATGACGTGGGGTTCCCCCTAAATTCCATACCAGACCCTTCAGGTCTGGTAAGGATTTTAAGGGGAACCCCGCGCCAAAAAAAAAAAAAAAAAAAACGGCGTGGGGTCCCCCCAAAAATCCATACCAGACCCTTATCCGAGCACGCAACCTGGCAGGCCGCAGGAAAAGAGGGTGGAGGTCGAGTGCGCCCCCCCTCCTGAACTGTACCAGGCCACATGCCCTCAACATTGGGAGGGTGCTTTGGGGTAGCCCCCCAAAACACCTTGTCCCCATGTTGATGAGGACAAGGGCCTCATCCCCACAACCCTGGCCGGTGGTTGTGGGGGTCTGCGGGCGGGGGGGCTTATTGGAATCTGGAAGCCCCCGTTAACAAGGGGACCCCCAGATCCCGGCCCCCCCTGTGTGAAATGGTAAGGGGCTATTTACCCCTACCATTTCACTAAAAAACTGTCAAAAATGTTAAAAATGACAAGAGACAGTTTTTGACAATTCCTTTATTTAAATGCTTCATCTTTCTTCTATCTTCCTTCATCTTCTTCTTCTTCTGGTTCTTCTGGCTCTTCTGGTTCTTCCTCCGGCGTTCTCATCCAGCATCTCCTCCGCGGCATCTTCTATCTTCTTCTCCTCGGGCCGCTCCCCACCCATGGCATGGGGGGAGGCTCCCGCTCTTCTCTTCATCTTCTTTTTTATCCTCTTCTCTTCTTCCTTTTTCTCTTCTTCTCTTCTTCATTTTCTTCTCCGGGCCGCTCCGCACCCATGCTGGCATGGAGGGAGGCTCCCGCTGTGTGACGGCGTCTCCTCGTCTGACGGTTCTCAAATAACTGGGGGCGGGGCCACCCGGTGACCCCGCCCCCCTCTGACGCACAGTGACTTGACGGGACTTCCCTGTGACATCACGGGAAATGCCACAGGGAAGTCCCGTCATGTCCCGTGCCCCGCCCCCCGTTATTTAAGAACCGTCAGACGAGGAGACGCCGTCACACAGCGGGAGCCTCTCTCCATGCCAGCATGGGTGCGGAGTGGCCCGGAGAAGAAAATGAAGAAGAGAAGAAGAGAAGAAGGAAGAAGAGAAGAGGATGAAGAAGAAGATGAAGAGAAGAGCGGGAGCCTTCCCCCATGCCATGGGTGCGGAGCTGCCCGAGGAGAAGAAGATAGAAGACACCGCGAAGGAGATGCTGGACGAGAACGCCGGAGGAAGAACCAGAAGAGCCAGAAGAACCAGAAGAAGATGAAGGAAGATAGAAGAAAGAAGAAGCATTTAAATAAAGGAATTGTCAAAAACTGTCTCTTGTCATTTTTAACATTTTTGACAGTTTTTTAGTGAAATGGTAGAGGTAAGTACCCCCTTACCATTTCACACAGGGGGGGGCCGGGATCTGGGGGTCCCCTTGTTAAAGGGGGCTTCCAGATTCCGATAAGCCCCCGCCCGCAGACCCCCACAACCACCGACCAGGGTTGAGGGGATGAGGCCCTTGTCCTCATCAACATGGGGACAAGGTGTTTTGGGGGGCTACCCCAAAGCACCCTCCTAATGTTGAGGACATGTGGCCTGGTACAGTTCAGGAGGGGGGGCCGCACTCTCGTCCCCCCCTCTTTTCCTGCGGCCTGCCAGGTTGCGTGCTCGGATAAGGGTCTGGTATGGATTTTTGGGGGGACCCCACGCCATTTTTTTTTGTTTTTTTGGCGCGGGGTTCCCCTTAAAATCCATACCAGACCTGAAGAGTCTGGTATAGATTTTTGGGGGGTCCCCACGCCGTTTTTTTTTTTTGGCGCGGGGTTCCCCTTAAAATCCTTACCAGACCTGAAGGGTCTGGTATGGAATTTAGGGGGAACCCCACGTCATTTTTTTTTACATTTTGGCCGGGGTTCCCCTTAATATCCATACCAGACCTGAAGGGCCTGGTATGGAATTTAGGGGGACTCCCACGTCATTTTTTTTTTAAATTTTGGTTCGGGGTTTCCCTGTGGGGAATTCCCATACCGTTTTTATCAATGAACTTCTATGTGTATTGTCGACAATGCAATAGCCGCGGGTAGTTTTAAATGGGTTTTTTCCTTCGAAATGTCATTTTGCTGTCAGACTGTTCTAAACACGGGAAACATGCGCCCCTTTACGGGCATACTATAGACACCCCCCAGGTACGAAATTTAAAGGGAGATTACACTTTTATTGTTTGACTTTAAGCATTATTAAAATCACTGCTCCTGAAAAAACGGCAGTTTTTAAAACTTTTTTTGCATTGATCCATGTCCCCTGGGGCAGGACCCAGGTCCCCAAACACTTTTTATGACAATAACTTGCATACAAGCCTTTAAAATTTGCACTTTTGATCTCTCCCATAGACTTTTAAAGGGTGTTCTGCGGCATTCGAATTTGCCGCGAACACCCCAAATTGTTCGCTGTTCGGCGAACTTGCGAACAGCCAATGTTCGAGTCGAACATGAGTTCGACTCAAACTCGAAGCTCATCCCTATTTTTGACCCTTTGTTGACTCAGGGGTCCTATCATTGAGATGAGTGGCAATGAGTGTCTTATGGTGGAGGTCACACTTCTGGCACCGATTTTTAGTCTTCATTGATGAACACTGTCTCTTTTTGGAATCCTGATTTCTATATGAACTTTGTATGATTTTTCCTGATTTTTCCTTTCCAATATTGATTTATTACATTAGTCAATATACTTTACATTATTTTGTTAAATAAATCCATACTAAAGCATCTCAAATCTTAAAGTTCAGAAAAACTTATAAAACCTGCCCCTGGATATTAGGAAAATACTAAAACAAAAGCTCTTCTATGCAAACAAAATGATTGAAAGTTAGCAACCATTCAATGTAATTTACAGCACCACTAACCCCATAAACATGAGGCTGATTATTAATAGTCAGGGATCACAATACAGTTGAAAAAAGATGAAAACATTAACAAGAAGAACTCGATGATGATGATGATAATGGTGTCTTTAAATTAATAAAGCACACTTTTGGGTAGAAGAACACTAAGCCATAAAATACACTAAGTACCAAAATATGGTCACAGTTCAGAATTTAGTGCCCCTTAACAAGTGAGTAAGAAAAACTTATAGGGTGAGAAGTCTGACATAAGCTATGTTACCAGAAAAAGAGCACACAATATAAGAAGACCCTTGTTAGAGAAATCGTGACAACATAGTATCCTACACTGGACCTGTAGTTAGTTAGATAAACTGAGCTTAAGTCGACTAATAGGGATGGGCCAAACACCCCCCCCCCCCGATTCGGTTCGCACCAGAATATGCAAACAGGCAAAAAATTTGTGCGAACATGCGAACCCTATTAAAGTCTATAGGACATGAACATGAAAAATCAAAAGTGCTCATTTTAAAGGCTTATATGCAAGTCATTGCCATAAAAAGTGCATTGGGGTACTGGGTACTGAACCAGGAGACATGTATCATTGCAAAAAAAAGTTTTTTAACTGAACCAGGGTACTGAACCAGGAGACATGTATCAATGCAAAAAAAAGTTTTTTAAAACAACCATTTTTTTAAGGAGCAATGATTTTAATAATGCTTAAAGTGAAACATTAACAATGAAATATTCTTTTAAATATTGTGCCCCTTAGTCTGCCTGTAAAGTGGCACATCTGTGTGATGTGTACAACAGAGCCACAGCAAAATTAAATTTCTAAAGGACAAAATGTAATTTAAGCTTGCTCGCGGCTGTAATGTATTGCCTGCTCCCAGCAATATAGATGGAAAATCAAGGAAAAAATTGCCCCCCCCGTCCATATCAGGCCCTTAGGGTCTGGTATGGATTTTAAAAATTGGCGTGGGGTCCCCCCAAAATTCATACCAGACCCTTATCCGAGCAAGCAGACTGGTAGGCCAAGTTTTTCTTTGTATCCCAAACAGTTCCTGTGTATCAGACTCCTACTTACCAGACCGGTGAGTCCACTTGGGCAGAGAGTAGGCTCCCTTACGCGTCCGACTCGCGGCCCCTGGTAAGGTAACAGGAAGCACAGGAGTGCGGAGTGGTATGAGAGCCTGTGAACTAGAGTCCAGATGCTGGTGGAATAGCAGTCTATGAACAGCAGGTGCAGGCTGGAACACAGGAGATGAGACTGAGCAGGATGGTCAGGAGACAGGCTGGGTTCGGCAACAGACTGGCAGCAAGGTACAATAGGAGCAGGCAGAAGTGGAGTCAAACGGGCCAAGGTCAGGTACAGGCAGCAAAAAGGGGAATCCAAGGGCAATCCGGGTCGTCAGGAGATCAGGTAAACAGGAAGACAAGACAGGAAACAGGAACTATGGCACAGGAAGCTGATGATCAGGCAGCACTGAACAGAGTGCCTGGCAAACTTAAATAGGCCGGCTTGCTCACAGGCACGCCCTCTGGTGGCCAATCCAATGACCAGCAAGGTGAGCTCTCTGACAGTGCCCCCTCCCTAAGGGCAGCCTCCGGATGCCCAGCCGGGCCAACTTGGAGGCATGAACATTTCTGAAAGTCTGTAAAAGTTCTGGGGCATGTAAATTGTTTTCTGGTTCCCAGGAATTGTCCTCCGGACCATACCCCTTCCATTTAATAAGATACTGTATTTGATTGCGCCTTTTCCTACAGTCCAGGATAGCCTCGATTTCAAACTCCTCCTCGTTATTGATCATAACAGGCTCAGGAGGACTGGTACTACGGTTGGGGAAAGGATCAGGAGCGACCGGTTTCAGTAAGGACACATGGAAAACCGGGTGTATTTTGAAGGAGTCCGGCAGACTGAGCTCGTACGCCACGTTGTTTATTTTTCTTCTCACCGAGAAGGGCCCCATGAATTTAGGCCCTAGTTTCCTAGAAGGGCAAGCCATTTTTAAGTTAGTTGTGGACAGCCATACTTGATTGCCAGGTTCCAGGATAAGCTCCCTGCGCCTCTTCTTGTCGAACGTTTTTTTATAAGAAGCCTGGGATTGGGCCATTGTTTCCTGCAGAAGTTTGTTGTTGGTAGAGAAGAATTCCAATGTCTCGGTCACTGCCGGGAGGGAGCATTCAGGTATTGAGCTGGGTAGAAAGGAGGGATTAAATCCATAATTGGCAAAAAATGGCGTCTGGTTGATGGCTGAGTGCAGGGAGTTATTGTATGAAAACTCCGCAACTGGTAGCAGAGAAACCCAGTCATCCTGGGAAAAGGCCGAGAAACAACGGAGGGATTGCTCCAAGGTTTGGTTGGTTCTCTCCGTCTGGCCGTTTGTCTGAGGGTGATAGGCTGAAGAGAACGCTAACTCAATTTCGAGGGAACCACACAATGCCTTCCAGAACCTGGAGGTGAATTGGACACCCCGGTCCGAGACGATATTAGAGGGAACCCCATGTAATCTCACAATTTCTTTAATGAAGATCTTCGCCGTTTCCACGGCTGAGGGTGTGCCTTTCATAGGCAAGAAGTGAGCCATTTTTGACAATCTATCAATTATGACAAAGATGGTGGAGAAGCCTTCGGATGGGGGCAGTTCCACAATGAAATCCATCGCGATCATTTTCCAAGGTCTGTCAGGGATGGGCAAGGGTTTCAGTAAGCCCCAGGCCTTCGTCCGAATATTCTTGCTTCGGGCACATGTGTGGCAGGAACTGATGTAATTCCTACAGTCCTCGGCCAACTGTGGCCACCAAAAGGTGCGCTGTACCAGTTCGGTTGTCTTCTGAGCCCCGAAGTGCCCAGCCAACTTGTGGTCATGACAAAGCTCTAGTACTGGTACCCTAAGGCTCTCAGGAACCATGATCTTCTCCTTATGCCAGAGTAAACCATCTCTTAGGCTGGTCTCAGTGAGTTGGGGTATAGTTGTGGAAGCTTGCCTTATTCTGGAGATTAAATCCCCCTGAAGTAATAAAAAATTTCCTGCAGGCAGGATAGTGTCCGGAGGGACGGTTTCTTTGGAGTCATGGAACATTCGTGAGAGAGCGTCTGGTTTGATGTTTTTGGAGCCGGGTCTGTAGGTTATATGAAATTGAAAGTGAGAGAAGAAGAGCGCCCATCTGGCTTGTCGCGGTTTTAGTCTCTTGGCAGATCTCAAATACTCCAAGTTCTTGTGGTCCGTGTAGATTAGAATAGGATGTACAGTACCCTCCAAAAGATAGCGCCACTCCTCCAGAGCCGTCTTGATGGCCAGAAGCTCCCGGTCTCCAACATCGTAGTTTATTTCAGACACCGATAATTTGCGAGAAAAAAAAGCTATTGGAAACAGAAGGGCCTTGGGGCCCTGACGTTGGGAGAGTACAGCTCCTACTGCGACCTCTGAGGCGTCAACCTCCAACACGAATGGCAAGGCAGAGTTAGGGTGTTTGAGGATGGAGGCCGACGTGAATAATCCTTTTAATTTTTCAAAGGCCAATTGAGCCCTGTGGATCCAGCAGAATCGGGTTCCCTGTCTTGTTAATTCAGTAATGGGGGCGATGATCTTGGAAAAGTCTCTGATGAATTTCCTATAGAAATTGGAAAATCCAAAGAAGCGTTGGACCCCCTTCTTGTCCGTAGGTGCGGGCCAGTCCAGGATGGCGGACACCTTTTGAGGGTCCATTTTAATACCTTCCACTGAAATGATGAGCCCCAGGAATTGGATGCATTGGAGTTCAAATTCACATTTATCGAGTTTAGCATACAGCCCGTGTTGCCTGAGCCAGGCGAGGACATTCCGGACGTGCCTGCGATGATCAGTCAGTGATGATGAGAAAATGAGAATGTCATCGAGGTAGACGATGATGTAGAGATCCAAAAATTCCCGGAAGATGTCGTTCACAAAATGTTGAAATGTGGCTGGGGCATTGCATAGACCGAAGGGCATAACGCAATACTCGAAATGCCCAAAACGAGTGCGAAAAGCGGTTTTCCACTCGTCCCCCTCCCGGATACGGATTAAATTATAGGCTCCGCGAAGATCCAGTTTTGTGAAGACAGTTGCCGTTCCTAGCCTCTGGAATAATTCAGGCACCAGGGGTAAGGGGTAGCGATTCTTGATCGTTATCCAATTTAATTCCCGGTAGTCGATACATGGCCGAAGGGAATGATCTTTTTTTTCCACAAAGAATATGCCTGCGCCGGCCGGAGATGTGGACGGGCGGATGAACTTTTTCTTTAAATTCTCATCAAGGTATTGTTTTAGTGTATCCAATTACTGCTCAGTCAATGGAAAGATCCTACCGAAGGGTACTTTGGTTCCAGGTAGCAGCTCTATAGGGCAATCATAGGGCCTGTGTGGCGGTAGAGTCTCAGCACCTTTCTTGCTGAATACATCAGAGAAATCTCGGTAGGTTTCTGGGATGGCTTGGTGTGAGTTGGTTTCAGGGTATAGGCCGAGGAGTTGAGGTATCTCATGGGCCATTCTTGGCAGGCAATGTTGTTGGCAATAATCAGAGAGAAACTCCACTTTCCCAGAAACCCAGTTGATATGGGGGTTATGGCCCAGCAACCACGGCATGCCCAGGATGACAGGGAACAGGGGAGAGGAAATGACATCTAAACGGAGGAATTCCTGGTGTTGAGAGTTTATAGTAGCTATTATAGGGATAGTCTCTTGAATGACAGGACCGGAACGGAGGGCGGAACCATCTGCAAGGTGGACAGCCAGGCTCTGGGTCTTGAGTCGGAGTGGGATATCATGCTGAGCTGCAAAGGCCTGGTCCATGAAGCAGCTGCATGCTCAACGATGACTGGAACTTGGATAGCCTTTCCGGGAAGCTGCAAAGTGACAGAGATGGTAAGGTGAGTACTAGGTTTTGGCATGATAGTAGCACATATACGAGCAGAAGAACGACACTTACGCGTCTTGTTGGGGCAGACGCTGGCGTAGTGCCCAGGTTCCCCACAGTAGAGGCATGGGTTAAGGTTACGTCTTCGTAACTTCTCTTCAGGAGTCAAGGAAGGACGGAGCAGACCAAGCTGCATAGGCTCTGACGTGTCGAAAACTGGAGAGGTTGGAGGAGCCAAAGGCCTACTAGGAGGACTGGGAACCTGTGGAAGCATCCAAGTGGGTCGATAGGCACTGGTAGATCTTTTGGTGCGTCGTTCTCTCAGACGACGGTCAATTTGGATTGAGAGGTTAATTAATTCTTCCAGGGTCTAAGGTATCCCAACCCGTGCTAACTCGTCCTTGAGTGCATCGGACAAACCCATTCTAAACTGATGACGCAGAGCCGCGTCATTCCATGCCGTATCGGAACTCCAGCGCCCAAATTCAACAGCATAGTCCTCCGCTGCCCTGCGGCCTTGCCGAAGGGAGTGCAGGGAAGCTTCAGCAGAAGCGGTTAGTTGAGGATCCTCATAAAGTTGAAACATCGCCAAGAAGAAGGCGTCCAGACTTTCCAGGGCATCCGACTTTTGTTCCAGAAGGTGATGGGCCCAGGTTTGAGGCTCCCCGGACAACAGGGAAATAACAAAGCCCACTTTGGTGCCTTCTAGGGAGAAGGTCCGAGGCTGCAGAGCAAAATAGAGACTACATGCATTCCGGAATGCACGGTATTTACTACGGTCTCCAAAAAATCTCTCCGGTATAGGTACTTTGGGCTCTGGAGGGAGCATGACTAGGTAGGGTGCCCCGGTTGCAGACGAAGTCCCCTGAGGGTTGGTAGGTGCAGACAGGGCCTGAACACGTTTCTCTAGTCGGGTATAATCATCCTGTAAACTTTTGACTGTTTGGGTTAAACCTGCCAAGTGTCTGCAAAGTTCGTCCATAGGGGAGGCCCCCTGCCCGGACTCGGTCATGGCTGCCTGATACTATCAGACTCCTACTTACCAGACCAGTGAGTCCGCTTGGGCAGAGAGTAGGGTCCCTTACGCGTCCCACTCGCGGCCCCTGGTAAGGTAACAGGAAGCACAGGAGTGCAGGGTGATATGAGAGCCTGTGAACTAGAGTCCAGATGCTGGTGGAATAGCAGTCTATGAACAGCAGGTTCAGGCTGGAACACAGGCGATGAGACTGAGCAGGATGGTCAGGAGACAGGCTGGGTTCGGCAACAGACTGGCAGCAAGGTACAATAGGAGCAGGCAGAAGCGGAGTCAAACAGGCCAAGGTCAGGTACAGGCAGCAAAAAGGGGAATCCAAGGGCAATCCGGGTCGTCAGGAGATCAGGTAAACAGGAAGACAAGACAGGAAACAGGAACTATGGCACAGGAAGCTGATGATCAGGCAGCACTGAACAGAGTGCGTGACAAACTTAAATAGGCCGGCTTGCTCACAGGCATGCCCTCTGGTGGCCAATCCCATGACCAGCAAGGTGAGCTCTCTGACACTGTGGCAGCTGTGGCTGAAATCTTTATTGATCTATCTGACCTTGGCTTGGTATCAAGAGATCCCCAAATTTTCCACTTCTTATTAAGTGATTGAACAGTACTGACTGGCATATTCAAGGCTTTGGATATATTTTTATATTCTTTTTCCATCTTTGTAAAGTTTCATTACCTTTTTACGCAGGCCTTTTGACTGTTCTTTTCTGCCTCCTCATGGCTCATTGTCTAGCCTGCTTAGTGCATCCATGTGAGAGCTAACAAACTCATTGACTATTTATACACAGTCACTAATTATGATTTAAAAAGCCACAAATGTGGGAAATCAACCTTTAATTGCCATTTTAACCTGTGTGTGCCACCTTCTGTGTCTGTACCAAGTCCAAACATTCCAGGGTATGCAAACTTTTTATCAGGGCCATTTGGGTGATTTCTGTTATCATTATGATTTAAAATGGATCCAAATGTGATAATAAATGGTTTCATGTGATTGCTATCCTTAAATAAAGGACAGTTTTTGGCATGATCAGTCATATTTCAATATTAATGCCAAATATTAATGCATTAATGCAAATATTAATATATATACACACACACACACACACACACTACACGTTATATGTATATGTATATATTTTAATACATTGCCTGCACTGTATATATTATCTACATTGACTACACTATATATATATAGATAGTCCTCCATGACGACATCACGGAGCTGGTGGATGTTAGAGACCTTGCGCTCCTCCACCTTCCATTTGAGAATGCCCCACAGAAGCTCAATAGGGTTTAGGTCTGGAGACATGCTTGGCCAGTTCATCACCTTTACCCTCAGCTTCTTTAGCAAGGCAGTGGTCATCTTGGAGGTGTGTTTGGGGTCGTTATCATGTTGGAATACTGCCCTGCGGCCCAGTCTCTGAAGGGAGGGGTTCATGCTCTGCTGCAGTATGTCACAGTACATGTTGGTATTCATTGTTCCCTCAATGAACTGTAGCTCCCCAGTGCCGGCAGCACTCATGCAGCCCCAGACCATGACACTCCCACCACCTTGCTTGACTGTAGGCAAGACACACTTGTTTTTGTACTCCTCACCAGGCTGCCGCCACACACACTTGACAACATCTGAACCAAATAAGTTCATCTTAGTCTCATCAGACCACAGGACATGGTTCCAGTAATAAATTTCCTTAGTCTGCTTGTCTTCAGCATACTGTTTGCAGGCTTTCTTGTGCATCATCTTTAGAAGAGGCTTCTTTCTGGGGCGCCGATCATGCAGACCAATTTGATGCAGTGTGCGGCATATGGTCTGAGCACTGACAGGCTGACCCCCACCCCTTGAACCTCTGCAGCAAAGCTGGCAGCACTCATATGTCTATTCCCCAAAGACAACCTCTGGCTATGACGCTGAGCACGTGCACTCAACTTCTTTGGTCGAACATGGCGAGACCTGTTCTGAGTGAAACCACTGTATGGTCTTGGCCTCCGTGCTACAGCTCAGTTTCAGGGCCTTGGCAATTTTCTTATAGCCTAGGCCATCTTTATGTAGAGCAACAATTCATTTTTTCAGATCCTCAGAGAGTTCATTGCCATGAGGTGCCATGCTGAACTTCCAGTGACCAGTATGAGAGAGTGAGAGCGATAACACCAAATTTAACACACCTGCTCCCCATTCACACCTGAGAGTTTGTAACACTAACAAGTAACATGACATTGGGGAGGGAAAATGGCTAATTGGGCCCAGTTTGAAAATTTTCACTTAGGGGTGTACTCACTTTTGTTGCCAGCAGTTTAGACATTGATGGCTGTGTGTTAAGTTATTTTGAGGGGACAGCCGCGAATGCCCCATATGTTCGGTTAATTCGACTTAAACATAAGAACCATTCATATTGGCTAACTGGTGGGCACCAGAAACACTTAGGCAATGTGAGCATTTTAGTTGGCAAACTACAAGATTATTGGATATGAATATTTGTTTGTGATGGATGACTGGTGATCATAGAAAAGAATAGGGGGGTGAAAAAAGAGCAATATATCTTTTGCTGCTGGTGGTGAACTTGTGAAGCAGGTGAACTTCTGTGTTTTAACTTTTTTTTTTTTTACAGGAGGATGGGTTTACTGCCCACAAGAGATCCTTACTTCCCTGATGTCCTTTCTGCATAAACTGAAACATGCTCTCACATTCTGTTAACTAGAAAATCATCAGCATTACCTCACATGGAGTAAGATGTGGGCTGTCATTAGCTGAAAAGTGACAGCAGCTGTCCCGATTTCCAGGGACTGTTCTTGATTTGGAACAATGTCCCACTGTCCTCCTCATTTGTCCCTCATTTTGGTCTGATCTATATAGTTGTATATAAAATGCACTATTTATCTTTTAAAAAGTGTTTCCCAGTGCAAAATCTTTCATCCAATTTCTAAATTATTGCACTTATAAATTCCAAAAGCCATTATAAAGGAATAGTAGTGGTATAAAATGCACTTATAGGTTTAACTAGATTTTTTTTTGTATAAGTCTCTTTTAAGGGGGGTTTGGCAGGGGATGTGTCCTATGCCTACATACTTTTGCTAAAAGGTGTCCCTCGTTCTCATCTTAAAAAGTTGGGAGGTATGGCTATACCACACTCTGTTTGTCATCACAAGCTGGAATGTTGGGTCATAGTTTATGCCTTCTGAAATAAATCTTCACACTTATTTGCATGTGTAAACAATATTTATATAAAACATTATTCATTTCCTGAGGGGTGTTGGAAAACATTATACAAAGGAGGGTGTGAAGTCATGCCCTTAAAGCTCTTACCCACTTCCCCTATGTGCTGCTGCTGCCTTCCCAATAAGGCTCGATTCACACAGGGGCAACACGACTTCAGCGCGACTTTGCAAGGCGACTTCAACACGGCTTCAACGTGACTTCAGCGTGACTTTAAGCAAATTACAACGCGACTTCAAGTCGCCTCCAGGACAGGCGACTTTGGCTGTGGCCAATCACAGAATAATCAGCTCTCTGGGAGGGAGGGGTTTGCCTGGGCAAACTAATTTTTTTCCCTGTAAAGTCGCTTCAATGTAGATGGAGATCCGACTTGGAGGCGACTTCTACTGAATTCTATGGGTACAGGTCGCCTACAAGTCGGATCCAAGTAGTACAAGTAGTAGGCTCTGAAGTCGGAGCGACTTCAGTAGTGTCAATTAGGACGCTCTCATTCACTGTAATGTAAAGCTCACAGTAAAGCGACTTGGGGCAACTTGAAGGCTTACAAGTCGGATCCCAAGTCGTCCTAGTGTGAACCGACCCTAACTGCAAACAGCAACTTTCCAAGAGCCGATATTTGCATAAAGCAAGGCATGCTGAGAGCACTTGGGTGGGGGAGAAAGTGTTTGCACCCCACATGGAAGATTTTAGGGATGATTTTAGGGGTGAGGTAGGCATGCATTCTGAAGGTAGCATGTAGCTCTGGGGTATGCCTGCTATACAGCAGCAGAGTTACTTTTGAATTTTGTTAGCATGTGATAGGTTTGCTTTAAATTTTCACAACCCAGTAATATAGCAGAATCACATTACTACACCATATCTGAATTTATTTGCCAAGTTATACTTACCAAAAATTTCGAAAAGGAGTTGTGATCTCAAAGATTTTCCGCTCAGTGTTTTTTAAAGTGGCCATTGTCATAGTGATATCAGTGATGAGAATCCCAGCATTGTATTCCTGAAAAAGAATTACAATACACTCAAATATTCAGTCTTTAGAAAGAATACTGTGCATTATACAGTACATTAATGAACAAATATAAAAAAAGTCTAACTTCCACTCCTCAAAGCATTATTTTATAAACACACCTTTTATTATTTTATTTTGTTTATTTATTTAAGATACCTATATAGACACACAGTATATATATATATATATATATATATATATATATATATATATATATATATATATATATATAGTCAGAAATACTGTTGATTAAATTCAAATCTTTTGTCTGTAGTATCATGATACACCCAGATCACAAACACCTTGAACTCCATTCCAACAGATAACATGAATAAATGTTTCACTCCAAAAAAGCTTTAGTTAAGCTCAGGAATAGCCATTAAGTGATTATAAAGGTTTGTTTGTATGGTTTTTTTTTTGTAATAATAAACATGTTAAACTTACCTGCTCTTTGCAATGGTTTTGCACAGAACGACCCCAAACCTCCACTTCTGAGGTCCCCAACCAGTGTTCTCGGCTATTCCTCCCTTCCAAGTGCCCACATAGTAAGCCGCTTTTGTGGTGGCTCCATCCCAAGCCAGGCTATGTGCATCTATAAACTCACACAGCGAAAATCATCTCTGCCCCCTGCTCCCTCCACACAGCATTTGAATGACAGCAGCAGGAGCGAGTGGCTCCCATTGCTGCCTCTGAGCCCTGTGAGGGCAGAAAGAGCAACACTGCTGCTCTCAGACACAGGGCTGGATCGAGATAAGGCTCAGGTAAGTATTTGGGGGTGGGGATGGGGGTGGGGAAGCTGAACATCTTTTATCTTAAGACAGAGAATGCATTAAAGAAAAAATAAAACTAGCCTTTACAACCACTTTAACAATGGTGCAAAAGCATTAATTAGAGAAATACTGATAACAAGGGATCTAATAATGAGAGCCATCATTTATCCCATCACAGTATGTCTACACAGGCCTGGATTGTAAAATTAGATCCATTTGTAAAGGTTGTGTGGAAACCAAGCTTAATTCTCTACATCATTACCATCTGCTAGTCCAAGTTAATAACCTATTAGGCCAGGTTTATTGACCTATTGCAAAATAGTTTAGCCTGCAGAACACAAAATATACATTTCTAACTGAATAGGTCTACCTACATAATTCAAATGTAAACATATTGCATAAATTATGAACCAATGAAATTATATCAATATTGATTTTAGAAAAGTGACAGAAAAGAAGTGGCTGATGAGTAAGTAACATTTCAACATTCCTACTTCCCACCCTTAAAGGGGTTGTAAAGATAAAAATGTTTTCACCCTAATGCATTCTATGCATTAAGGTGAAAAAACTTCTGACAATACCGCCGCCCCCAGCCCCCCCGTTTTACTTACCTGACGCCTCGAAAGTCAGCTTCGCGTTCCCGACAGCTATTCCTCCGCTCACCCTGGCCGCTGATTGGCTACAGTGGATGGATTGGAAGCAGCGCAGCCATTGGCTCGCGCTGCTGTCAATCACATCCAATGACGCGGCGCGCTGGGGGGCAGGGCCGAGTGATACAGTGAGCGGCTATGGCCGCCGGCTGTATCACGGGAGCGCGCCCGCAAGCACTAACCACCATGCGAGGGAGCTCGCATTAAGGTGGTTAATGCTTGCGGGGAGGAGCTGAAACAGCCGCCGAGGGACCCCAGAAGACCAGGTTCGGGGCCACTCTGTGCAGAACGAGCTGCACAGTGAAGGTAAGTATAACATGTTTGTCATTTTTTTTTTTTTTTAAATCTTACCTTTACAACCCCTTTAAATCTTTCCACCTTTTAAATCTTGTGATTGGGTAAGCGCAGGGCTCAGTGACACCCTCTAGAACAGGGGTATCAAACTCAATTCATTGTGGACCATCAGCTGTATGGTTGCCCTCAAAGGGCCTGTTCTATCTGGGGTACGCTATGTACAGAGTGCAGAGTTCAGGAGTATGCTACGTGCAGAGTCTGCAGAGTCCAGAGTTCAGGGGGGCGCTACATACAGAGTGCAGAGTTCAGGAGAGTGTTATATGCAGAGTGTAGGGTTCAGGGGTGCCCTATCCACAGAGTGCAGATTTCAGGGGTGCGCTATGTACAGAGTTCAGGGGTGCACTACATACAGAGTGCAGAGTTCAGGAGTATGCTATGTAAGAGTGCAGAGTTCAGGTGTGCTCAGAGTACAAAGTGCAGAGTTTAGGGGTGTGCTATGCACATTGTGCAACTCCACCCTAAGCTTCCTCGCATCTCTACTCTTTCCTATCTGGCCCGGTTCTAGTGCCTCCCTGTATAGGCGGCTCTGCCTCGCCTTGCAGGGAGATCATTCTCTCTCCCTCTGGAGGTCTGTCCCTACCATTCCCCACCGTGAGTGCTAACAGGAATCTGTTAGACCTGGGAGTTGTTGAGAGCAAAGCTGTTCCTTTGTAAACACAGAAGGCTTCTGTGTTTACAAGTGACAGCGGGGAGCAGGAACAGAGGGCAAAAGCCGGAGGTGGCAGAATGGAGTTTTGCAATACCTCTTTCCGTAACTATTCTTTTGCAGATTTTTTCCTTATCATTGTAAAATCATTAAAGTTATCTTGAATGCACTAAGACAGAATTGAAAGAATCCCTATCTCTTTGCAGAGTGCTACTATATTGTAAATGTCTGGAATATCTCTGCCCGACATGAAAGTGTGAATAACAGAGATTCCTAATAGTCATATTTGGTATTGCAGATATTGTGAATGTTTTATATACTGATAAAACATGTGGTGGCAGCTGTTTGGATGAGTAATGATTTTACAACATAGATAGTGGACCCCAATATTGATCGTACTCAGTCTGCTGGCACTAATGTTGAAGATTCTAGTCCGGTGAGTTAAAAAATCACTGTGCTGGGAAAGGCTGGGAGCATTATCACATATTGGTTGCAGTGGCTGAAATCTGATGATGCTCATGTCATGTATTGGTGATAGCACAGTGAGATTTGACTGGCTGTTGTCTTAGACACTAATTAATGCAGCTTTGCGAATTCCTTAGTGTGTCATTTTATGTATTTTTGAAATGCAAGCAGTGCAAGTACCCGAAATGGACTTTGTATCAGCCTCTATTAATTCCATGTACAACAGAGCTCAGGTTGGAAAAGAGAAGTAGCATGAGGAGGCCATCAGTTGTGCAGCATTGCCATTGGAACATATTAATAGGAGGGGGAAACAGTGATTGAGAGATAAGCTCATTATTATTATTATTATACAGGATTTCTATAGTGCCAACAGTTTGCACAGCAGTATAAAATAAATAAGGAAACAGTACAGTTACAATACAAGACAATTCAAGAGGCTCAGGATGGTCCTGCTCATGAGAGCATACAATCTAATAGGGTGGACAAGTGGTACAAAGGTAATAACTGTGATAGATGAGCTTATGGAAGAATTACAATTTTGATGTCAGGTGGAAGCAGCATGGGCTTGCCTGAATATATACGTTTTCAGGGATCGCCTAAAGGTGGTCAGAGTAGGAAATACCTGGACAGATTGAGGTACAGAGTTCCAGCAGATGGAAGAGTCTCTGGAGAAGTCATAGAGGCATGGAAGGAGGATACAAGGGAGCTGGAGAGCAGTAGGTCTGGGGAGGAGCAGAGAGCTTGGTTTAGGTGATACAGTATATTGAGACAAAGCTGATGATGTAACTTGGGGCAGAGTTGTAAATGTCTTTGTATGTTGTTGTTAGCATTATGAATAACATTTTTGGGCAATCGGAAGCCAGTGGAGGGATTGACAGAAAAGGGTGGTGGATACTAAGTGGTTGGTAAGGTAGATGAATCTGGAGCAGCATTCATGACAGACTGAAGGGGGCATAGCCTGTGTAAAGGTAGGACAACAGTCAAGATGAGATGAGATATAACATGGGAGTAGATGAGTAGCTTGGTGGCTTCATTGGTTAGGTTGTATTTTAGCCGGTTCCCGACCGCCTCACGGTGATGTACGTCGGCAGAATGGCACGGCTGGGCAAATGGGCGTACCTGTCTGTCCCTTTAAATTTCCCGCCATGCCATTGCGCGCGTGCCGCTGGTGGCGCATGCGCGCGCCAGTCAGGAGCTCCGTGAGTCGGGTCGCGGGTCCTGCGGACTCAATCGCCGCGGGGATACCCGCGATCGTCTCACAGAGAGGAAGAACGTTCTGCCTAGTGACAGTGTCACTGATCTCTGCTCCCTGTGATCGGGAGCAGAGATCAGTGACGTGTCACACGAAGCCACCCCCCCACAGTTAGAATCACTCCCCAGGACATACTTAACCCTTACACTGCCCCCTAGAGGTTAACCCTTTCACCGCCAGTGTCATTTACACAGGAATCAGTGCATTTGTATAGCACTGATTGCTGTATAAATGACAATGGTCCCAAAAATGTGTAAAAAATGTCCGATGTGTCCGCCATAATGTCGCAGTCACAATAAAAATCAATGATCGCCGCCATTACTAGTAAAAAAAAAACTATTAATAAAAATGCCATAAAACTATCCCCCTTTTGTAAACGCTATAACTTTTGCGCAAACCAATCAATAAACGCTTATTGTGATTTTTTTTTTACCAAAAATATGTAGAAGCCGCAGAGGTGATCAAATACCACCAAAAGAAAGCTCTATTTGTGGGAAAAAAAGTACGTCAATTTTATTTGGGAGCCATGTTGCATTATTGCGCAATTGTCAGTTAAAGCGACGCAGTGCCGAATTGCAAAAAGTGCTCTGGTCTTTGGCCAGCAAAATGGTCCAGGGCTTAAGTGGTTAGAGATGTTACAGAGGTGAAGTCTACAAGATTTGGACTGTGGGTATGACAGTATGGGTCAGAGTCCAGAATTACACCTAGTACGCTGGCATGAGGGGAGGGACTGATAGTTGTATTATTAATCTTGATGTAAAAGTGGTGTGACATCTATACTGGTATGTCAATTAGTATGTTAGTAATGAAAGAGGAGACTGAAGGTGTGAGGTAAGAAAGAGAAAGATAGATTCCGGTGCCATCAGAATAGAAATGGTATTGGAAACTGTGGGGGCTTAACAAGTGACCTAGATTGGAGATGGAGAAAAGAAGGGGTCCACAGACAGATCCTTGGAGGAACTCTACAGAAGAGGAAATGGAGAGGAGAAGACAGAGTTGTAGGCAACCTTAAAGGAATACTGTGATAGGTAGGAGGAGAACCAAGTTGAGTGAATCTTGGAGGCCAAAGGAGTGGAGTATATTAAGGGGGAGTGAGTTGTCAACAGTATCAAAGGCAGCAGAAAGACCTAGCAGTAAGAATACGTAGAAGTGCTCACTGGATTTAGCAGTTAGTAAACGATTAGTGAGTTTAATAGGGCAGTTTCTGTGGAATGTTGCAACTGTAAGGGGTCATTGTTGTCAGTGAGGTAAGAGCTCAAGTAGATTAGGTGTTCTAAAGGTTTACAGGTAAATGGGAGCATGGGTGTCCACAGAACTATTTTCAGGGGGGGGGAATCATTTTAAGGTCACCCATGCTCCACCCCTTTTCAGCAATGTCATGAAGGGGAGGGGTTTAGTCATCATATAAAGCGCAGGCATGCAAAGGTTTGAGAAACCTGATGTAAAAGCTTAATAGAAGGATCAAGCTGCCATTGTCTGATTAGCAATTTCTAATCTGTTTTTAACCCCTATCCTGCCCTGCCCCTAAGTCCGCCCCTAAACACGCCCTCGTAAATTATTTCATGAAATGACACTGTTAAATGTTTTATGCAGAATTAAGTTCCAAAAATAAATATTAACAACAACTTTAACAATATTAACATAAAGCATATCAGTGCAGCCTATTAGTGCCCATCAGTGAAGCCTCATCAGTGCCCATCAGTACAGTCCCATCAGTGCAGCGTATCATTGCCCATCAGTGCAGCATGTCATTGCCCATACATGCAGCATACCATTGCCCATCAGTGCAGCATATCAGTATCCATCAATGCAACCTATCATTGCCCATACATGCACCCTTATCAGTGCCCAGCAATGCATCAGTGCCCAGCAAGCATCTACTGGCCAGATGACACAGAGCGGGGATCTCCCGCTGAGACGCGGCTTGTATATGAATATCCGCTGCTGTCAAATGAAGTCTCACCTCCTCAATCGGCTGGTCCGCACTGGTCCAATGCTAGTCCAGGAGGCAGGACGTTGTTTGACAGGGGCCAGCTATTCATAAATGTAGCAAGGTCCCAGGCCTCCTTCGGTCTAATGAGAACCTCCAGAGCCAGAGATAGCTGACATCCTTCTGTGTATAGTGAGTTGTGAGGCATGGTGGGTGCAAGATAAATAAAGTCATTGGGTGCCAGACACTTCTTGAATGCAAGAGAGACTATTTCTCTTAATACACTTTGGGGGAGAGAGGGTTAGGGCCAGGATACCCTTAGTACCCTTAGGTAGTTGCAAGTTCAATTGGCAGACTCCGAGGCTTGGATAGGAGGACAGCCATGCAGGGAAAGGCATACAGCAAGACGCCGCATCTGCATGTGCAGGAATGCTCTCTCCTATGGTAACAGTCTTTAACAGTTCCTAACACAAAGCTTAACAGTTTCTTTGTATTCCACTACAATCACTCCTTGTAGTTCTTCAGCCCACTAAGCTTCTGATCTCTCACTGGACCCGCCGATTCACTGTCACTGAATCCCTTGAGCTCCTCCAAACTTCACGGTGGTATCTTCCTCAAGCGTCACCCCCGCTTCTCTGCTGGGTCCCTAGCTTAGCACTCAAGATACCTCCTAAGCTTCACCCCTGCTGGCTGGGTCCCTGGCTTAATACCCACTGAAGTTTCCCGATTCTTCACCTGCCCCGGTTGGTGAGAATGCTGCTCTGGTACTTGCTTCAGTTGCTCACTGAGGTCCCTGGTTATTAGGCAGATAGTCCCTTACTGGTGACAACTTCCCCTCTACCTCTGACAATGACAGGTTCTCTGGCTGGCAGAACCGTCAGTTTTGGTT
Organism: Lithobates clamitans; assembly: GCA_037952925.1. Lineage (NCBI taxonomy): Eukaryota > Metazoa > Chordata > Amphibia > Anura > Ranidae > Lithobates > Lithobates clamitans. Next base: position 1,250,472 of record JBBGZY010000714.1, read on the forward strand.
GGACTGCAAGCTGCAGTCCCAACCCTGCGCTGCTCTCTTGCTTCTGGATAGGCCCTCAGACAGCCTAGCAGCCAGATGTGCCCAGGACAGGCCCAATCTCCAGCCTAGCAGACCGGGCAGTACAACACATGTCCACCCAGACAGCCGTCCAGGTGGAACAGAACATAGATCACCTGACTCCACCCAAATATATATAGGCTCTCCCAGCAGGCCAAGGGACTCAAGAAAACCCCTGCCCATTGGCTGAGATACCCCATATACCCATAACCTGACCTTGCGTTGCCCTCCTCGTATCTAGTACCACCTCTAGTGGTAGAAGAGAAAAGTGCAACAAGGCCAAACTTAGGGAGAAATCAATAGATCTCTAACAATCAACCAGCAAAACTATTTCTGGCAAGTAAATTTGTGAGGAGTAACCCTTCCTAAACTCCAGGGTGCTACATATACAAGCCGCGTCCCAGCGGGAGATCCCTGATTCTTCCAACAGTTTCCTGGCTGATCATTTCTGGCAGAAGTGGTGCAGCCTTTTGTACAGGACATCAGAGTGGCCCAGGGGCAAGGGGACACACCTCCGGGCAGCTCTGATGGCTACACTGCTTCTGCCAGAAGTGATTAGCCAGGAAACTGTCAGCCCAGTCTTCCCCTGCTCCCCACTTGCCCCCCGCTAATTTCCATTTGCCAAATACGAGCAAGCTAATGGAAATTTTGAGGGCTGTGTGTGCAGACACCTTGCTTCGGGGGGAGGGGCTTGCTCCCCATGGGGGCAAGAAGATGGACCTTAATGCCGCGTACACACGGTCGGACTTTTCGTCTACAAAAGTCCGACAGCCTGTCCGACAGACTTTCGACGGACTTGCGGCGGACTTTCGACGGACTTGCGGCGGACTTTCTAACGAACAGACTTGCCTACACACGATCACACAAAAGTCCGTCGAATTCTTACGTGATGACGTACACCGGACTAAAATAAGGAAGTTGATAGCCAGTAGCCAATAGCTGCCCTAGCGTGGGTTTTTGTCCGTCGGACTAGCATACAGACGAGCGGATTTTTCGACCGTACTCGAGTCCGTCGGAAAGATTTAAAGCATGTTTCAAATCTAAAGTACGTCGGATTTGAGGCAAAAAAAGTCAGTTGAAAGTCCGGAGAAGCCCACACACGATCGGATTACCAGCCAGCTTTAGTCCGTCAGCGTCCGTTGGACTTTTGTAGACGAAAAGTCCGACCGTGTGTACGCGGCATAAGTTGTTCAGGCTGGTTGGGTCCAGTGAGGGATTTTTAAATATGGGGGTGAAGAATGCATGCTATAAAAGGGAGGGGGAAGGTGCCAGTAGAGAGGGAGAGATTGAGAATGTGAGTAAGAAAGCATAAGATAGAGCAAGAGGGTGACTGTAGTAGTTGCAAGGAAACATGGTCCAGGGTAGATGGGTGTCTGAGAAAAGTTTCATAACCAAAGAGGAAAGTATTGAATTAGACAGAGCATGTTATGTGGAGAAGATATCTCATCAGTATGCTGCTTTACCTTTCGCTGTCCAATCACTTTGTGAGAAGGGGACAAGACTTGTAGGTGTTACTTCACTGCAGAAATAATCAAGTCTTCTACTATGCGTGTAATGCCGCGTACACACGGTCTGACTTTTCATCTACAAAAGTCCGACGGATGCCGACGGACCAAATCCGGCGGACAATCCGATCGTGTGTGGGCTTCCCTGGACTTTCGGCGGACTTTTCCATTTGGAACATGTTTCAAATCTTTACGTCGTAACTCCGCCGGACCCAGAAACCTGCTCGTCTGTATGCTAGTCCGACGGACAAAAACCCATGCTAGGGCAGCTATTGGCTACTGGCTATCAACTTCCTTATTTTAGTCCGGTGTACGTCATCATGTATGAATCCGTCCAACTTTTGTGTGATTGTATTTAGGCAAGTCCGTTCATTAGAAAGTCCGCCGCAAGTCTGACAAAAGTCCGCCAAAAGTCCGTCGAAAGTCTGTCGGACAGGCTGTCGGACTTTTGTAGCCGAAAAGTCCGACCATGTGTACGCGCCATAATAGAGTTGTTTAAGTGTCTGGATGTATAGAAACACAAGCTCCCTTATACTGTGTGTAATTTCATCTTCACATTTTAGGTTTTTGCCTGGAGTTCCTTTTACATCAGCAGCTATCTAATAATCAATCCATTAAAAAGTTAAAGTAGTTAAAACCCTATCAAACATCAGTCAGTCCATCTGGTACCTGCTGTATATACTGTTGTACAAACCTCATGATCCTCATAAAATGGATGTTGCACAGAAAATTGCATACATACTGTAATTGCTCTTTTGCAAAGAAGCTGCTTTTCAAGAGTTAGATCTCAATCTTGTTTCTTAGTATGCTGACTGCAAGTATAGAGTACCTGTCACTGGCGGAACTACATTTGTATGTGCTGGCAGAATGGATTTTATTTTGTTCCACTTCATAACAACTTACATGAGTGTAACTACTTCACAGATGGGAGATAGATACGGCGCCGCAGACCGGACGTCCTTCGGTTGGCCTGTGGCTCCTCCCTCCTGCACGCTGTACGTGCATGGCGTTGGTGGGCTTTCCCGCGGCTGCGCCTATATGGGCGTTCTCTCTCCCAGGGGGGTTCAGCACTTGGGGCACACCACACACTGGACTCGGTGCATTGCTATGGATCATGTCCTCCCCTTCCAGCACCAGGTAATCTTCACACATCACTAGTCACTTTCACTTCATCGTATCACCTTCACATTTGGAATACAGCAACTTGATTGGCATCTGTTAATTTCCTTAATCATCCCCATCATATATATATCATTTTGACCTTTTGATTAGTTTTCTATTTTGTTCTATACCCCCTATATTTCACTAAACCAAACACACAGTCACCAATCATCAATTATTAATTTTCTCCCCAGAAACCCCACTTGGTTGGTTCACTCATCACCCATTCCCACAAGAGTGCCCCACGATTCTGTGTCTCCCTGGATGGTGCCTGTGCTGGTTGCCGACGCTGGGCTTCCCGCCGCAGCTCCTGGTTGCAGTGGTCCCAGATGGCCTACTACTCTCGGCCTTGTACCACTAACATACGGTTTCCAGTGAGTAAACATGTATTCTGGGAGGGTTTCAATTACCCCTCCCGCATTCATGTTGATTACATTCGATCATTTTTTATATATCTGTAATTTCAGAAACACTACAAGCCTGCTCCCAATGAATGGCCCAGAGCCACGAAACGTGTCGAGCTAGTAAATGCTGCCCCTTTATGTATCTACCCTATATATCCTACGATTTACCCTCCATGATAGGAACATTGAGGCCAGAGATCATGCAGGCACTACCGTGCAATATATATGTACCCTAATATGTCGCTGATGGATTTTTACTTATCCAGTAATGTTTTATGCTACCTGTGTTATTACCATTTTCAACTGTTTTGAATATTGACATTAGTCAATTGTATGCTATTCAATATATATGATCTATTAATTTTGTATATGAATTATTAAAACATTTTATTAATCCACCAACTTATTGATTTGCAAACATGTGCTTCATATAAAGTCGCGTCTTTTTGTTTTTGCTTGCCTGCTTGGTTGCTCGCTTGCTCTTTCTTTGTACTTCACAGATCAGGTGAACTGAGAAACTTCACTCTTTTTTATTTCCATAGATTTGTAGATCCACAGAGAGACAATGCACAAATGATCGCTTGAATTACTGACAAGCATGATTCTCTGCATATCACATAGGCTTAAAAATAAGGAAAGCTGTGCTACTCCAAATATCAGCACTTACTACAGATTAAAATAGTTTGACGGTTTTTTCCATCATCTTCCATGCTACACCCTGTGACAGCTTCTGTACAACAGAAGAAAAAAAGATTGCCCACACTGATGGATAAAACACCACCGTAAGCAAATCTTTTCATTTAGCAATTGTGCATCTGTCTACAGCATTACTTACATGGCGGGTTTGGTTACATGATTGGATAGAAACATATTTTCTGAACCTTGGCCCTAACCAGTTTTTTTTTTCCATCTTAAGGCTAAAATAGAATGGAGAAGAGAGATCATTCTAGTACAAACCACTGTCCCTTGAAATATGAGGTATAAGGAAGCCTCACACGGATGAGCCCAGCATGTATCTAGAGGCCAGTCAAAAAGACTTCAATGGTTTAAGAAAGACTTTTCTGATTAGATTATATCATCCTATTATTTCCTCTTCAGAAAGATTAAACAGACTGACCTAAAAAAAAAATGGTTTGAGATTCTTTCCAGAGTGTTACGCTCCAGCATTAAGCAGAAAGCAGCAGCCTGACAGTCTGAAAAAAGATTGAATGCCTGAGCTCAGTGTTATTGTCCCAGCAGAGGGATAATACCAGCCTTAACAAGGAGCTAGCGATTTTTATCTAAACTGTGATTACACCAATTTAACATGAAAGAACAGTACGGTACGCAATATATGAATTAATTGCTACCGCTTCTGCAAAGTTTAGCTGCATTGTAAAACTAGCGATAAAGAGTTGCTAATAAATTGCTTACCCTGTTTTATTTATTTATTTGTTCATAATTCTGCAAGAGAAAATGAGCCACATTTGCCTTTGTTATTAAAGGGGAAAAAAAGTTATGAATTTCTGCTGCTGGTTGGTTTCCATCTCTTTGTGCAATTAAATGTTTTTGGGAAGAATTGCACAGACTTTGAAAGGAGACTATATTAAAATCTAGAAGCATTAAGGAGTATTTTTCGGCCTGGATTTACTGATGGTTACTGATGAATGCTGCAGAGGGCAAATGTGGGTAAGTGCAAATGAAGAAATCAAGTGATTGCACTGGAAATTGGATTGAGCAAAGCATAAAGATAAAGGAAAATTTATTATCAAATACTTACCGTAATTTTCCTTTCCTGATGGACTCCATGGCAGCCTACGTGTGGGTTTACCCCGCCTCCTCTCCAATGCTACAGGACCCCATTCCCATAAATGAGTACTCACCACTAGCTACTGCGTTCCATAACTAGCCTACTCTTTGACCAATGGGTGGGAACTCCGTCTGCCCTGGAGTCCATCAGGAAAGGAAAATTACGGTAAGTATTTGATAATAAATTTTCCTTTTTCCTGACAGACTCCATGGCAGCCTACGTGTGGGAAATAACTAGCCAACCACACGGGTGGGTATGCTGAATCAAACAAAAATTTTAATTTGTCCTATCAACCGATAGGATTCTCAAACCAAAGTCTACAGAGGATAACGAAGCAGGCTCAATACAGTAATGAGACATGAAAGTGTTAATAGAGGCCCACGAGGCTGCTTTGCAAATGGTGTCTGGGGCCACATGTCGAGCTGCCACCCATGAGGCTGCCATTCCTCTGGTGGAGTGAGCTGTCACCACCTGTGGAGGAGCCAAGCCCTTCGCCCTGTATGCTTGTTGAACAGTCTGAACAATCCAAGTAGCGAGTGTCCCGACTGAGGCTTTCTTTCCCTTGTTACTTCCCAAGTGTAGGATAAATAGATGGTCGGAACGCCTGAAGGGAGAAGTCATTGTCAGATATTCTTTAATTGCTTCCCCTACATCCAGAGGATGAATCTCAGAGGACTCCAGAGACCTAAACATGGGCAAAACTATCTCTTGATTATCATGGAACACAGAGGACACTTTTGGGTTAGAACCAAGCATTGGGATAAGTACCACCCGATCCGGGAAGAATGTTAAGAAGGGTTCTTCACAACCCAGAGAGCCAATCTCAGAAACTCTTTTTGCAGATGTGATAGCTACTAGAAAGACTACTTTAGCTGAGAAGTCCTTGATAGAGAGCGGGGAAGGCCCCGAAGTACTGAGTCCGGAGATTGAGTCTAAGACAAGTGGCAGGTCCCATTTGGGGAACCTGGATCTCCTTTGAGGCTTGAGCCTTGAAGCGCCACGAAAAAATTGTCGAATTAGTGGATTAGTTGCCCAGGAGGACCCAGAGAAGGCCGACAGTGCAGAGACCTGAACCCTAAGCGAGCTGATGGATAATGGAAGATCTAAGCCTGTTTGTAGGAAGCTGAGTATATCTTGCACCCCCGGGTGTCTAAAAGACCTGCCGCTAGAGGAGCAAAAATCCACAAATTTAGACCAGATTCTGCTGTAAACTCTATTTGTGCTGGATCTTCTTGAACTCATGAGAGTTGATATTACTGTAGGAGCGCAACCAAGCGAGATTAGCCTCTCCCTCTCAAGAACCAGACCATCAGTCTCAGCACTGCTGGGCACGGGTGTAGGACTGACCCCTGGGAAAGAAGGTCCGGCCTGAGAGGGAAAGGCACCGGGTCCCTGAAGCTGAGTTGGACAAGGAGAGGGAACCAGGGTCTGTTCGGCCAGTATGGAGCTATCATCAACACTTCGGCCGTCTCTGAACGGAGTCTCTGCAGGAATCTCAGGATGACTGGGAGCGGCGGGAAGGTCCAAAGGTCCGTCAGTGCATCTAACCCGAGAGCCTGACTGCAACGGCCTCTGGTGTAAAATTTCTCCAGTTTGAAGTTGTGGCGCGAGGCGAACAGATCTACCTCGGGGTTGATCCCCAGTGAGGAGACCCATCTGAACGTCTCCATGTGAAGAGACCATTCGTTGTTGTCCAGTTTGGTGCGTGAAAGGAAGTCCGCTTGAGCATTCTGGACTCCTGGGATAAACACTGCCCAGATATTGCAAAGATTCTTCTGCGCCCATGAAAGAATGGGCTCGACTTCTCGAAGGAGAGTGGGACTCCGGGTACCCCCTTGCCTCTTCACGTAGGCGACAGCCGTTGTGTTGTCCATTCTTAATAGTATTGACTTCCCTTTCAGTAGATGAGAGAAGGCCTGTAGAGCACACCAGGCCGCCCTGAGTTCTAGAACGTACGAACCTGGGACTGCACGGCAGGAGTCCCACTTGCCTTGGGCGAGGTTCGAGCCGCAGAGGGCCCCCCAACCCGTCCCGCTGGCGTCGGTGGTCACCGTGACCCAGGAGATGGGAACGATGGAATTACATGCCAGGAGATTCTTGCGTTGAAGCCACCAAAAGAGGCTGTTCCTCATTGACGAGGTCACCCGGATGACTTGACTCTTGTCTCCTGTTCTCCACTGCTGCAGAAACCCCGACTGGAAGGGACGTAACCTCCACAAGGCCCACTTGACCATGGGCGTCGTAGAAACCATTGTACCGATAATTTCCAGACACTGAGAGGCTTTTAGGTGTGAGGCATGTACAGCCCGAGAAATCCTGTCTCGTACCACCGGAATTTTCTGTAGTGGAAGGGAAATGGTGCCTGTTACAGTGTCGAACTGAGCTCCTAGGTATATTAGGCGTTGCATTGGTTTTAGATGACTTTTTGCCAAGTTCAGGAGCCACCCAAAACTGGAAAGGGTGGAGATCACCTGTTCTCGATGGGCCAGCAGCTGTTCTCTGCTTTGTGACAACACCAGGAGGTCGTCGAGGTAGTGGTAAAGACGTACCCCCTTCAGTCTTATGTGAGCTACCGTGGCCAGAAGGATCTTTGAGAAGACCCGGGGGGACATTGTCAATCCGAAGGGGAGGCAGATAAACTGAAGATGATCTTTCCCTACTTGGAAGCGGAGGTATTTGTGAAACCCTTCCTCTATCGGGACGTGAAAATAAGCGTCCTTTAAGTCGATGGAAATCATCCAATCGCCTGGCTGAATAGCTTGCTGAATAGTCGACAGCGTTTCCATCTTGAATTTCCCTGGCTCTATAAACTCATTGAGGTAGGTCAGGTCTATGACCGGGCGCCAGGAGCCACTCTTCTTTTGAACCAGGAAAAGAGGGGAGTATATTCCCTGAAACCACTCGTCCCTCGGGACGCACACCACTGCTCCTTGAGACTTCAGGAGATCCACATAGGACAATAGCACTTGCTTTTGATCTTCCGACCGGGGCAGAAGAGTGGGGACAAATCTGGGGGGCGGAGCACTGGAGAAGGTCCATCTGTGACCTGTCGAGACCATCTTTATTACCCAAAAGTCTGAGATCGAGGCCACCCAGACATGCCGGAAGAGGCGCAGCCGTGCCCCCACCCGACCCGCCTGGGTGGGCGCAATCTCAAAAAGACCTCGCCTGTTAACGGCCGCTGGATGCCTGGCCTTTAGTGGACTTGCGAAAAGATGTCTGGCCCCTACTCCAATTCTTTCTAAAGTCCCTACCGGGCTTGTAGGAGCGAGCTTCCCTAGAGCGCTCCGGAGAGCGTCTTCTGAACTGCGGCTTCTTCCGACCAAGAAGGCGCCTGTCCTGGGGGAGAAACCCTGACTTGCCACCCGTGGCTCGTGTTATGGCATCGTCTAGCTTATTGCCAAACAGCGAAGATCCCTCAAAGGGGATTTTACACCAAGCTTGTTTGGAAACGGGGTCAGCAAGCCAAGGACGTAACCATAAGGCCCGTTTGGCCGTGACCGATGACAGCATAATTCGCGCCAATAGGCGAATCAAGTCAATGGATGCCTCCCCCAAGAACACCGCCGCTAGCTTCAATTCTGCAGCTGCTGAACTTCCCGCTAGCTCCTCTGAAACCCCTTTAAGGAAGGAATCCACATTCTCCGTCCAGGCCTCCATGGCTTTTGACATGGCTGCCAGAGCAAAAGCAGGTTTGCAGGCCGTTCCGGCCAACCCGTAAATCCTCTTCAGGTCTTGGTCGATCCTTCTTTCAAGACCATCCTTGAAGGACACTGCATCTTCCAAGGGAAGTGTAATATGCTTAGCTAGACGCATTAGAGCTGCGTCTACAAGGGGAGCATTCTCCAGATACTTCACCTCTTCTGACTTGAAGGGATATAATCTGGAGGTCTTATTTGTCATAGAGGACTTCCTGTCCGTCTTACTCCATTCCTCATCAATGATCTCTTTCAGCTCAGAAAGGAGCGGGAAACTTGCGCGTTCTTTCCCCAAATGTTTGAAGAATTTCTTCTGCTTGGCCGGGGGAGTAGAGGGGTCCTCCCATTTAAGAGCCTCCTTGATTGCCTTAAATAAAGGTGACACCATACTGAAATCAAAGCCTCCGACTTCCTCTTCTTTCTGAGGATCATCATCCGAGGAGTCAAGGGAGGCCGCGTACGGCTGTGAAGTGCCCGGGTCTTCGCGGGATTCATCAGCCGGGGGGCCAGATAGTGTAGTAGACTGGCTCAATGTGTGGGGAGGATCCAGCTCCTTCAGGGACTGCTGTACCACTCGTTTGACGAGAGTTTCCAGATGCTGGTTCTCCGATTCTTTCTCCCTGGTCGCCCGGGCATAGCAACGGTCACACAGTGACTTGCCCTCCGGAACTCGTGTTCCACATCCCCAGCAGGCTCTACGGTCAGAGCGGCTGTCGTGGCGTTGGGAGCGGTGTCTGGAGGAGGAATGAGAGCGTCTCCCCTGGTGGTGGTTTCCAGACTTAGAGTCATGCCTGGATCTTGAAGGTGACTGGTGTTGTGGCCTGGCAAGGTCTCTGTCATTCTGGACCACAATTTGAGGGTCCGATCTGGAAGGGCTGGGAGAAAAAACACAGTAGGGAGGGGGAAAAAGGCGAGACCAACATCAGATAACGCAATTCACAATGCGACTGACTCTCAACCCCTCCCCTCATAAGCACATACCTTGTGCGTGAGGGCTGGCCACTTAAAGGCGGTGAATTGTCCGAGACTTCCATATGAAGAGCGACACAGTACGGTAAGTCTGCAGAAAAAAGGCGGCCTGAACGGGCCAAATACCAGTAAGAAAAAAGGGTCATGCTGCCCCACAAATACATTCAGAGTACACTTGCAGCGTGTATCCAGACAAAAAAGCCCTTCTTATAACTGGACGTAAACATATAACTTATTCAAAAAAAAAATTTTTCTCTTTTTTTTTTTTTTTTTATTAAAATACAAAGTTTAAACAGACACTCACCTAAAGCAGTCCAGGGCTGGAGATGGGGAAGAAAAACCGCTCTACTCCTACTCACTGTGAGGCATTCCCACTGTGAAGGAGTTCATGAGCCGAATTTAAATCCCCCGCCCATGACGTCACCGCCCGACCTCGCGCCTGCGCCGTTGGACGGTGACCGTACTGCGCATGTGCGGATTGCCGAGCGTTCCGCCGCTCTGCGCACGCGCCAGCCAAGCCTCGAACCCGAGGAGGCTACCACGCATGCGCGAGCAGTGCGGACGGCCGAACCCAGAAGAGCTGAGGCGAGGTGGAACGCACAAGCGCTCCAGCCGCCATGAGGGGGAAAACGGTCCCAACAGAGACCGCGACGGTCATAGCCAGAGCCAGGAGTCCTAGGGGAAAACAGACAGAACACAAAAAAACCTGCCATGGAGAAAAACACTTTTTAAGCTTCCGACCTTGCCAGCCGCTGATGTCCCTGGACGTCCGGCATACAGAGGCGACCATCCTTCCACCAAAAGGGTAAATATCAGCCTCTACCTGCTACTCGCCCGCCCGTGACTGGGCCCTGAGCTGCACCGCAAAAGGTATGCCATGATCCTGGATCCGTCCGACCGGACGCGAACAACTTGTGTAGGTCCATTGGAGGAGGACAAAAAAGGAACGCAGTAGCTAGTGGTGAGTACTCATTTATGGGAATGGGGTCCTATAGCATTGGAGAGGAGGCGGGGTAAACCCACACGTAGGCTGCCATGGAGTCTGTCAGGAAATATTTTTTAACTAACTTAGTGTACCCTTTGTGAATATATTTCCTGGACTTCAAAATGTTCATAAGAATATGTCCCACGTACAGTATCCTTAAAAAAAAAAAAAATGTGTAGCCCTCTTTTGGGGGGTTTTGAGAAATTGCCCTCTCCAAACAGGATATTGCGCTAAACCTGTAGGTAAGAAAACTAGAACCTTCGCTAAGTGGAAGAGTGGTTTTGAGAATAAAGTTGGCAGTGCCTCCACCCAGGAGAGGGTCCCTGTGAACAGAAGGGGATTCCCTCCTGGAAAATGAATTAACTAACTAAACAAAGTAGTTGGAGCAGAAAAACTACTGCAACCAGCAATATAACAATAATCATAAATATATAGATGCACACCAGTATAGAAATAATACAAACTTTATATAAGAAGAGATTAATAACAGCACATACATCCAATGTACAAACAGGTATTATCAACAAAGGGCCTGATAGGGGTCCAGGGGGATTTGTGAACATACAGTTGTGCTCATAAGTTTACATACCATGGCAGAATTAATGATTTCTTGGCCATTTTTCAGAGAATATGAATGATAACACAAAAACTTTTCTTTCACTCATGGTTAGTGTTTGGCTAAAGCCATTTATTATCAGTCAACTGTGTTTACTCTTTTTAAATCATAGTGACAACAGAAACTACCCAAATTACCCTGATCAAAAGTTTACGTACCCCTTTAACATCAATGCCAGCTTGAAGTCATTTGTGGCATTTGTGGATGAGGCTCTTTATCTTCTCAGATGGTAAAGCTGCCCATTCCTCTTGGCAAAAAGCCTCTAGTTCCTACAAATTCTTGGGCTGTCTTGCATGAACTGCATGTTTGAGATCTCCCCAGATTGGCTCAATGATATTGATGTCAGGAGGCCGAGATGACCACTCCAGAGCCTTCACTTTATTCTGCTGTAGCCAATGACAGGTCGACTTGGCCTTGCGTTTTGGATTATTGTCATGTTGGAATGTCCAAGTTCGTCCTATGCGCAGCTTCCTGGCTGATAAATGCAATTGTTCCTCCAGTATTTTTTGATAACATACTGTATTCATCTTGTCATCAATTTTGACAAAATTTCCTGTGCCTTTGTAGCTCACACATCCCAAAAACATCAGTGATCCACCTCCGTGTTTCACAGTAGGAATGGTGTACCTTTTATCATAGGCCTTATTGACTCCTCTCCAAATGTAGCATTTATAGTTGTAGCCAAAAAGCTCAAATTTGGTCTCATCATTCCAAATGACTTTGTGCCAGAAGGTTTGAGGCTTGTCTCTGTGCTGTTTGGCGTATTGTAAGCGGGATACTTTGTGGCATTTGTGTAGTAATGGCTTTCTTCTGGCGACTTGACCATGCAGCCCATATTTCTTCAAGTGCCTCCTTATTGTGCATCTTGAAACAGCCAAACCACATGTTTTCAGAGAGTCCTGTATTTCACCTGAAGTTATTTGTGGGTTTTTCTTTGTATCCCAAACAACTTTCCTGGCAGTTGTGGCTGAAATTTTAGTTGGCCTAGCTGACCGTAGATTGGTTTCAACAGAACCCCTCATTTTCCAATTCGTGATTAGAGTTTGAACACTGCTGATTGGCATTCTCAATTCTTTGGATATCTTTTTACATCCCTTTCCTGTTTTTTACAGTTCAGCTACCTTTTCCAGCAGATCCTTTGAAAATTCTTTTGCTTTCCCCATAACTTAGAAGCCAGAAACATCAGTGCAGCACTGGATGAAAGGTCAGTCAGGATTCCAGAAACTCACTGACCTTTTATACACACACACACTAATTACAAGCACACAGATCACAGGTGAGGATGGTTACCTTTATTAGCCATTCAAACCCCTTTGTGTCAACTTGTGTGCATGTTATCAGGCCAAAATCACCAGGGTGTGTAAACTTTTGATCAGGGTAATTTGGATAGTTTCAGTTGTCATTATGATTTAAAAAGAGTAAACACAGTTGATTGATAATATATTGCTTCAGCCAAACACTAACCATGAGTGAAAGAAAAGTTTTTGTGTTATTCATATTCTGTGAAAAATGGCCAAGAAATCATAAATTCTGCCAGGGTATGTAAACTTATGAGCACATCTGTATACTTGGGCAGTGGCGGCTGGTAGTATTTTTTTGGGGGGTGCAAACAGTGACACCACCCCCCCTCCCAGCTGGGTCCGGAGCACTTACTCCATTTATGGTATTAGCTGGCAGTGCTTCTCCCGGGCTTCACCAGTGGTCTCCTCTGCCTCTTGCTTTAATCAGGTGCTTGAAAAAACACCCCCCCATTGGAATCCATGCATCCGGCATCCTGAAGGGGTTGGATGCATGGATAAATGGGGCGCCCGTGGATAGGGTAGGCGGCGCCCCGGAGCCCCTAATGGATGGGCCACCCCTGTACCAAGGTATACACTATAGTTATTGATAGAGATACCTCCAGATGAATGTTGCAACAAAGTCTAGTTGCAGGGGTCCCAGAAGATGATGAGGCATCTGTGGTGTGGCACTAGAGTCAGTCCTTGATGGCAGGTACATTCCCCCGATATTTAAGCTGTGGTCCCCTTAAGGAGGACAGTTGAAGAACATTTGTGGTACTCAGGGGTTATCACCCATGCAAGGTGAGGTGTCCTGGGTTAAGTTTGGCTGGAGAGGACTGACTTCTAGGACTCTCTGGATTGCTAAATTTATATTAGGGACCCAGGATTTCGAAGGCTTAAAGAGACTTGGGAGGGAAGAGCCTTCAAACCCTGACTACCCTGACAAGACTTTGGTCCCGAAGGGGTTAAGTCCCAGGTGAGGGAGGCTTGAAAGGCAGCAAAAGTGAAATCAGCACCTGTGTCAAGGAAGTGGGTGGAAGATAGAGAGAGGGGTTCACAAGCTGTGCAGCAAGTGTGAGATCTCAAACAAACTGAGACACGGGCTGCTAACCACTTGTGTGGCCTGCCTTGCACACTTACTTTGGAGGAGCCTAACCCCTGTATGGCACCGAAGATTAGGGATGAGCCTGCTGTTTTGTTAACAATATCAGGATTTACACTGTTTGTTTACTTTGGCTGAAGTAAGCTGTCATTTTGTTTGGCCGTGATTAAAATAAATGAACTGTTTGCTTTCATCAAACTGGCTGGCAGTTATTACAGAGTTTTCCCCAGGTTACACTATTTTAACCACTTGCCGAGCACCCTATAGCAGTTTTACTGCTACAGGGCGGCGGTTGTGTGCCGGATCACCTGTATATAGGTGATCCCGCACTTCCGGGTGGCGGGTGCGAAAGCGTGCCGCTGGCAGGTCGCTCCCACTGTGATTATGCAAAGCGGGAGCCGATCAGCAGGTACCATGGACTTGATGACCACCAGCACCCACCAATCGTTCAGTACACAGGCAGAAGGGCGGTCTTCCTATGTAAACAAGGGAGACTGCAGTTCTGTCAGTAGGGAAGGCATGGATCCTATGTTCCTGCAAAGCAGGGACATGGATCTATGCCTTCCCCTAGTAAAAGCACCTCCCACAGTACACAAACACTGGCTAGGAGCATACTTAACCCTTTGATCGCACCTGATGTTAACCCCTTCCCAGCCAGTGTCAAAGTGCATATTTTTAGCACTAATCACTGTATTGGTGTCACTGGTTCCCAAAAAAGTGTCAAAAATGTCAGTTAGTGCCAGATTTGTCTGCCACTATATCGCAGTTCCACTATAAGTCGCTGATCGCCGCCATTACTAGTAAAAAATAAGTAAATAAGAATTCCATAAATATATCCTATAGTTTGTAGACATTATAACTTTTGCGCAAACCAATCAATATACGCTTTTTGGGATTTTTTTTACATAAAATATGTAGCAGAATATATATTGGCCTAAATGAATGAAAAAATTAGATTGCTTCATTTTTTGGTATTGGATTTTTTATATGTTTCATAGCAGAAAGTAAAAAAAAAATGTTTTCTTTTTCCACATTTTTGGTCTTTTTTTGTTTATAGTGTAAAAAAAACAAAAAAACGCAGGGGTGATCAAATATCACCAAAAGAAAACTCTATTTGTGAAAAAAAAAGGACATACATTTTATTTGGGTACAGTGTCATACAACTGCGCAATTGTCAGTTAAAATAACTCAGTGCTGTATTGCAAAAAATGGCCTGGTCATGAAGGGGGCTAAATCATGAAGTGGTTAAAGCCGAACTATGATTAAAATAAAAATTCAATTCACAGTGCATTCTTTCTGTTGCAATAACACAGCAGTTTTTGCTCCCCCCCCTTAATACCTATTGATCCTGCCAGGAGATCTGATTTTTTAAAACATTTCCTTTAATCCAATACAGTTACTAGAGCACTATTATATTTATTTATTTTTTGCTATAGTGGTCCTTTAAGTGCAAATAGTGTTTACCAGCTGTTCCTAACTTCAGTATATATATATATATATATATATATATATATATATATATATATATATATATATATATATATATATATATGAAAGGAAATTATATTTAGAAAATCTATCTTTCTCTTACAGTGTCAATATTTGTTAAGCCAGCTCAGTATGGATTCCTATTGCTCTTGACTACAAATATGCTTATAGTGACAGTAGCACAATAATTAATGAAAAGCCTATAAAAGTTCAGCAGCAAGAATATGGACCATTATCCTCCAAGGAACAACACGAGGTCATATTATGCTACAGTAAAGAATATTGTGCGCTTGCTATTTAATGCCCTTTAGAACTAATACTATAAATGTATATAATAATAGTCAGGCAGTCTCAAGAGGTTTCCTTGAGCTAAAGTGTGCTTAAAGGCAAGTTACAAATGCTTTCAATATCCTGGAACTTGGAGATATTTTTATTCATGTAGGCAGAATGTTATGGTAATGTATAAAGAAAAATAATTAAAAGGTTAAAAGAACACGATTACAACAGGTTCGAAATCACTCTAATGCCGCGTACACACGGTTGGATTTCCCGACAGGAAATGTTCGATAAGAGCTTGTTGTCGGAAATTCCAACCGTGTGTAGGCTCCATCGAACATTTTCCGACCAACAAAATTTGAGATCTGGCACTCAAATTTTCCGACAACAAAATCCGTGTGTACACAATTCCGACACACAAAGCTCCACGCATGCTCGGAATCAAGCAGAAGAGCCGCACTGGCTATTGAACTTAATTTTTCTAGGCCCATTGTACGTGTTGTACGTCACCACATTCTGGCGATCGGAATTTCCGGCAAGATTTGTGTGACCGTGTGTATACAAGACATGTTTGAGCCAACATCCATCGGAAAAAAATCATTGATTTTGTTGTCGGAATGTGCGATCATTTGTACGTGGCATAAGCCTTCCTTACCTAAAATCTCTCCCTATATATTGGAGGTTGGGTTCATGGTCATTTTGATCAGCTAATATGTTTTCCCAGAATTTCTTTTTTGCCTTATGTTACCAAACAAGCTGAACAGAAACAGTGGAAGCATAAGCTTTACTCATCATGGACTTAAGCTGTACAGTCTCATCTAATGTCCTGAAACTTGGAAAGCATAGTGTGCTGATCACTGATCTACTATGGTTTACCCAGAGGCATTATTCAAGTATAAAAATATATTTCTTCATTTTGTTATGGTATTCTATCTTATGTCCCTTGAGTTACTTGTGCTGGACATTTTTCTTGTACCTGCATTTTTAATTTTTTAATCATTGTATATTATGTAAATGAAAACAAGAATGTGGAATACCTATATATGAGTGCAAACGCCTAGCACCCTAAGGTGGGTACTAGCATATCCAGGAACTAGGGATATCTTGCCTCTGGAGTTCTCAGGACATATTAGCACCTACTGGGCAATGCATTCTATACTCAAGTAATAACTAAAGCACCATTTTATGGTGAACAGAACTAGTGATGCAGCGATACCATCTTTTTAAGACAGTGTGCAAGTACCGACACTTGCTGATACCAATGACCGATACCTAGCCTGGGTTCACATATGTGCACAGCCGGTTTGCAACTTCAAGCCCCGTCTGGTGAGACTTTGTTCAGCAGTTCAGGTGCGATTCAGGTTTGAATTGTTAAGGTGTATGACATTGGAAATCTCACCTGAACCAGGCTGAAAAGCATACCCTATGTAGATATTCGCAAGCCCACCAATGATCATCAATTTCATCCAAATGTTTTTTTATTCAAAAAAGATCACATCACAAAGCAGTGTAGTGCAACGTTTTGGAGCCAGACATGTCTGCTGAAGGGGTCCTGTGTGGCTCCAAAATGTTGCACTATACTGCTTTGTGATGTGATCTTTTTTGAATAAAAAAAACATTTGGACAAAATAGATGATCCTTGTGTGCTGGCGAATATCTTCCAGTATCCAGCTAGTTATCGCTACAGCACCTAGTAGCCTAAAGAGCTTATTCCAGGAACGAACGTGTGCAATGGGAATATGGACTGTGAAAATCATACCAGACTCTTTTAGAAATAACACTGGGGCTGGTCCGCATTTTTCAATCCAAAAATATATACACAAGAGGGTGCAAACGACTAGTGCATTACCAAAAATACAATTTATTAAAAGCACATAACAGTGTTATACTCACAAAAGTAGGAATAAAATCAGGCTTGTCATGTACAACGCTCCAACTGGTGAGGCAGGTGACTATGGCCACACGGTGTAAATGCTAACATGTTTCGGGGGTGAAACCCCCTTTCTCAGATTTTTCAATCCAGTTCAGATGAAATTTACAGTGTCATACCCTTAAAAAATTTGCACCTGAACCACACATGAACCACTAAATAAACACCCCAGACTCTTAAAGGTATCTGTTTTAGTATTGAAGCATTTGAATGAGTACAAGTAATCGTGCAAATGCTTAGTATCAATCCTGGTATCGATATCAGTGTAATGCTAGACAAAACCTTTATGTCAGGAAGTCCATTACATTTCCTTTTCAGTTTAAGGCAATCTCCAAATGAAATAGTTTGTTCACTGCGCTTTCATGTGGCCCCTGCCTCTTGCCACATTATTATGTGTTGTTTACCATGCTCCCTCTTTTTGATGTTTTAATGGCCTGCGCTGTTGTAGGCTCAAGTTCAGTGCCATCTTGAAAGTAAGGAAACTAGTTGTTACAGAGATTCCTTCAGCAGCTTCAGCAGACATAAAGATTAGAGTCATTTAGCAATTATACTTGGCCCCTAGTTCAGATCAAAGGAACAGATTCCATGGTTGACTGTAATCTAATTTCAACAGCCTGTACAGCAATAGACCAAGCATGATCGTATGCTTACTCGTTCACTTTCACACACACACTCCCGCATGCCCCAGTCATAGTAATGATGCTCACCAGAGTGCTTTTGATTATCTAGAATAAATGTCAAACAAAAATGTAGTGTCCCTCTTGAACAGATACTGCACACAAGGCAATACATTTATGTCGAGATGTAGATCTAATCAATTTTAAATGAGTTTGGAAAAAATAAAAGTAAAACTGGGGACAAATTTTATTTTCATTTGTCTTCTGGCTAAAAGTAGCACTGAAGAATCACCCTCTCCAAGTCTATCATTATTTGTCTTCCTGAAATTGAATGTTGATGAATGGAATGAACCACAGCAGGCAGGGACTGATATTGGACACATACAATGCGAGAGTGACATACCAGTGCTGCCTTATAACTACTCAGCCTAACATTATAAAGCATTTTAAATCCAAAACACATCTACTCACTGACTCAAGGGCAAAAGCTTTTTAAATAAATCTACAAATGAAAGGTTGCAGCTCTTTAGTGTATACCCACTAGATATGATGATCATTAACGCTGTGCATAGATTTCATCTCACATCCAGTGCCAGAGGTAGCACAAGTGGGAACATTTATCACATGTAATAACCAGATATATTTTGGACCCAATTCCTCCGTTCACATGATTTCCCAAACGTCTCTTCCTTAGCTCCGTTTATCAATATATTTTTGTTCTGGTTTCCTCTTCTTATTATTTTTTTATACCTCTGAGGGCCGCTGCTGAATCTATTTCTTCCATTGTAATCTGATTCCCCTAATATATTCCAGGGATGCTTATTCAATTCCTCACCACGAGTGGCAGCTCAATTTTCACTGTCGTATTTTACTATTTTTCTCACTGTCAGCAATTTAGGGCATTTAGAGTTAATTAGAATTATTTTAGAAACAAAATATCAACTTGGCATTGGGGGAAAGTCACCTATGAAAATTAGCAATGTTGTTTTGTAAAAACAGGCTAAGCACCTAACTCCTTACAATATGTAGGAACAATCTAAGGTTCCTTTTTTACTATGTACTATGGAAGTAAAAGTCTGTATAATCATACAGTACATTAATAATAGCAGGTCTTCAGCTGCTAGGAAACTAGAAGTCAGCATACTCTGAAAAACTCTCATGACCATATATTCAAAAAGGGACCCTCGGGCAGCTGAGCACCAAATCCCAGTCTGAATAATGCAATAAATCCCACGGCCATATAAGACATTTTTAAGATGTTATTGTAATGTTTACAATAAAGTAATTATTAATTATAACATATGCCTTTTATTCACTTGATATGATATATCATTTTTTTAGATATTGAATTAAAGCCCAAAAAAATCACAAAAACTGATATTCAGTCTGATCGAGATTGCCTTAACAACCAATTTCCATTTCTTATTTCCACTTTACTGCTTCTGCACTTTTGTAGGGTGTCCAAATATGACTGCACAATTCAATAAGCACCAGAGTTTAGATCATTGGTCTCATTATTCAGCACTCAGTAATAGACTTAACCGGACACAACCCTCCTACCATTACATGTCTGTGTTAGGGCACTTATGCTGGGGGGCATGACTGTTATTCAGCTATGACAGCACAGAATAATGGAGGATGGAGGTAGGAAACAGTCCCTGGGATTCAGAAGATTTCCATAGTCGTTGCACCTCTGCATAACAGATGGTGCGTGCGACTGATTTGCCACATGGAGGCCACAGTGTTCATACAAGTGGGAGTCACATGTTCTCCATATCTGTAAGTACTGGGTAATTCTCCTGGTTTCCACTCAATCCATCACTAGGAAGTGAGTGGAATATAAGTAAAAACTTAACACTTATCAAATCCATAGCCATCTAATTGTGAAGAAATGGGCAATTGCAGCATTTCACTGGTTGGCTGGTCAATCTAGGACAGCGATGGCGAACCTTGGCACCCCAGATGTTTTGGAACTACATTTCTCATAATGCTCATGCACTCTGCAGTATAGGTGAGCATCATGGGAAATGTAGTTCCAAAACATCTGGGGTGCCAAGGTTCGCCATCACTGATCTAGGATATACATGTAGCACCCTCTAGTGTTGCTGGGTTAGTACAGTAGTTAGGTTTTCTGTAGTGTAGGTACATTTCAGGTTTGGCTGGCAGCCAATCCTGTTTGTCTTTATCTGGGTTGGGAGGGACTCAGACAGAGCCAGGTGACTCACAGGCAGCATCCCTGGGCCCTCCCACTTGTTTCCAGAACATGCTGGAATCTTTTGGAAAGGAAGGAGGAGAGGAGAAGTGGAACTGCCTGGAGTATTTTGAGGAGCCCTGACCAATCCCCAACCTGGATTGGCAGGGGACAAGCCTCCTTAAATACCCATGGTCAGCCCAGCTGGAGGAGGAGTTGTTCAGGTGGAAGCTGGAGATGGAGTGCTAGGCTGCAGTGGCCTTGGAGGGAGATCCCCAATCTGGGGGGGTGACCTTGGGCCTGGACTCGGGTGTAGACAGGACCTTCTCATAACCCAAGGAACATAACTCAAGGAAGTGTCTTGGACAGGAGGCACCAGAGCAAGCACAGGACAGCAGGAGAGCACTGCCAGGCAAGTCTCCAGGGAGGAACAGGTCGCAGCCAGGAGTGCTGGTGAGTGACACACAGTCAGGAGGACTGAGGAGGCACTCCTGAGAGGACTGGAAGAGTGCAGTCTGGGATGGGTGCAGAGCCAGTGGAGTGGACTGTGGTGTCACATAGAGTGGAAAGAGGCAGCTGCAGCCAGGAGGGCTGTCAGGGCCTGAAGATGTGGTACTGGTCTTCGTAGCCACGTGGGCAGCTAGCACTAGGACTACCTATTTTTTGCTACCATAGGGGCCCGCAGTGGAGATGTATATCTTTCTTAGTCCCTACATTTTCTACAATCATCTGGGTAGTTCATAATTACCCTATCCCCATCCAAATTAAATTCCCCCAATGAAAAAAACAAAAAAAACAAAGTGCTTGGACTGTTTCATGACTCCTGAATGTCTGAGGATTGTGTGCAAGGCTGGGCAGGGTGACAGACAGACTACAACAGCCAGAAGCCCCTACGGGGGTACCACCACATGCAATATAATATATAATATAATACACACACACACACACAATACGGCCACAGGCAACCTGTGACCAGCCATCTTTTAAGGAGCTTCTGATCTCTACCTTCTTACAGTAATAATCGAAAGGAAACATACAGCCATGCCAGAGCAAATACTATGGGGTTCACAAAAAATATGGAAGAGCATTGGGATTGCCTATACTGATAGTAATTTATCCAAACAGCAATATCAAATGCATGATTATTATATTATGAAGAATTGAAGTAATAGTATACATATACAGTGGGGACGGAAAGTATTCAGACCTCCTTAAATTTTTCACTCTTTGTTATATTGCAGCCATTTTCTAAAATCATTTAAGTTTATTTTTCCTCATTAATGTACACACAACACCCCATATTGACAGAAAAACACAGAATTGTTGACATTTTTGCAGATTTATTAAAAAAGAAAAAAATTTATTAAAAAAGAAAAACTGAAATATCACATGGTCCTAAGTATTCAGACCCTTTGCTGTGACACTCATATATTTAACTCAGGTGCTGTCCATTTCTTCTGACCATCCTTGAGATGGTTCTACACCTTCATTTGAGTCCAGCTGTGTTTGATTATACTGATTGGACTTGATTTTGAAAGCCACACACCTGTCTATATAAGACCTTATAGCTCACAGTGCATGTCAAAGCAAATGAAAATCATGAGGTCAAAGGAACTGCCTGAAGAGCTCAGAGACAGAATTGTAGCAAGGCACAGATCTGGCCAAGGTTACAAAAAAAAATCTGCTGCACTTAAGTTCCTAAGAGCACAGTGGCCTCCATAATCCTTAAATGGAAGACATTTGGGATGACAAGAATCCTTCCTAGAGCTGGCTGTCCGGCCAAACTGAGCTATCGGGGGAGAAGAGCCCTGATGAGAGAGGTAAAGAAGAACCCAAAGATCACTGTGGCTGAGCTCCAGAGATGCAGTCGGGAGATGGGAGAAAGTTGTAGAAAGTCAACCATCACTGCAGCCCTCCACCAGTTGGAGCTTTATGGCAGAGTGGCCCGACGGAAGCCTCTCCTCAGTGCAAGACACATGAAAGCCGCATGAAGTTTGCTAAAAAAACAACTGAAGGACTCCAAGATGGTGAGAAATAAGATTCTCTGGTCTGATGAGGCGAAGATAGAACTTTTTGGCCTTAATTCTAAGCGATATGTGTGGAGAAAACCAGGCAGTGCTCATCACCTGTCCAATACAGTCCCAACAGGGATGCATGGTGTTGGCAGCATCATGCTGTAGGGGTGTTTTTCAGCTGCAGAGACAGGACGACTGGTGGCAATCGAGGGAAAGATGAATGCGGCCAAGTACAGGGATATCCTGGATGAAAACCTTCTCCAGAGTGCTCAGGACCTCAGACTGGGCCGAAGGTTTACCTTCCAACAAGACAATGACCCTAAGCACACAGCTAAAATAACAAAGGAGTGGCTTCACAACAATTCCGTGACTGTTCTTGAATGGCCCAGCCAGAGCCCTGACTTAAACCCAATTGAGCATCTCTGGAGAGACCTAAAAATGGCTGTCCACCAACGTTTACAATCCAACCAGACAAAACTGGAGAGGATCTGCAAGGAGGAATGGCAGAGGATCCCCAAATCCAGGTGTGAAAAACTTGTTGCATTTTTCCCAAAAAGACTCATGGCTGTATTAGATCAAAAGGGTACTTCTACTAAATACTGAGCAAAGGGTCTGAATACTTAGGACCATGTAATATTTCAGTTTTTCTTTTTAAATAAATCTGTAAAAATGTCAACAATTCTGTGTTTTTCTGTCAATATGGGGTGTTGTGTGTACATTAATGAGGAAAAAAATTAACTTGAATGATTTTAGCAAATGGCTGCAATATAACAAAGAGTGAAAAATACTTTCCGTCCCCACTGTAAAATGTAAAATTATGCCACATGCAATTAAAATAAACAATATAAAGTTGGTGGCAGGGTGTGATAACGTTATTTGTTATGGGATTTAATAAAAAAGCTGCAGCCATAATTATGACCATTTTAAGCTTGTATGGGCAACCTATACCACCAGCTGCTCAAATGGTGGAAGATTAACTAACCTTCCATGTTGGAAGTGGCGTGTACCCTGGGTCTGTCTTCTTCATTCCATTTCAGAGAGAAATAGAAACTGGCAAAGGGTCTGACCTAAAAGGGGAGATATAGCAAAATTCTGCTTAGAAAACTGCTGCAGATCCCTGCCAGGTCTAACCTGGTGTACGAGATGTGAGCTGTAAGCAGAGAGCCTACATCTCTCTTTCTTTCCATGCATTGATTACATTAAAGAAGCAGAGCCTACAGAGTTTTCTGGGACCTGTGTATCTCCCAGAAGACAGCGGGGGGATGAAGGAGGGGCCGGACATGGCATAGATCGCTGCAGATTCTGCGGCGTTCTTTCGCTGGAAGTGGGAGCAAATACCTGCAGTAGACAGGTATCTGCCCCCCCTCCCCACTGAAATGTGTCAAATGTGACAGCGGAGGGGAGAAGGAACCGGATCAGCGGAAGTTCCATTTTCTGGGTGGAACTCCGCTTTAACCTATCACTAACATGCTTCTTGTCCTAGGATGAAAATGCTCATTTAATGCACTGTATCTATAGGGGAGCAACATTGTCATCCCAGGACAGGACTACCGAACACCTCCCCCTCTCTTAATCTCTATTACATATGGAGAAGCTATTCTGTAGTTTACTCCCTGATGACACATTTTTGGTGAAATACATATATGTCTGGTCTGTGCTCGTTGTCTTGGATAGACAAGTGACGTCACATGCAGGTGAGGTGGAACGCACACCTAGGTCTGGAAGATAGCGGTGGCGTGATTGAATTATTCAGCAAATTTTGAGCACATTCACTGTACATACAAGCTAATCAAGCTGGTGCTGGTCTGGGCACTCTCTAATGTAAATGCAATTGATTGGGGATGGTTTTAAGAAATTGTTTTAAAAAACGGTATTGCACGATAATTCTGTCATTTCTCTTATGGTGATTGATGCTAACCATTTGATGGGAGAATATACATATTGGAATAGTGTGGGGTTGTTGCAGGAGGAGGATTGACTACTACATCTGGTCGCACTGGTTTAATACTAATGCCGCGTACACACAGTCGGATTTTCCGACGGTAAATGTTGGATGTGAGCCTGTTGTCGGAAAGTCCGACTGTGTATATGCTCCATTGAACATTTGCTGTCGGACTTACCGCCAACAAATGTTTGATAGTAGGTTCTCAAATTTTCCACCAACAAAACTTTGTTGTCGGAAAGTCCGATGGTGTGTACACAAGTCCGAAGCACAAAAGTTCACGCATGCTCGGAATCAAGCAGAAGGAGCTGCACTGCCTATTAAACTTTCTTTTTCTCGGCTCGTCATACGTCTGGTATGTCACATGTTCCCACGTTTGTAATTGTTGGCTAACATTTGTGTGACCGTGTGTATGCAAGACAAGTTGGAGCCAACATCCTTCGAACAAAAATCCACGGTTTTGTTGTCGGAAAGTCCGATCGTGTGTACGGGGCATAAGGCTATATTGGTCCCTCTGACTATAGGGCTCTGGTGAGTGCATCTGCGCTATCACAAGTGGAGCACTGGTTGTTAATTTTTCAAGATCATTTATACACAAGCACGGTGGATGGGAATAAGTGTCTGTTTGAAGGAACACTGGACTTTATTGAAGAATTTATTGAAATTTTTGCACATTTGCATTTTTGCACATTTTTGCACCATTTTATTTAACATTTGTATTTTTTGTTGATATTGATATTACATAACACTATGGGGGTTATTTACGAAAACGGCAAATCCACTTTGCACTACAAGTGCACTTTCAAGTGCAGTTGCTGTAGATCTGAGGGGGACATCCAAGGAAAATAAAAAACAGCATTTTAGCTTGCACATGATTGGATGATAAAATCAGCAGAGATTCCCCTCATTTCAAATCTTCCCCTCAGATCTACAGCGACTGCACTTCCAAGTGCACTTGCAGTGCAAAGTAGATTTGCCTTTCGTAAATAACCTCCTATGTCATTTTGTTACAGAACTTTCATGTCTCCAAGTAAGAAATTAATTCAATTGTATAGAGAGGTTTGGCACAATAGAGCATACCACACGGATTTCACCATACACATTTTTTAGTTGAAGGGAATAGTGCCTTACTTTATTTATTTATTTCAGCTCCCTAATAGGGGATAGTCTTTTGCCCCGTACACACGGTCGGACTTTCTGAAAATCCAATCATTCTGAACGCGGTGACGTAAAACACGTACGTCGGGACTATAAACGGGGCAGTGGCCAATAGCTTTCATCTCTTTATTTATTCTGAGCATGCGTGCCACTTTGTCCGTCAGATTTGTGTACACACGATCGGAAAATTTTATATCCTGCTCTCAAACTTTGTGTGTCGGAAAATCCGATGGAAAATGTCCGATGGAGCCCACATACGGTCGGAATTTCCGACAACACGCTCCGATCGGACATTTTCCATCGGAAAATCCGACCGTGTGTACGGGGCATTTGAGTTATAAGGCTAGCATATGGGGCAACTGTTATGGTAACTGAGAGTGATCCCAATACAAGAGCTTTCTGATTTCTATGTCCACCACTAACAGGTGCTAATAGTCTCACCATGTCACTAGTTAGCTGGCCTTATTGAGATTTGTAAAAACACTCTTCTCCTGGAGGTTCGTACATTGACCCTGGCTAGCACAATATTCTAACACCTGTAGTTCTTCAACAACTAGTAGGTCACAGGTTGCCTAGTCTTGTTTTATAACGCACCAAGAAAATAACCTTCAAAAAAAATAGCTTGTGATTAAGAGATATGCAAAAGGATGAAAAGCCTGTCTTTATATTGTTCAGGAAAAAAATCTATATTGGAGAATAAATTATTCAGCAATAAAAAATAAATATTTTATAAATAGTGGTTTGTCTGTGGTACACACTTTATTAATTCCGGCATTTATTTATGTATAGAAAGTGTTTTCCACTCTGCGCTATGACAAATTAATTAAATTACTATAATGGTTTTTAAAATTAGAACTGTTCTGTCGAACTAATTAAATAAAGAATGATTGCACCACTTTCTACAGATGCAGCAGATGTTTTTACGCCCGCTTCATTACTTTGTTTCTGCAATGCATTTCAGTGTCTAATCTAACGTCGCTACCAACAATGTTTTGGTTATCTGACGAGCACATAATCAATGTGCTCTTGCCACAAATATTTTATCGGATTAGCATGCTTGCTATATGTAATGAACATCTCCTCTGCTAATTGGGAAATAAATGCTGTAAAGAGATTTATTTTGTATTACAGCATGATGTTGTTGTGTTTACTTTTACAAATAAGTAGATTTTATAATGATTTCCATATCACGCTATCTTCTGGATGCTGCTGGTTATTGTGAAGCCTTTCACCCCAGCCATGTCTGGCTGGTCGACAAGAAAATATAAAGAAAATATTATTCTACTTGAAAATTAGCTTTTTTATATACTTCTAACTTACATTTGTTTGCCTCCTTTTATTCTTACATTTTAGTTTCTGTATTTTCCCTTCCACCCTCTTTAAAACACAACTAAACTTCCAGTTTAAAACAGCCAAATTCATTCATAACAAAAAGGTAAGAAAAGCCTATCCTCTACCAGCATAATCCATCAGATCCCGAGCACTACCATCTAGGATGTGGCAGCCGAATAGGACTTCCTACTGTTTCAAAGATGGTTCCCGACTGTGCATTTGCAAGATCATGATGCACTGTCAGTGTGGTCAAACAGCCTCCTGGGACATGTGATGTATCCCAGGTGGCTGTGGGTGGGTAGGCCAAGCTTAAGAATAGGCCCGGAGCAGAGGGGAACCTAGGTGCAGGGCTCACATGACTGGGGGTTGCTGGGCAGGCTGGACTGGTTTGCCTGGAGACTGAGTTAGCCTCGGGGTTGGGGGTAATTTCTATCAGTAGGGGGTCAGCAGGAGAGAGGAAACATCACAGGAAGCTTTTCTTTCCCCCTCCCTGCGCTGCATGCATTATGGAGAATTTGGACAGAATCCTGGGGCAGCTGAGCTCAGCTGCCCTGGCTAATGGCCCTCAGTGGCTTAATTCATAGCTGGCTGCTGTGCTACAGGGGTCGGGGCAGGAGTACTATTACTATAACTATTACTCCTGCCCCTGCTTCGCCACGTGCAAGGAGGTCTCGGCCTTCTGCGTGCTTTAGCCCCGATGTGACCCCCAGGGTGAGCCGCCGCACAGGGAGCCTGATTTCAGACCCTCCAGCCCCCAGGGCGAAGAGACCTGCCCTGCACCTCCTCCCTCTGCGGGGGCTGGGAGGAATCCCCAGCATCAGCGAGACCCGGCCAGGAGGGTTCCCTCTCCATCCCCCTCCAGACCTCCATCGGCGGTGGATCAGGATTTGGCAGCCGGCCGAGCGGGGCCTCCCCCTGCCCGCGGCGTGGCCAGGCGGTGAAGATCAGCGGGTGCTGGCACGGGCCCCTCCCCCAGGATGGCCGCGGCCCCCACATGGAGAAGTGGAGGTACCTCGGGTGACAGTGGCGATCCTGGAGTGGCATCTGCAGGCCCGCAGAGTGTTCGGTGGGGGATTCAGGACACAAGGAGCCATGTCATGGTCCGCTGCCGTGCAGGGGGACCAGCGATCTGAAGGTGAGATGTTGGATGAGGATTCGGAGGGGCTTGTGGCAGCTGCGGTCCAGATGGGACCTCTTCAGCGATCCGGAGGTGCGGCTGGATAGTCAGTTTCCCCTGGGCAGCCTGGTAAGTCTTTACCTTTACCTTTGTCTGTCCCTGTGAGTATGTTGTCCGTATCTGCGTCTGTGCCTGGGGTCCTTGCTGTTGTTTCTCCTGTGGTACAAGCGAGGGGCGGGCCTGTCCTGCTGTCCTGGCAACTGTCATGGCGGCAGGGGATGGGTGAGGGGCTCTGGTTAGCAGGCTGGGCTCTCCTGGGACTGGAGGTGGGTCCGGTGGCCAGGGGACGGCGGGCTCTGGGGATGCTTTACTGCCCTACTTCTTGATGGTTCTGGTCTCCGGCTACAGAGATCTTGTGGGAAGGGGATCTGTGGCGGAACCCCTCGCTCCTACGATTTCACCGGTTGCGGCCTGGACAGTGATGGGGGGAGGGTGGAAACCCGCTGTGTCACTTTGCTGTCGTAAGTGGTGCAGGCAGCTGCACAGCCGCCCGCTGCATCGTATGGGTTGGCCACAGTCCTCCCCGGGTCTTCAGGATCATCGCAGGTGAGTATGGCTACTGTCTCCACCCCGGGGGTGTCATCAGACGGAGTATGGCTGGCGGATGCTGCATGGTGTGAAGTTTATGTGTGCTACGAGGGCCCCTTGGGGTCTCATTTCAAAGCGGAGGTGAGGGAGAAGATTTGGAAAGGGGACTACTTGGAGATCTTTACGCTGTTACTGCTGGAGAGGTTTAACCTGGACAAGGTTAAACCTGATAAAGGCAAAAAAGAGGAAGAAGAGAAGCGTCACTATAGACTTATTCCATGGACGTTCACCAACTGGCTCCAAGCTTTTAACATACTGGCTAGCGTCATAGGGGAGAAGGTGTCGGAGAATTGTTCGCGTTTTGTTTTGCTATTTGGATTCCATCAGTGAAGCTCAGCGGGTCTATGGGGGCGTGGCTGCACTATACTAACCAGAGCCCCTCACCCATCCCCGGACGCCATGACAGATGCCAGGACAGCAGGACAGGCCCGCCCCCCGCTTGTACCACAGGAGAAAAAACAGCAAGGACCCCAGGTACAGACGCAGATACGGACAACATACTCAACTTTGCTGGTCCCCCTGCATGGCAGCGGTTGCTGACACGGCTCCTTGTGTCCTGAATCCCCCACTGAACACTCTGCGGGCCTGCAGATGCCACTCCAGGATCGCCACCGTCACCTGAGGTACCTCCACTTCTCCATGCGGTGGCCGCAGCCATCCTGGGGGAGGGGCCTGTGCCAGCATACGCTGATCTTCCCCGCTGGGCCAGGGAGGGGGAGGCCCCGCTCGGCCGGCTGCCAAATCCTGATCCACCGCTGATGGAGGTCTGGAGGGGGATGGAGAGGAAACCCTCCTGGCTGGGTCTCGCTGATGCTGGGGATTCCTCCCAGCCCCCGCAGAGGGAGGAGGTGCAGGGCAGGTCTCTTCGCCCTGGGGGCTGGAGGGTCTGAAATCGGGCTCCCTGTGTGGCGGCTCACCCTGGGGGTCACATCGGGGCTAAAGCACGCAGGAGACCGAGACCTCCTCGCACGTGGCGAAGCACGGGCAGGAGTAACAGGTCCTTGCCCCGACCCCTGTAGCACAGCAGCCAGCTGTGAATTCAGCAACTACAGTGGGACAGATTCCATCAGTTGGCACCAGAGGCGGAGCAGCTGGGAATTCCGTGCTCCAGTCATTTGTGGGATCTCGTTTTGACACCATAATGGTGTTGGTTCGAAAGTCGGTAGCGGATGCTACTTGGCGGGCCTATGAGCGGGTTTGGAAAGAGCGGCATGAGCTGGTAAGTAGCGTTGGGGGTTGTTTTAGCGGCGAGGATAGGTTACACGTGTTGCTGTATTTTCTAGGTAAGAACTGCGAGGACTGGGTGTCTATCGCTGCGGTTAACAGTAAGATGGCAGCCCTTGCCTTTTTGTTTAAATTGGGTGGCGTTGAGGATGTGATGAAGGCCTTCATGTTTTTAACTTTTGTTTGTAACTAGAATGAAATGCAAACTTGATTCAGTGTAAGAAGAGGACACTCAGCAGCTGTTTACACATCTGGACACAGGAGCACTGACACCAGAACAAACTTTTTAGGGTGTCCCTCACAGGTGCTCCAGTGGATACTAGGGGTGTCTCCATGTGTGAAACTTGCACAAAAAAGGTAATTATTCCAGCTTTTTAAAGGCAAAAAAAACATGTTTCAGCTTGGAACTCTGCCAAAATAGACAATTGTAGGACACTTCAAGCAATGTTTCATATTCCTATTTCTGGCCTCAAATATCTGTGTGCTAAGTATACCGAAGATACGCTGCGCTAAGGTGAAAATATCAATCTGGAGATTATTAATGCATATGAGGTACACTGAAAATACCGCATAAGCGGCTTATCCAGCCTCAGCAAGTGCACAAAGGATATATATAAGAAAACAAGTGATTTTAAGGTGCAATGTGTAAATAATATACTAGATGTATACCATTAGAATGAGAGTAGCGATTACTAAACTACTAACTATATATATAATGAATGAAAAAAAATCATTTATATAATCTGAAATTTACTGTGTAATATATATATATATATATATATATATATATATATATATATATATATATATATATATATATATATATATATATATATATATATATATCGCAGTGATAAGTGCAAAAATACAACAAAGTGCCAAGTGCCACACAATGAGTGTGAATATCAAATCCAAGATGTGATACGTGATTCTTGAAGTCCAATTTATAAAACAAATGCACATAAAGTCCATAAAAAAAGTTCATAAAAAATCCAACGTGCGTGCATTAATCTTAGTGCTTAGTGCTCAGAATTCCATGCTCAAATGCCATCCAGTGACCCCCCGGGGACAGCCGCTCACCTCAGAGCGTGCGACTCAGCTGTGAGACTGAGTCTAAACATGCTTATGAGCCATCCCACGGCTCAGTGATGGAATCCAGATACACAGTTTTCAGCAGCAACAGTTAGAAATAAAGGAAAAGAAAAACTGGATAGTGTGATATCGTTTATAAATGTTTATTAGGATAAAAGCTCCCCACATGAGGGTACTCACATTTGCAAGGTGCGTGAGTGCACCAATCTGAGAACAGTCTCCAAAGTTTGCCTCAAAGTTTGCCTGTCAGGAGGGATAAGCTGTGCATCGCATCTCAGTGGAGTGAAAGGCTCCGTGCTCCGTCCTTGCCCCTCCCCTACGCATGTTCAACACAGGGTCACGTGTCTTCATCAGGGAGATATATCATTTCCACATTTGAGGCAATATACCATTGTGGCTCGCAAAATCCCCTTTTACCTGCTAAGTATACCGATTTTTAAATTCACATAGAGTAGAAAAGACTTGGGAGGTCTGAGGTTACCAGGGACCCCCAACCTCCGAAAGAAGGGGAACTCACAACACCACAACCTGAGGATGTGGAGGAAGGAGAGGTTTATGAATTGGGCGAAATAGTGACCACAACATGAGAGTGTCTGAGACCACAGCTTCAGGTAATAGATGTATGCCTGCATATTTTTAATACATGGTGTGTTTTTGAATTTTAGGTGATGTGAATGTTGTGGAAGAAGAATCTCATTTCACAAGTGCAAGTGCACACGCCCTTATCGGGGAGATCATGGTGTGCAATCGTGATTTACAGAAGATCAAGGAAGACATCAATGATGTGGAAAAAAGACTCAAAAACATCATTGATGTTTTAGGCAGAATCTAAAACACACCAAAATTCTTCAATTTGTTTATAATTTTAAGATTTTAGAAACTTTTTTGAAGTATAATGAAATCCAAATTTTGAAGATGCACACAGTGTGTCAACATGTGCTATCTGCCATCACGGGATATCAAGATACGGGTTTTGTGGGTGCAACCCCTTCCTCGCAACTCAAGTAGGTGAGAGAAAGGGGTTGCACCCCCAAGACACGTCCACTGATCCCCCATGATGGGAGCTAGCACATGTTGACCCTCCTTTTTAGGAGGGAAATCCCCATTTTTACTCTCAATTTGTGTGCATCTTCAAAATTTGGCTTTCACAGGGGTGACATCACCCCATCTGATGAAGGTAAGATCAACACAGTTTGGACATACTAATGTCTGATAATGCCTTCAATTTATTAAAGTTGAACTTTGTAAGTTCCTGAGTTGTGTATTGTTTTATGGTTTTAAACATGCCTGTTTAACACCAAAAAGGCTTTTTGTACTGTCAAAACCAAAAATGTTATTACAAAAATATGTTGGTTTGTTCAAAAACCCTTTTCTAACGCACATGTGAATGTGCACAGAGTAAAAAGTTTTCTACTCAACAATGTGGCTTCTTCTTTCAATGCTCAATAGCAGTTTTTGGAGTAAGTTGGTGTTTACAGTGGCAATGGGGGTTATTTACTAAAGGCAACTCCACTTTGCACTACAAGTGCACTTTTAGTGCACTTTCAGTGCAAATTCAAGTGCAGTTTTAAGTGCACTTTTGCAGTGCACTTGGAGAGCAAAGTGGATTTTCCTTTAGTAAATAACTCCCACAGTGCTTTATAATTTGCCACAATCATGCCATTTTCGTGACTCACAAAAATTCATTCATGGTGCTGAAAATGATGAATATTTTTATCAGTAATGCATTACATACATTAACAACAAAATAAGGTGTGTAGCAGACCCACAACATAATAGTTCGCTGAAGAAGAGATTGTCACCTCACGTATCAAATAAATTACGTTTGCACACAAGCAGTTAATGAAAGGAAATCTTCTTTCAGTTTAACCAAAAAATGTATTTAAAAAATGTTTTTTTATCATTTTCTGGCATATCAATGGCCCCCCTACTTGCAAAGTACTCCATATATTTGATACGGACCTCACGGGCGCTTTGGGGGGGCAAGCCAGGACGGCCAGCTTCAAGCGCCTTCAGGGTTTCTTTTTGAAGTCTGGCCTCAGACCCAACTGACAGAAAGCACTAAAAAAGAAAGGACTGAAAAGAGCGAGCTGAAAATAAGAAACGAGCGGACAAGAACGCACTGGGGATCAAATACGTACTATAAAATATGCACTAAAAAGAAATGCAAACTGACTACATGCACTGAAAACCAGATACAAAGCCACAAGCACAAACTAAAGAGCAGTAACGATCTGAAAAGCATGAAGCAGAAAAGCGCGAATCATCTCTCACCAAACTTCTACTAACACGAGGTTAGCAGAAGAAGCCCAAAGGGTGGCACACTTGGTATTGAACTTTTCTTTTATAGTGCCATCGTACGTGTTGTACGTCACCGCGTTCTTGACGTTCGGAATTTCTGACAACATTTGTGTGACCGTGTGTATGCAAGACAAGTTTGAGCCAACATCCATCGTTAAAAAAAACATGGATTTTGTTGTCGGAATGTGCAATCGTGTGTATGCAGTATTAGAGGGGGTGTCAGCCTTCCTCAATCAAAGGAATGCTTCATACCTTCTTCCTGTTACCCTTTTTCTCTTTACTTACTTTCTTTTTCTTTCATGTTTATTTTTTAGCTTTCATTTATTTTCTTTAGTTTCTTGTCTTGTTTCCTTTTACCTTTTTTTTTCCAATTTGTTTTCTTTTATATTTTTTTGTCTGCTAGTAGCTGTGCCGTTCACCTTAAACACATATTCCTTTTATTATTTTTCAAGAGCAAGATATATGCAAAACAATGGACCGCCTATAGGCCATGCAGCTGCTGTAGAGCACAGAGGCAGCAATATTTGGCAATGTTTAAAGTAGATAATGTAAATGCATTTATTTTAGCACCAGATATTTATAAAAGCATTTGTATTTAACAATATTAAAGAAGTTTTTAGTACAAGTGTTGGTAAACAGTTAAAGGACTGTGTTATTTGATAGTGTTATGCATTTTAAGGGTTGAAGCAGTGAATAAAATAACGCAGTTAACAAAGCATAAGCTGTCACACTTCAGATGACCTCTGACCCCTGCTAGACTCAACTTAGTAAAGTTGAATAAGGGTGCACGTAGTCATATTTATTAAAGAGGAAGTGAACTTTCATCTTTGAATTTTACCTATAGGTAAGCCTATATTAAGGCTTACCTATAGGTAGTGTAAATATCTCCTAAATGTGCACCATTTAGGAGATATTTATTGTACATGCAGCCAAAGCCGCGCGATATTCAAATAGCATCAGGACTTGAGAAGCCTTGATGCTATTTGAATATCGCGCAGCTCTGTCATCATTGATCCTTGCTGTGTTTCCAGAGATAGCGATCGGGCAACATATGCTTTGCTTGCTTTTGTTTTATGTAAGTGTACTTGCTACAGGGGGGGGGGGGGGGGGAACTTTTTTCAATAAAATTCTTTTAATTAACAGTATTACACTATGGAGCCCTCTTTTGTCTTTGCATATGAATGAGCGGCCCCAAGTAAAAGACCATCCCACTTGTCAGCTTGATGAACACTAACGGCCGACCGTCTGTGATGACAACTATTATCCCATTCTGTTCACATGTTGTTTGACCCACCATGGTCTGGTAAGGTTTGAATCTTTAAGAGCATTTTCCAGTGACCCATCATATACACATATTGAAAGCTGAGGAATCGTATATGTACTGTTTCTCCACTTTATTTCCATCTACACACAGAGACTCTGAATAATCCACAGTGGGAAAGATGCGCTTTTTATTTTTATTTTAATAAGTCTTCATATAATTTTGGATGATATACAGTTTGAATCTGTCAGCAGAAGAACAATATTGGACTGCTTTTTATTATTCATTATATTTCATTTAAAGGACACTAATAGCACTGCCGCCACACTATCTAGTTTATGTATTATTTTTAAAGCGACAAAACATGGGGAAATGTGAATATACTGTAGGTATATATATATATATATATATATATATATATATATATATATATATATATTATATATATATATATATATTTTATTTTTGAGACAAGTGTATCATTGATTGCTTTAGGCAACATACTCACTTAAAATAATTTTTAATCCAATTTTAAACAGATAAGCAAATGTAATTAAAATACTCTTCTAGACATTATAATAATGTATATGTGTAACTATACTCACCTCCACCCCAGTGATCCGGAGTCCATGAGCTTCCTTCACTGGCCACTGACATTCTCGGATGTTCTTTTTTCAGGTTTCGATATCTGTCTGTTTTGATTGGGTCACTCCCGCACACGTGTGGGAATTCATTCATATCGGCAGATGCTAAAATTGTACACATGCTATGTCTCTTCTGTCTTAAAAATTCTTCCTGTTTACCAATTTTTATTTGTTGAGTAAAGTTCCACTTTCATAAATAAGAAGAAGGGATTATACAATTTCAAATACAGACTCCTCAGCATTTTCTTTATAAGAGCATAGAAAACAAGCTGATGTGATCTGCTGATTTCTACATCAGAAATGCTCTGCTCTCAGTGTATTTTACTATTATTCACCCAGGTATTATATTTCTGTTTTGCCCGGGAGATATGACACGCCGGCTTGGTTTGCTGATATATAAATATTTTTTGAGCTGTTTGTCATATCACTGATGCTTTTCCACTACTATTTAAAATGTTTTGATATTTCTGACTAGCTTGACAACTAAAAGCATCACTGATGGGTATAGTCCATGTTCTTAGCTGTCAAGAAAGCCAGAGACCTCACATGGCTGTATGAAAGTTTTCCCTATAGCTCAGTCCCTGATCTATGGTGTCAGTGACAAGGATTGGTCTGAAGAATTGTTATATTTTCAAGACCTATCCTGTCCAAAACTAAGAATTTTGTTTTGGGTAAAAATAAGTTTTAAAAAAAATGACATTCACTTAAGATATTTCACATTACTCTGGATTCCAACTGGACAGTATGCGCTCTTTTCATATGAATAGGTGGGGTTATCATAGTCGCTATTCTTTTTTAAAATACAGTCTTGACACTGTTAGTTTTTGGTCCAAGCTTCTCTACCTGTTCCTAAGTTGGAAAGTTTTCTTAATGCTAACGCATCACCTAAAGCTTAGCCCTTCCCTTTCCTGATCCATTAAAGTTGAAGATCAGGAACAACAATGCCCACATATAATACTAGACATCCATTATTTCAAGAAATTGTAAAAACATTTCTAAGACCCTCTTTTACTTTTCTAAGTCCGCTCTCAAAAGTGCCTCTTCCATTGCTGGAGAGCATTGCATTTCCGGCCACACGCGGAAGCGGCACTCCAGGTCAGCTAATTGGTCTTTTGAAATTGCTGCTGGAAGACATCAGGACTCTCCAAGAGCA
Organism: Lithobates clamitans; assembly: GCA_037952925.1. Classification (NCBI taxonomy): domain Eukaryota; kingdom Metazoa; phylum Chordata; class Amphibia; order Anura; family Ranidae; genus Lithobates; species Lithobates clamitans. The sequence continues at coordinate 1,286,427 of JBBGZY010000714.1, forward strand.
CTTCTGCCAGCCACTGGTCAGTATCCATATCAACAGAGAAAGATGCTTTCATTGCAGCTGTAATGCCGCGTACACACGGTCGGACTTTCCGGCAGGAAAAGTCTGACGGAATCTTTTCATCGGACATTCCGATCGTGTGTGGGCCTCATCGGACTTTTTTTTTCGAAAATTCTGATGGACCTAGAAATAGGTTTTAAATCTTTCCGACGGAATCAGTTCCTATCGGGAAAACCGCTCGTCTATATGCTGTTCCGACGGACCAAAAACGACGCATGCTCTGAAGCAAGTACGAGAGGGCAGCTATTGGCTACTCGCTATTGAACTTCCTTTTTCTAGTCCTGTCGTACTTGTTGTACGTCACTGCGTTCTAGACGGTCGGACTTTGGTGTGATCATGTGTAGGCAAGACAGTTTCAGCGGAACTCCGTTGGAACTCCGTCAGAAAAACCTTCAGAGTTTATTCCGAAGGAAAAAACGGTCGTGTGTACGCGGCATAAGAGTTCAGAATGTTTTGAAAGTCCTGTCAGAGGCACCTTTGGCAGCCAATGGCCATTGTCTATATGAGCAGGAAGTGATGTGGACACAACTTACATGGCTCCCTTCTTAAAATGCTAGTTGCATGGCTGTTATACTGGCCCACTGACTGCAATGTCTTCTGAGTCCCTTATCTAGGACAAGGATGCATGTAAAGAAAGTGAGAAGTCCTGTTCTGCATACTTGGTTAATGATAATAAAGCAAGAAGGCCATCATCACAACAAGGCCAGTAACACTTTCAAACTGAGAAGTCATCTTTTAAAATCTTGAAAAGTAAATTTTAACAAGGCCCCTTTCACACGGGACGGATCCGTGATGTTCTGCCCCGTGAACATCCGCTGCTCAGCGAGGATCTCTCCGTTTTTCCCAGCTGAGCCAGCGGATGACAGGGCGGGACCCGCACGCTGTGCAGGGACCGCCCTATCAGATCTCCACTCTCCCCTATGGGGGATCAGATGAGCACGGACCGTCTGTCCGTGTTCATCCGATCCGCTCTGCAGACGGATAGAAAAATAGGATTTTCTTCCGTCTGCAGAATTGGATGAGAGCGGGGACGGATGATATCAGGTGTCAGCGGATATTCATCCGCTGACACCCGCTATCCCATAGGGATGCATGTATGTCTGTATTTCATCCGAAAACGGATGGATGAAATACGGACATACTGTCCGCACGTGTGAAAGGGGCCTTAAGTGTATGTAAACCCCAATAATGAACTTCTCCTATTTGTTAACTTTTGGTCTCTTAATGTGGTTGTAAAGGCTCAAGGTTATAGATAGAATGCATGAAGGTAAAATAAAAACCTTTTGTGTGCAGCATCCCCCCCCGCCCCACTCCGCCAGCCCCCCTTAATAGTTACCCAAGCCCCATCTTGATCCAGCGATCTGCACAAGAGCTGCAGCTCTCCCGGGTCTCTTCCTCCTCATTGGCTGAGACAGCAGCAGGAGCCATTGGCTCCTGCTAAAGTCAATCACAACCAGTGAGCCAATGCGGAAAGAGCAGAAGTGGGGCCAAGCTGTACTCCATGTGTGAACGGACAGAGTAGCGGCTCAAGAGCAAGCCTGCTCGGGTGCCCCATAGCAAGCTGTATGATATGGGACATTTGCCGGAGGGAGGGGCCAGGAGCACCAGAGAGGGACCTGAGAAGAAGAAGATCTGGGCTGCTCTGTGCAAAAAAACTGCACAAAGTGGGTAAGTATGACATGTTTGTTGACCGCTTGCCAACCACCCGCCGTTGTTTGACGGCGGCAGAATGGCCCCCCTGGGTGAATCGCTGTACGGCGGCTGCTTTAAGGTGTATAGGGGCATGCGTCCGCCGTGGTGCTGAGCAGCCGATGCGTATGCCCAGCAGCTGCGATGTCTGCCGTGCACACGCGATCATTCCTGACAGGGCCAGACTGAGGATCTGTGTGTGTAAAAACACAAATCCACGTATTAGAACACACATGAGGGAACATTTATACAGTAATCAGTGGCTATTTTTAGCTCTGATCACTGTATAAATGTCAGTGGTCCCAAAAAAGTGTCAAAAGTGTCCGATCTGTCCGCCGCAATCTCAATAAAAATCACAGATCGCCTCCATTACTAGTAAAAAAAAAAAAATAATAAAAATGCCATAAATCTATCCCCTATTTTGTTAACACTATAACTTTTGCGCAAACCAATTAATATACACTTATTGCACTTTTTTTTTATCAAAAATATGTAGAATATTACATATCGGCCTAAACTGAGGAAAAAAATGTGGTTTTTTTTCAATTTGGAGATATTTATTATAGCAAAAAGTATTGTCGCTCTTTTTTTTTTTTTTTATAGTCCAAAAAATAAAAACTGCAGAGGTGATCAAATACCAACAAAAGAAAGCTCTATTTGTGGGGAAAAAAAAGGATGTCAATTTTGTTTGGGTACAGCGTTGCATGTCCGCGCAATTGTCAGGTAAAGTGACGCAGTGCCGTTTTGCAAAAAATGGCCTGGTCAGGAAGGGGGTAAATCCTTCCAGGGCTGAAGTGGTTAATTAAAAAAAAAAGCCTCTAATATCACTGCTGAATTTATCAGACATTCTGGGTTGTTCTGTGTACACTTCCTGTGTTATCTCAAAGCGTTTAATTAGCTTATGCTAGGACTGCACAATGATTAGTCTCTATGTCAAGGATAATAGGATAGGGGGAAGCATTGAGTAGTTTAGCAAAAGAAAACTTATCAGGACTAAAATCCCTCTATCCATAAAAGTGCTGCGTGTTTTCAGCCCACACCAGGACCCAAAGCCTATCTTCAGGGAAAGGAAATACCCTCCATTGTAGTGGTGCTGCCCTTGCACCTTAAGGTTTAAATGCTCATCTATATCTAGGGTACCAGAAAATATATTTTGATTACCTGATCCCCAGCTCTTCCCTATGCTCTGGTGGTGGCCTCATGTCCACTGCCTTGACCTGTAACCACTGGAGCAAAGGGAAGAAAAGTCTGAAAGGACAAGTCTAACAGCATGCAGGAACCTTGCGGGAGCAGAGGACCAGGTAAGTAAAAGCGCTTTTTTGGGCACCATAAACTGAAACAAGCATTTAATCCTTTCAGCGTGAAGTTATTGCTACTGTAAGAGAGGAGAAGGAGAGTTTTAAGAGCTGAGTACATATCCAGATCAATGGGTATTTTCTGTACTTGCAGAGTCTTCGAGGGAATGTGCATGTATTACAGAGATGTACTGAATTCCTTTGCCCTGGCTTACATTAATGTAAACCTTAAAATAATGGCTCGTGTGTGTGAATCTGTCAATATGTTAAATAATGTTAAAAAAAAGTAAAGCAAAAGAAGAGGGTTTATTTGCACCAGTTCCACTACCCTGTTCTCCATGTATTTTCTCTTTTGCTGAGCAATGGCTTTTTTACATCCCTACAGGACACAATAGTGAATTAGAGGTGAGCAAGTGGAACCACAGTGGCAAAAGGAGACAATCCCAGAATAATTGGTTTCAAAGACTTCACTTTCATAACACTTAACTCAACCCCTCAGGTAATCCCTTAACACTTAAAGTCCATATCCAGAGAGGGGTGAGGGTAAAATCTGTGGACGGTTTTTATTTATTCATTTATTAGGGCTTGTTCACACTTGCTAAATTACTTCTGCTCAACAAAGGCTCCTAAAGCGTTTTTAAAGCATTAGTATGGGCGTCATATAGGCGTCAATGATCTTTAGAATGGGGTGTTTTACAAGCGTTAAAACGTTCCTAAAACACCCTGTGCATGGTTTCGTAGTGTTTGATGAGCGTTAAAACTGCTCCACAATGGAAAGTGACAGATTTTAACGCGCCACAACTGCCCCTAAACCCCGATGAAAACGCCTGCAAAGCGTTTGTGGAACGTTACCATAGACTTGAATGGGAGGCGCTGAAAAGCTTCAATGCCTCCTGACTCGACATGAAGCTTCAATTTTGAAGTGAAGTGACGCTAATGCTTCACGTTTTTGTAATGTGAACAGCATAATGTGCTGTCTATTGAATCTTGAGCATAGGCGTTTGAGGGGTGTTTTGCCTGTCAAACGCCTCTCAAGAACGCCTGTTCTTAAACCAGTGTGAACTAAGCCTTACAGGTATGCGAAATTAAAGCAGTGCTTTGCATTCTGTAAATTCACATCAGTTTACATTATTTCAACCTTTGTCTATTAGGAAGGCTTCTCCCTGTACTTCCTCTTTTGTCTGACACCTGTCACTTGGACAAGAAGTAAAGGGATTTTTGTTTCCGGAGAACAAAAATCAATCAAAACTTGAGTTTAAACCCTTTCCATCTAATAAAAATTATTGAAACAAAGGCGATTATTGATCAATGTTTATTATTTAATAATTATTTTTTACCTAGCTAAGAAGAAAATCCTTTTTACCTTTCTCACTGCTCCTTCTTCTGTGGCCACTACCAAGTGCATCCAGATATGCAGTAGTATATACGAAAGAAGAAGAAAGGCGCGTGGCCCAGTGCATGAATCAAGATAAAAAAGTTTATTCTAAACAAATTAGTATATACAAATAAAAATACTACATATTCATGAATAGAAAAAATGTTCTCATTTGATAAAATAGTAAAAATTGATGCCCATATAAGAGATAAAATGAATAAATGGCTAACGCGTTTTGAGGGGTTTCCTCTTCATCGGGGCCTTGAACGGCCAAAACTGGTCTGTATGTTGTGTTAAGTCTATATAGAGGGAGACGACTGGATGGAAGGTAACTGTTAATAGAGGACAACATCTGTATATATATTCCCTTACGGTGCTGAGGTAGGTCTGACTCAGCTTTACCTCTTTCATATTACCAGTTTCTTTGACTTCATGTTCACATGAAGCTGGCACACTTCACATATTAAACTAAGCAATTCTGTTATGGTGTATCAGTATTCATAACTTTGTGTCACTGTGGTATCATGTAGCCAGTCAAGTTTGTACTGTCCCCTAAACCCTCACTTCCACTACCAATTTCACCCATTCATCTTCTCTCATCTCATGAGTCTGTGTGCAAGTTCATATAAGTTTGGCCATCATCGCATGTGCATATACATGTGCGTGTATGTATGTGCATTTATCTATATTCATATCTATGTTTTTGTCAACTTACTCCATTGAGGAGGGCCTTTGTAGCTGTAGTGTTTCATGTTCGCAACAATGTATGGCATCAACTAATATCAATACTCCAATGCATGCTTTTCAATTGAGCCATTGATTCGTCGATTTTCTACTTGTATCTACACATACAAGTGAGGGTGTATATATGTGTATGTCCAGGTGTATTTTTATATATACATGTCTGTTCTGTGCACACGCATTGTGCATGGACATATGTGCAGTGTACATATGTGTATATATATATATATTTTATGTATTTTTTTTATACATCTATACATATATCATTGACTTTTCATTTAATTTCTAATGAGTGTGTTTCTTTATATATTGTATTTTTTTATATATACACCTTATACTACTACAGTTCTAACATTCTGATTAGCGTCTGCAATTCTATTTATATCTGTCTTATATAGAGTGCTGCGATGTGGAAGGAAACACTACAACAGTAAAAGGAGAATCAGCCTATAAAAATGTACCATCCATCGTGTGATATACCTCCCATCCAGTATTCTCCCCCATATACACTTACCACAACATACAGACCAGTTTTGGCCTTTCAAGGCCCTGATAAAGAGGAAACCCCTCGAAAGGCGTTTATTCATTTTATCCCTTGTATGGGCATAAATTTTTACTATTTTGTCAAATGAGAACATTGTTATTTATCTATTCGTGAATATGTAGTATTTTTCTTTGTATATATACTAATTTGTTTAGAATAAACTTTATCTTGATTCATGCATCAGGCCACGCGTCTTTCTTCTTCTTTCGTACGTAGCCTCTTCGACTTCCCCTTGTCAGCATAGGCAGCGGGGCATGAATGATCACTCTATATTTATATCATCAGGAAATACTACCACCTATTACTAAGGCCCTCCGCACTAGCGCAGGAGAATATCTTTTCTGTTTAAACCTTTACATGCAAGTAGTATGTGACTATGGGCCAAGCAGACAGTTGCTAGGCCCAACCACTGTCATGTGGAAGAGGTTATACTTTTTTTGGCAACAAAAATCAGTAATAAATAATTGTAATAAATATAAATTTTCAGATCAATTTACCCACTTGCCGACCGCCCCATAGCACATTTACTGCTACAGGGTGGCCGCACTGCACAGAATCATGTATATATAAGTGATTCTGCACTTCCAGGTTTTGGGCGCGAGTGCACCCCTCTGGCGGCTCGCTCCAACTGTGATTTTACACAGTGGGAGCTGATCAGCGGGTCCCACGAACTGATGTCCTCCAGCACCCACTGATTGTTCGGTACACTGACAGACTGGCCGTCTGCCTATGTAAACAAGGCAGATTGCCGTTCTGTCAGTACAGAAGGCATGGATCCTGTGTTTCTGTAAAGCAGAAACACCGATCCATGCCTTCCACTAATAAAAGCACCTCCCCCACTACACTGAAACATTAGCTAGGCACACAGTTAACCCTTTGATCGCCCCTGATGTTAACCCCTACCCCGCCAGTGTCAATAGTACAGTGACAGTGCACATTTTTAGCACTGATCATTGTAATAATGTCACTGGTCCCCAAAAAAAGTGTCAAAAGTGTCAGTTAGGTGTCCGATTTATGTGCCGCAATATCGCAGTCCTGCTATAAGTCCCTGATCGCCACCATTACTAGTAAAAAAAGAAAAAAAGAAATATATTTCATAGTCTGTAGACGCTATAACTTTTGCACAAACCAATAAATATACATATACCAAAAATATATAGCAGAATACCTAACCTAATAAACTAAATTGATGCATAAATTAGATTTTTTTACATTTTTTTAATTGGATGTGTTTTAGAGCAGAAAGTAAAAGATAGGTTTTTTTTTTTTCAAAATTGTCGGTCGTTCTTTGTTTATAGTGCAACAAATAAAAACCGCAGGAGGTGATCAAATAACACAAAAAGAAAGCTCTATTTGTGTGAAAAAAGGGACATAAATTGTATTTGGGTACAGTGTCGCGCAATTGTCAGTTAAAGTAACGCAGTACCATATCGCAAATAATAGCCTGGTCAGGAAGGTAAAGTGGTTAAGTTAAAAAAAAAAACCCTTTCCCACTCTAAAAAAAATTGTTTTTATTTTTAATTGTTGTATCCCTGTTTTGGATATTTTCTCTCATTTCACATTCAGATGGGCCATTTACATTGCAGGGATTTTATCAGACCTTAATGCCCCTTGTTATATTTCTCTGTTCTGTTGGTAGTAAGACCCCTTTCACACTGTGGCACTTTGCAGGCGCTACAGCGCTAAAAATAGTGCCTGCAAAGCGCCCTGAAAGAGCCACTGCTGTCTCTCCAGTGTGAAAGCCCTGAGGGCTTTCACACTGGAGCGGTGCGCTGGCAGGACGGTAAAAAAAGTCCTGCTAGCAGCATCTTTGGAGCGGTTGAAGGAGCGGTGTGTACACTGCTCATTCACCGCTCCTGTTTATTAAAATCAATGGGGCAGTGCGGCTATACCGCCGGCATAGCGCTGCTGCAGCAGTGCTTTGCGGTGGTTTTAACCCTTTCTCGGCCACTAGTGGGGGGTAAAAGCACCCCGCTTTACCGCCGACGCCGCACCTTCCCCAGTGTGAAAGGGGCCTAATGCCCCGTACACACGGTCGGATTTTCCGACGAAAAATGTGTGATAGGACCTTGTTGTCGGAAATTCCGACCGTGTGTAGGCTCCATCACACATTTTCCATCGGATTTTCCGACACACAAAGTTTGAGAGCAGGCTATAAAATTTTCCGATCGTGTGTATACAAATCCGACGGACAAAGTGCCACGCATGCTCAGAATAAATAAAGAGATGAAAGCTATTGGCTTCTGCCCCGTTTATAGTCCCGACGTACGCGTTTTACGTCACTACGTTTAGAACTATCGGATTTTCCGACAACTTTGTGTGACCGTGTGTATGCAAGACAAGTTTGACCCAACATCCATCGGAAAAAATCCTAGGATTTTGTTGTCGGAATATCCGAACAAAGTCCGACCGTGTGTACGGGGCATAAGTCTTAGGCCCCTTTCACACTGAGGCACTTCTAAACTGCCAGTAAAATACTGAGCGCTCTTGAAGAGCTTTTAATGCGCTTTTAAAGAGCTTTCCATTCATTTCAATGGAGAGGGCGTTTTTTCACCTACCTGCCAGCGCACTGCCCCAGTGTGAAAGCATTCATTGATTGAAATGATTGCTTTCAATTTTGATTGAAGTACTTTTTCATGAGCTTTTTAGGCACTTTTTTTTAACGTAAAAGTGCCTGAAAAGCGCCTCAGTGTGAAAGGGTCTTATTGTTTTCATTTCTTAACATGACTGCTAAGTGGATCTGACTTCATTATCATCCCCTGGGCAGTCTCAGATTTTAAATAAGAAAAGCAGCATCAGCAGAAGTGCAAGAGTCTTAGAAAATACCTCACCAAAAACGGATCTACTATTGTCTGTAACAAGAACTCAGGCTTCTAAAAAAACAGGCAACCCAATGATAAGATTCCTGAGGGTGCTCTGTACACAATATATAGATTGTCCCCGTGTTGTCATAGATCCAAGGAAACATCATAATTCACTGTACATTTTAGAAGATCATAGAAGCTGAAAATTGAAAATGTAAAGGTCTTTTTTATTAACAGCAAATTACAAAATGTTTTTCTTAGCTAAAGTGGAATTTTCTTTAGAGTGGTGTTTTTTTTTAAAATCAGTTGAGAGCCTTTGAACATTAAAAGCTAGCAGTTCTTCACTTCGCAGCACCTGGCAATGCTCCACGCTGCTGAACTAGATGACCTGGATGCTTTCAGGCACACCCATTCTGACAACGGCTATTGAAGAAGTGTAATGCAATCCTAAAATAGATCTCTTTGTGCCACACTTGGTTGTCATGCCAAGATGGCTTCATTCCTGCCCACCCCGACAGAGTGAAGTCACCACACCGCAGCCCATTTTTATCATTTAAGTTTCTTTAGATCAGACAGGAAGATTTCATTTACAAAAGAACCCTGGCCTGTTAATAATATCATCGAAGCTTTCTACCACGTTGCTCAACCCTAAAGTTCATGTGCAACAGATTGTTAAAATAAGCAACAAAGTTTGTGAGAGATGACTTCCACAGGAGAGGGTTTATTCAATGGTGCAGCACAAAGAGTAGATTATAATGCTTTGCTGGGGTTTTTTCGCCTACCTCTGGATCAACTGTGGGTGAAGGATTGTGTATATGGGATTGTATTTTTTTTGGTTGAACTAGATGAATGTGTGTCTTTTTTCAACCTGACTAACTATGTAACTATTTAATATGTGCAATGTGTAGATGTCAACCAACTGTGTTCCATGTTACTGTATTCAGCTCAGTGTTTGGCTGCTATGGGATTCTGCACTGTGACTGACTGCTATGGGTTCCTGTATGGTACTATTATACTTCACACTACCTTATTGAAGCCTCAAAGTAATAAATGGACTGTGAGCCAGGAAAAGCAATAAAATCAGTTCTTAAATTTAAAGGCCAATGCAGTATTTGTGGTGCAACATATAACATGACGCAAATAAGATGTCTCAGGGCTGTGTAAGAACTGGATGGATAGAAATATAAATCCTTTGAGAGGCAAACAGCTCCCTTATGTTGTATGTATTTCACATGTGTATTTAGGTGTTTGTCTGGAGTTCAGAAGAAAAAACAAAACAAAACAAAAAAAAAGCCTGCAAGACAAGGGCATAATGTGCTAGTAAGGAAATACTTACCTTAGAATGAAGCTCCTGCAGCCCTACCCGGTCAGCGCAGAGGGGGCTGACATGTTGTTGCGGCCTTTCTTCCAGGGTCACTGGCTCTGGCCCTGTGAGTGTCCAGTTCCGCGATGATGTCACTCCATTCCGGGTACACCAGACCTTCGCCGGACCTTCACTGCGCATGCGCCACTGACGTCACTGGTTGCATGCAGGGTGAATATCTCCTAAACCGTGTAGGTTTAGGAGATATTCATTTTGCCTACAGGTAAGCCTTATTATAGACTTACCTGTAGGTAAAAATGTCCAAGTGGAGTATACAACTGCTTTAAATCTGCTTTAAAGGCCCATTCTGGGCAGCAGCAAAAAATAATCTTGCAGTGGGGTCTCTTCACATTGCAAATGCTAAAGGAGAAGTATAGCCAAAGCTATTTTGGCCATACTTCTTTTATGAATCACAGGAGTGCAATTCGTTCTGCACTCCTGTTATCCATTTTCAGTAAACAGAGGTCTGTCACAGAGCCGGTCCAGGCTCTAAAAGGATCCAGACCATATGGTTGGTATCTGCCCAGAATCCTAGACCGGCCCCTCCTGCCCCTTACACAGCCCAGCACTCCAGTGAGCCCTAGAGGGGAGAGCAGAGAGCCACTGACTGACAGCACAGCTCTCTGCTCAGAGCGGAGGGGGAGAACTGAGCGATCAGCAGTGTTTGATCGCTAAGTTCTCACTACAGAATCAGAGGGGGACAGATGCATCATTGTTCCACCTAGGTGGGTATAAATGTTTGTTTTTTTTTTTTTTTTAAATCCTTAATTTCTCCCTTAAGTGCTAATTAAATCTAGGGATAGAGGAATAATGTGATACTTACCCTTTGCTTTGCTCCCACAGGCTTCCACAATGCTGTGTGACCAGTCCCCTGAATCGGCTTCCATTTGCCACTCCGCTAGTCACAGACTTTCTGACATCATCATGTACAATGTAGGACAAGCTTTCCTGCCTTGCACATGAGGACTGAGTCGGACCGCCTACTGTGGAGCACTGGAGAGAAGAGGAGAATACCAGCTGCCATGGGGAGCGAGAAATTAAATAAATTCAAAAAGAATCAATGATTTCAAAAGGTCTGCTTAACCACTTCAGCCTCGGAAGATTTTCCCCCTTAATGACGAGGCCATTTTTTGCATAGTCGTGTGACGCTGTACCCAAACAAATTTGATGTCCTTTTTTCCCTACCAATAGAGCTTTCTTTTGGTGGTATTTGATCACCTATTTTTTGCACTATAAACAAGAAAAGACTAACAATTTTGAAAAAAAAAACCCAATATTTTTTACTTTTGCTTACTTTTTGCTATAGTAAATATCCCCAAATAAATTGTAAAAAACAAATGTCTTCAGTTTCGGCCAATATGTATTCTTCTACATATTTTTGGTAAAAAAAAGCAATAAGCATATATAGATTTTTTGTGCAAAAGTTATAGCGTCTACAAAATAGGGGATAGATTTATGGCATTTTTATTGTGATTTTTTTTTTTTTTTACTAGTAATGTTGGTGATCATCAATTTTTAGCGGGGACAGATACAACATTTTTGACACTTTTTTGGGACCAGTGACCTTTATAGAGCGATCAGTGCTATAAAAATGCACTGATTATTGCATAAATTACACTGGCAGGGAAGGGGTTAACACTAGGGGGCGATCAAGGGGTTAAATGTGTTCTCTGGGAGATGTTTCTAACTGTAAGGGGATGGGACTGACTGGGAGTAGAGAGAGATCTCTGTTCCTGATCACTAGGAACAGATGATCTCTCTTTACTCCCCTGTCAGAACAGGGATCTGTTTGTTTACATTCTGGCTCTCTGTGGATATCCTATGAGTTTAGTGCACTTTCATAATGCAGAAGTCTTGGCATGCTTTCAGAAAGCGCACCATACCTACAGGATATAATGGAAGTCTATGGCAAAATGCAGCTAGCCTAGGAAAGTTGCAGATGCACTGCGCTGCACCCGCGGTGCAGGTAAACCGCAGCACACCAGTGTGAAAGCAGCTTTGAAGGGGGCTCAGAGCAGTAAGGGGTCATTTACATTTTCAGTTTGGGGGGTGGTAAAACCCCATAGTTAGGGCATGTTTTTATCACCCTCAGCCCAACAGCACCCCTTTTTAGCTGCAGTGGCCAGGTGTGTACACATGTCGCAGCCACACCATGAGTTATGGTTGATGGGTATAGTGCCTGCCAAGCATGACCCATTCAAGTGAATGAGGCCACTCTGCAAGTGCCCTGCAACCTTGTGCAGCACAGCAAACAAGGGGTTAAAGTAGGCAGTGTTTTGTTGCTGTCCCACCACCTGCTTTAACCCTTTGGACCCCACAGAAGCATGCAGTTGTGGGACACTAGCAGAGTGGCCGCATTTACTTGAGTTTACTTGAGTGTCATGACTGACAGATGGAAGCACCCACTAAAACAACAGGGGGCTTAATTCCTGCTGCGACACGTATACACTATTTGCTGCAGCTAAAGAGGTAGGGATTTGGGGGGGGGGCAGTAAAACCACGACTCAACCACAAGGTTTTACAACCCCCCAACTTTACATGTAAAACATGTAAAAGAGCCCTAAGGGTGCCACTGCCAAATGCAACTAAGGGCTCTGAAAAGTGATCCCAGTGTGTTTGACATGTGGTGAGGAGCCGATATGTTGCCTTATACCAGCAAGAGCAACATTAAATATCTCACAGGATTTCTAACCCTTCCCTACTTTATCAAAAAAATATTTCAACTAATTTATTTCACTAATCAGACTAGTATACCAAAGTCAGATAAGTGAAAGATTAATTGTGATTGGCTAGTTTCAACTCTTCTGCGCTTGGCTCTTTGCCTTCAGTGGTTTAATTATAGAAAAGCTCCATTTAATGTAATGGATCAAGTTCTTGTATAAGCAGGTACTGTAAAAGATCTAAGTATTCAGCATTAATCCCCCAGAGTAACTCATCAGATTCTACCATGCACTGTGCTTACTTCACCATAGGGAATTCTGATGGGTTGTACTTAGGAATTAGCACTCTTCAAACTGAATACGTTTGATGTTGTACGCTTCTCTAATGTACAATATATTTGTGCATGGAAGACAATTTAATAATTTATGAGGAACATTGGGGAAAAAAAAGCACGCTTTCAACATTACATGCAATAATGTATATTAAAAATACAGATGCTTGACCTCTCAGGATAGAAGTATAGGAGCTGCCATACACACTTTGTTTTAAAGGTAAAGGCTCTGGAACTGCTAACCTAAGCTTCTCTATCAATCGAATCATTACACTTGGAAAAAGGGCCCGTTCACACCTTTATGTTCTTCCGCATTACGTGCATTAATATGTATTATTGCACATTAACGTGCTTTGTATTTAGGCAGCCTATATATTTCAATATGCTGACAACGTGGCTGAACACTTCAAGTATGTATTACCCGAAACTGGCATATTCCTGTATGAAAAAGCATGCTAGGCATGGAAGCACATCCATCTCAGCTTGGTCAGTATTCTTTGCATTCCACTTGGGAGTATAGTCTGCTTGTACACCAGTGATTAGACTTGTACTGAAATGCCCCATCCCCCCGCACATCTCTTTATTGGGAAGAGTAGTGTGCTTCGGTTACTCTGCTCCACCCCCAGCTCTTTAGGCTCCATGCACACTAAACGCTCAAAAACTGAAAAAAAAAAAGAACTGGATAAAAATCTTATCTAATATTTAGCGTTTTTCTGCCAGCATGTTTGCAGTGTTTAGAAGCCTTTCAAAAGTGTTTAAGAACAGCAGCGTTTTTGTTAACGAGCGTCCTTAACAACCAGTGAATAGCAGGTTAAAGTGGTTGTAAACCTTTACACACAACTTTTCCCTACAGGTAAGCCTTATTATAGGTTTACCTGTAGGGAAAAGTTGTGTGTAAAGGTTTACTTGCACAGTTTAGGAGATATTTACCATATGCGCTTGCGCCAAAGTCATCGGCGCATGCGCACTGAAGAAAGGGCACAATTGTGCTGTTTCTAAAGGGCCCGTGCCATGACTGTTGGCATGCGTCTCCGGCCAGGCACAGAGCCAGAGTCCACGGCCTCGGAAGGAAGAGGGATGAAGATGGCTGAGGCCACCAGCAGGGACCTCTGGGACATCGCGGGCTTCGTTTGCAGGTAAGTGCCACATAATAGGCTAGTATGCAATGCTTTTACTTTTCAGGGGAAAAAAGAGGAAGTAAAATACATCAGGGTTTACTTCCTCTTTAAGGAGCAGGCCGGCAAGCTGGCCGCTGCGCCCTTAGCAATGGATGACTCTTCAGCTGTCAACAGGCTTCCTCGCTGACAGCTGAATGTAAACATAACAATTGCCAGCTATATACTGGTTGTTTAGGACGCCGGCAGGCTGCTGGCTAAGGAAAAAAAAAAAAGCTCTGGAAGCCGGTGTTTAGCAGAGGTTAAGAGAGCTTCTGGGAGCAGTCAGCTTTTTTCTGCTGGCAAATCGCTCCAAAAAACACAAATAAAGTGTTTTTTTTTCTGCTTCTAGAAGCTGAAGCTTCAAAAATGCTTCTAGCCTACAATAGTGTGCATGGACACATAAGATAACAATCATTGGAAAACAAAAAATGCTCAAAGTAACTGCTAGAAGCGGCTAGAGGCTTAAAAATAATCTAGTGTGCATGGAGCCTTGGAGAACAGATATCATGTAAGCACTAAAAAAAAGAAAAATGGTATTAATAATTTATAGATATACACAAACATTTTGTCCTGTATTTCTATTTTAAATTGAATGGGCTGGTTTGCAAGGTTCACATATGCTTTTTAAAACGCAAGCCCTATTTTTTTGTTACATGGTGCCCCACAATTTTATATGTTTTACTGTACATGGTCTTACTGCAACACAGTAGTGTGAATATATTTAACCACTTCAATACTGGGCACTTTTACCCCCTTCCTGCCCAGGCCAATGTTTAGCTTTCAGTGCTCTCACACTTTGAAAGACAATTGTGCGGTCATGCAACACTGTACCCAAAAAAAAATTGTTATCATTTTTTTTCACACAAATAGAGCTTTCTTTTGGGGCTATTTAATCATATTTAATTATATTTTTTGCCAAAAAAAAAACAAAAAAAGACAAACAGTTTTTCTTAGTTTCTGTCAGAAAATTTTGTAAATAAGTAGTTTTTCTTCTTCACTGATGTGCACTGATGAGGCAGCACTGATGAGGCGGCACTTATGGGCACTGATGAGGCGGCACTAATATGCAGCACTGATGGGCACTGATTGGCAACACTAATGGGCACTGAAAGGCGGAACTGACTGGCATCACTGATGGGCACAGATTGGCATCACTGTTGGGCACTTTTAGGGCTGCACTGATCATCGTGATGATCAGTGCCCTGATTATCTGTACAGGTCTCCCCTGCAAGAAGATGCTGCTGATCGGCTCTCCTCGCCTCACACTCTGTCAGTGTGAGGCGAGGAGAGCCGATTACCGACACTTCTGTGTTTACATGTGACCAACTGTGATTGGACACAGCTGATCACATGGGTAAAAAGCAGCGTCATTCCCAGGGACACAGTGCACCTGCGAGAGTCATGGGGCGACGTCCTATGACATCGTTCCAGAACGAGAGGGGATCCTGCCCGTTAACTATACGGCAGGTAGGAGGTGGTTAAAATCACTTTTAGTGAGTCACTTTTTATTTTAAGAAACAAGTCAGCAATGTCAGCTATCATATTTCTATCCTAACATGTCCTCTTTAAAGAGAAGCTAGCATTGCCTAAACCAATAACACATATTTCCTTCCCTTTTACATAAAACTATAAACGTTGAGGATTACAAGTTGTTTCTATATTCCAACTGTGAACTGTGTACTATTTCATAAATCCCTGATTGCCATCAAATTAGGACGATGGCAATCAAAAATCAATCAGTGTGTAATACATGTGAATAGGAAGGAAGATTGCGTGATTAAGGAAAAACCCTGGGAAAAAATACCGGCCTTATGGTCTTTTTCTTCTAATTAACATTGGCAACTAATCCGATTTTTACTGTCAAGATCAGTAAAATGCTGGGCATGTGGCAACCCTAGATGTGATTAAAATTTCCAGTCACTAAAATGGCCTTAGTAAAGTTACCTAGGGCTCTATTGATCAATATTTTCACCCTAGATTCACACAGCTTTCACCCAGGTT
Organism: Lithobates clamitans; assembly: GCA_037952925.1. Taxonomy (NCBI): domain Eukaryota; kingdom Metazoa; phylum Chordata; class Amphibia; order Anura; family Ranidae; genus Lithobates; species Lithobates clamitans. Next base: position 1,302,445 of record JBBGZY010000714.1, read on the forward strand.
TTGCCCATTTTTACCCATTAGAAAAATGGGTCAAAGTTGTGTAAATCTTGGGTGAAAACATTAATAATTAGACCTACCAAGATTAATAAAGTATATGTGGACCCTTACCTTGTAAAACAACTCATTCAATTTAAAATAGAAATGAAAGCATATAGATAGAGATATAGATCTAGATAGAGAGAATCTCTCTCTCTCTCTCTCTCTTTCTCTCTCTCTCTCTGTATATATGTATATATATATATATATATATATATATATATATATATATATATATATATACAGTGCCTTGAAAAAGTATTCATACCCATTGAAATTTTTCACATTTTGTCATGTTACAACCAAAAACATAAATGTATTTTATGTGATAGATGCCTTTTTTAATAGGTGATCACATAATGTGCTTAGAGCGGTGGAGGTGGAGAAACAGCATTACACTGATCTTCCCAGTGAATAGATGTGCAGGGGGGCATGTCAGCACAACTCTGATCATTGGAGGTCAGACAGACTGTGCTCCCTGCACAGCCAGAAAACCGACCACACTGGGATGAATGTGCTCTCATGCCTAGCATGGTCAGTATAAAATAGGAGAACAGGAGGGCTGGCGGGATCACCGGGTACTTTACACAAAGGAAGCAAAGGACAGGATACTCTTTAACACACATACATAATACAACAGGCAATATTAAGAATATGAAATGTTGGGGTAATATGTTCTTTATGATTACAGATTGCAGAGTCTGTGTTTAGAGACCTGCAAACACAAGTCATGTGAATTCAGAAAGACATAGGTATAAACTATCCACTGGGAAAAAGGGGAAAAAATACCTCTAACAAAATGTATAGATGAACCCTGAAATGTATTCAAAGCAATGTCACTTGTTTCGTCCTTTATTAGATGCTGTCACTATACCCTCCAGTATTCATTTTTTCTGATGCTGAATTAAAGAATGTTTTGCTACTTTCTCCAATTTAGTGATAGGCGGTGGCTGCTGCCCATGACAGGGAGCATTTCCATGTATTAGAAAAGAGCTTCCTGTTGCATGATGCTAAAGTTCAGATTTTCTGATTTACTATAGCATTGTCTGGCAGTAGGGGGTGCAGCCAGTCTTTTAATACATAAAGCAGAAACTAAGTATATTGCATAAAAAACAAACAAAAACAACATCAAGTCTTCACGTCAACTCCTGGCCTACAATTTTCTCTTGGCTCTGTATAATTTGGGGGAAAGGTTGTGGTATCTCTTTTCACCAATAGGGCTATAAGTGGTGCTGTTCAACAGCTTTAGGCACTAGCAATTTGACATGTGTTTGACACTCCGGGTGCCTTTAGGATGCTCCTCCGGTGGTATCTCCTGGTAATCAGAGGGGGAGGGGCAATCACGTTCCTTTGGAGCAGAACACAGAGGGGTAGGCAACTTTTGAGAGGTGGAGATCTACCTGAACAGCGTGAAAGAGATCAAAGATCACCGGGCTTCAGCGCCCTTTTTTTTTTTTTTTAGCAGGGTAGTGGACAAAATCAGCAGAGCAGTGGACAATGTCAGAAGGGCAGTGGATGGTGTCAGAAGGGCAAAGGACAGCAACAGTAGTTTTTTTTTTTTACTTTAAAACGTTTTTTTTTTTTTACAATATTATTTCCCCCCCACCCCCATAACAGTGTCCTCTCCCGCCCCCCATTTTTTTGGTGCTGACAGCCTGCCCTTGGACATCACTGGGCAGAGGGGAACAGCAGTAGGAAGAGCTCAGGGCACCTGTAGAGCAACAGGTATACAAGGGGAAGAGCAGCCCTGTTGTGCTCTAGAGGAACGTGCGTCCCTCCCCTCTGCTTACTGGGAGATACCACTGGATGCACATCTTGGACACGCCCCCCTTCATATTAACAAGCTTGTGATTGGTTGCTAGAGAGGACACTGCTATGGGGGGGATAATAATGTAAAAAAAATGTTTTAAAGTAAAAAAAAAAAAAAATACTGACAGTGTCCTTTGCCCTGCTGACAGTGTCCCTGCTGACACCATCCGCTGCCCTGCTGACACCGTCCGCTGCCCTGCTGACACCGTCCGCTGCCCTGCTGACACCGTCCGCTGCTCTGCTGACACCGTACTCTTCCCTGCTGACACCATCCACTGCTCTGCTGACACCGTCCACACACTATCCACTGCCCTACTAACTGACACAGTCCACTTTTAAGGTAGGCTAACCTAATATTTTTACAGGGACATTTTTATTTTATTTTATGTTTATCATATGTTTCTAAGTTTTCCTTAATATGCCTTGCTAGTTAATGTCTTTAAAAAAAAAAGTGTTGCCGAACCCCGGTGATCTTTGATCTCTTTCATGCTGTTCAGGTAGAACTCCACCTCTCAAAGGTTGCCTATTGTATTGCTATTACCAATATGTTTGAGCCTCATTTATAGAAGTGTATAAAACAAAAATAACACTCTTGTTACATCATTTTTAAGGCTGTGCTAATAAATTCCAGTCTGCATATGGAAGCTTGCAGTTGACTGGTTGTTGTAGAGAGATAACAACAACAGTAATATTAAAATCTTATTATTATTAATATTGTTATTATGATGATTGTTATTATTATTAATATTATTTTTAATAATAAAAGCTACACTGTATTATATTTCTATTATATATTGTATGTTCTCATAACAATTTATAACATTAATTGACTTTATGCACATAATATAATCTAAAAACCTGCATGTCACTCATATATTTATGAAAATAAGTGTGAAAACTTCTCCGAACACCACATATGCACAAAAATCACACAGTGAATTAAATTTCCCAAGAGCTGTTTGAGTAAATCTTAACAAAACATGCTATATGGAGTCACTTTTTTTCTGCACTGGAGTTAATAGAATTCAGTGTGATGTGTTCTTATTTTAACACTAGGTAAGTTTTAGCACTGCAGTCATAATAAAGTTCTATAAATCACAATGGGAGTAGTTCTAGTATGGATGTGAGTGCCAATATAAGAAGAGTATTAGCTCATCCCTTTGTGAATTTTCAGTGTTATTGCAGCAAAGGCTTTTGTGTTGGTTTTAAAGACAACACTGCCCTCTAGTGGTCGTTGCGGAAAACTTCAACTTTTAGCTGTAAAACTGGCACAACAATCAGAATCTGGAATCTAAGTAGAGCAGACTTCCAGCTATTGAAAAACGAAATGTCCCAGAATCTCTGCCAACAAAGAAGGCAAAAGCTGGCATGCTGGTGGTGTATGCTGGAACTTATGGCTCCTCAACAGATGGCCCTGTATCAATCAGTGTAAAAGCTGATTGATTTATGAAAAGCACGCTGATTTATGAAAAGGAAAATAAGAGCGGTTTCCAATAACAACAAATTATATACCAAAGGGTGAGCATCCTTTGCAGTGTGTGTTAAGGCTTGTGTACATGAGAGACGCTGACAAATGATGGGTTTTGCATTTTCCATTGGAGCAAGTCTGCGCTCACAAGCATGCGTTCAGATGCAATTATAAACATTCAAATAGCAAAAAAGCTGTGCTTAGCCTGCTCTACAAGCTTAAATGCAAACGCATCGCAATAGGACAACTGCGTTCAGAGTAATGCAACACAAAGCAGGTCAAACCCAGTCTGAGAGCGGTCATCCACAGCGCCCCATTGACTTAAACAGAAATCTGATGACCTGCTGTTGGCATGCATTTCAAATGTGTATCAAATGCAGGAACACAATAGATAAATAAGATAGATAGCTAGTCCATAGATACATAAGATAGATAAATAGTCCATAGATAAAAAAGATAGATAAATAGTCCATAGATAAATAAGCCAAATCATATTTGTTGTAACTTGCTGTTCTACGAAAACTGGTTTCTGTTGGAAATTACTGTATATGTTCATGAATGTTGAATGTAAAGTCTGCAAAACTAGAACTCTTCTGGCAAAATCTAGAATTCTAACTCAAATCCATGGCAATCCCTGAACAATAGATGGAGGGAGTTTGGTCCAAAATAAATACATGTACACCCCTTCAGGTGAGGGTTATGACTAAGTACTCATGGAGTGAAAAACGCATTAGATCTTGCTGTCCACTGCTGTTTGTGATTTTATTTGTTGTTATTTATGAATAAAGCCCATGAGGAGTTCAGCCATTCACACTTTTTTTTTCTTTTGCTTTGGTTAAAGTACCCACTGGGGGTTATTTATGAAAGGCGAATCCACTTTGCACTACAAGTGCACTTGGAAGTAAAGTCGCTGTAGATCCGAGGGGGACATGCAAGGAAAATAAAAAACAGCATTTTAGCTTGCACATGATTGGATGATAAAATCAGCAGAGCTTCCCCTCATTTCAAATCTACCCCTCAAGTTTACAGCGACTGCACTTCCAAGTGCATTTGTAGTGCAAAGTGGATTTGCTTTTCGTACATAACCGCCACTGTGTGTTACTGAATGGAGAGCAAAAGTACAGCTCAAATGTAAAAAAACAAATCCTGCAACTCAATGATAGCAATTTTAAATAGTATGTTTCAACCCTCTAACTGCTACTTCTACAGAACAGCTTTTTCTTTTGAAAAACAACAGACTTACTGGCAGGATCACCAGATGAATATAAAAGAAAGCCATGAAATCTAAGAATTGGTAACCAGCTGCCATTCAGAGATTGCTTTGCACCATTCTTTTTTTTTCCACAGGTAAATAAATAGCGCTGTCAATATACACTGCGCTTTACATATTTATAATACATTCACATCAGTCCCTGCCTTTAAGGATCTTATAATATAAGGTATTTACCTCACATTCATACATACTAGGGCCAGTTTAGACAGGAGCCAATTAACCAACCATCATGTCTTTGGAGTGTGGGAGGAAACCCACGCAGGCACAGGAAGAACGTGCAAACTCTGTTGATTGTGCCGTGGTTGGGAATCAAACCAACAATCCTAGTGCTGCTCAGCAGAAGTGTTAACCACTTAGCCACTGTGCTGCCCACCTTGTCCAATCAGAGCCTGTTTTGCATTCTTTTAGAAAATATAAAGAATTCTCTGAATGGCGCCTACGCTGAGTGGCAACCTTGGCAACTTGGCACTGAAGTAAAGATCACTGGAGTAGTGGCCTCTTACAGTGATTTCCAATGTCCAGGAGGATCCCATTGGTTTGGTATAAGCATATTTATATTGATCCAAGCTGAACCAATGAAAATATGTAAAAATATCCATACCTGATAACAGATTTCAGAATGTATTAGCGATATTTTTAGATTTCATTTTTTGGGGATTATGTCACTCCTGTGCAACACATTGATCATAACATAACATTCACATGCAAATCATACCGTTCCTGTCCAACCTTTGTCTGCACCCATTTACAATATAAAAAGTGGAAATCCTCTTCAAGTGCTGATCTGAAATCTTTAGGTCTGTCCTATAGTAACAGTCATGACAGTGTCTTTGCCCCTACATCATTTCTGATTCTGGATGTTTCAGGGGACTTGCTTGATATATCGACTTTGGTGCAGTGTCACATTAATTTTAGCTCTCCTAATTTAGAAAATCTTTAACAGTAAATAAAAAAAAGAGTACATAGAGATATTACATTATATATGAATTGATTTTGTGACAGATGGCCATTTCCCCAAGCACTTTTATGTGTAATCTGTCAAGCAATGTCCGTTTGTTATCGGCTCCAGCTATGCTGAAACTTTTACAGGTCTGCAGACAGAGCTCTATAAATGATCAGCATTTCTGATTAATTGGTTTTCCAAAAAAACAAAAAGACTTCTAAGCTACAGCATGTGCATATAATTATATACCAGTTCAGAAGAGCTGATTTAGGAAGTGCAAAATTGTGTGTCCTGCACATCAAATGTCATTTTAAAGTGAAAACATTTCATCGGTTCTTATTTTCTGCACTACATTTTATAAGTGAAATAATATGCTTAACCGCTTAAGGTTACCATTGGTCCCTCCACACATGCCAGAGTCCTGGGTGTAATCCTTGACTCTGACCTCTCCTTCAGCCCCCATATCCAATCACTGGCTAAATCCTGCCGCCTTAACCTCCGCAACATCTCCAAAATTCGACCCTTTCTGACTAATGACACTACAAAACAACTTATTCACTCTTTGATTATTTCCCGCCTCGACTATTGCAACTCTCTCCTTAATGGCCTACCCTTAAGCAGGCTATCCCCCCTTCAGTCTATTATGAATGCTGCTGCTAGACTAATACACCTCACTAATCGATCCGTGACTGCTGCTCCTCTCTGCCAATCCCTTCACTGGCTTCCCCTACCCCACCGTGTAAAATTCAAAATCCTAACCATAACATACAAGGCCATTCACAACATTGCCCCCATCTACATCACCAACCTCATCTGCAGATATCGCCCAAATCGCCCCCTCCGCTCCTCCCAGGACCTCCTGCTCTCTAGCTCCCTTGTTACCTCCTCCCATGCTCGCCTTCAGGACTTCTCCAGAGCCTCTCCCATCCTCTGGAATTCCCTGCCCCAGTATGTCCGATCAGCCCCTACCCTGTCCACCTTTAGGAGATCCTTGAAAACTCATTTATTCAGGGAAGCCTATCCCACACCCACATAACTGTCCCTGAGCCACCCCCATCAAAATCATTCTTTGCAGCTATTACCTTTTGTACCACCACCCCCTCCCTTTTAGAATGTAAGCTCTACGAGCAGGGCCCTCCTGTACCTTTTGTGTTGTACTGTAATTGTGTTGTCCCCCTTATACATTGTAAAGCGCTGAGTAAACTGTTGGCGCTATATAAATCTCGTATTATAATAATAATAATAATAAGGACCAGCCGCCGCAGTTATACTGAGCCAGGTTGGCTCCCCTACGCGAATCGCTATCATTGTATGGCGACTCGCGCAGGCGCAGTTTCGCGCCCACTGCATTCTGCGGGAGCGTGCCCACGGGTCGGGTGGACTTGTTGTCTGCCAGTGGCCGTGATCACCTAATACAGAGGCAGAATGGGGATCTGCCTTTGTAAACAAGGCGGATCCCCATTGTGACAGGGCACATGTGAGATCTACTGTTCCCAGTGATCGGGAACAGTGATCTCTGTCATGTCCCAGGCAGCCCACCAGCCCCCCAGGGAACACAGTTAACCCCTTCATCACCCCTAGTGTTATGGTTAAAGTGCACACCATATATTTTTTATTGGATCGAGTGGGGAGGAATTAGAACCCCTGATTTACCCGACAGCATGTAAAAGAAAATCTGCGACAGAGATACAGACAGAAACTAATCTTATTTTTCTCTACTAAAGAAAAACATTTTTATTTCTGTCTGTGTTGAGAGTTGGAGAATTTTACTCACTTTCTGCCTGGTAAAACTTTGTCAGTAGGAAGTGAGGGCAAATCTCTCTAAATAGCTATAAAAATCTGCTAGAGGCCATAACTCTGCTTTACCCCATCCAAAGCTAAAAAAAAACACCTTTTGGCCGCTTGCACTTTTTATTTCACAAAGTTTTAAAGCTTGTTTTTTTTCCAATTTTTTTAAGCTGGTGATCTGGCCAGTAACACACTTTCAGTCTTAAAACCCTTTCACACTATTTGACCGATCAGGTCCGCCTGTCAGTTTTTAGGGCAGACCCAATCGTACTCTCCAGTCTCCCCTATGGAGTGGCAGGTATCAGCAGACATGTGTCAGTTGACACCCGCTGACATTCTGATTTGATCCTATCCACTAGGGTTGCACCGATACCGATACCCGATACTGTGACGTCCATCTTGGGGTGTACCAAGATGGGCATGGCAGCATTTGCCTTGCAGTCCCTGCAAGGAAGAAGTACGGATCTACAGCTAGGAAAGATGTTCTGTTGTTCAGTTTAAAGGGCCAGCAACCAGGCTACACTAAGAAATTATCCTGCTGTGCACCTCATACCACTATTTTTCTGACCCTCTTCAGACAGACCTATTTAGCCATTATTGAAAAAGATTGAATAGAAATAGAAATTGATCCCCACAGAAGCTGTATTATTTTATATGTGTGTCAGAATCTTTCTTAGTGTGCATGCTGAGCTCAGACAACAATCATTCCTGACCAACAGATACAACTGGCAGATATAAGCTTCTCTCTTCCTCCCCTTCTCAGCTACGTCAGTCAGAGAGATAAGGAACAGCACACGGGTTTAGCAGGCACATAACCACAGCAAAGCTCATGAAATGAAGGTATTTCAAAAAAGGGACTTAATTTTTCTGCCTTTCGGCATGTAAGGCAGTCCATTGAAAGGAATGGGCTGCCTACATGCACAATGCAGGTTTCAATGATGTAAACCTAACCCCAGATCCTTCATCCTTCACATCACAATTCCATTAATACATTAGTATTCTTAGTCCCCTTTTATATCATCCCCCCTTCACATTCTTGTCCTGGCTCCCCTATATATCACCCCTGTATTCCTTTTACATTCCAGTCCTCGGCCCTCTTTCATACAGTATCACCCCCCACCCCCCCGCCTTCACAATTCTGTTCTCAGCACCCCCTTCATATCACCCTCCACTCCTTTACATTCCTGTCCTCTGACCGCCCACCTCCTCCTTCATATTCCTGTTTTTAGCCCCTCCCTCATATCACCCCTGGCTTCCTCCCCATCCTGCACAGCAGTGGCAGAGCCCTCTCCCCACAAAAGACACAGCAGGTCTAGAGCTGACATCAGGAGGTAGGACAGCCCTGAATGGAGCACTGGAGCTGTACAACTTTTCCTTTTAATCAGCTTGTGATTGGTTGCTAGGAACGCCTAGCAACCAATCTCCCGCTGCTTAACTTAAAAAGTTAACTTAGCAGCTCCGCCCTCGTCCAAAACTGTTTTACATCCCGATGCCGATGGCAGCCTGTGGGGATGTCAGTGGTGACAAGGGCTGAGGGGGACAGCCTGGTCCTAAATGGAAGGACTGCGGCATGCTGGGCAGAACAGTGGCTCGTCCGCCATTTAGTGATGCCCGGTCTAGGGGATGTCTTTTTTACTGTTTATTGATGCAGAACTTTAACAGGAGAGGGGTTTACGGTCAGAGGATACTCCAAAATGATCAATAGCAATAATGGAAGGACAAACTTCTTACTAATAATCTAATAGCGTCTTTTCTTGGAGGTAACCAGTGATTGTGCAGTATATCTACAACTCGATCAGAGCAGCCCCAGTCCATATAGCATCCTCTGGCACTTACTTCCCTTATGGCACTTGCTGAACTAACAGTCCACAGCAAGGTTTTTACACAGTGTCCCAGGAACTGTCTGACACCCTGCATCAACAGGAAGATCTTCAGGGAGGGAGATAAAAAGATCTTTTATCAGACCCAAGACATCAGTGCAGTGCTCTCCAGTAAATGTAAATCTCAGGCAATCTTCCTTAGGCGATCAGCTTAGCAGATGCTAAGGTCCAGACTGCAATTTCTTGTCTATCTGGCTATTATCCAGAGGCAACGACCCCCTAGGAGACTGAAACCCTCCGTTGAGGGAAAGAACACTTTGCTCAGGTCTTTTGCATATTTATCACCTCTTCAGCCACCCGAGATTGGCTGAAGCATAATAAACATTCAACTGATCATTAGAATCTCAGAGTCCTATGCTCTAGAAGCTTCTTTCTAAGCCAGGTGGGAGTAATCAAACTCTCAGCTTCGGAAACCCTGAACAGACCTTACACAATGAATCACTACTCCAATCTAGACTTGTGCGGTTCGTTTCGGTCCGAATAAATATTCAGACAAATGTTTTTGTTATTCAGAGATTTGGATATATCCGAATACCAGAATTACAGTATAAACAAAATTTACCGAATGCTCCGAATAACGAAACAAAATTTGTTCGAATTTCCAAAATTCTAATTGAAATTCGGATTGAATTTTATATCGAACACCAGTCGAATTCGAACTGTAGACATATTTCTGAAATCAAAGGCTGTGTGTGCTATTAGAGTACCATTTCAAAATAATGCTGTATTTGTTAAGCCAAAGGTGATTTAAAGACTCATTGCAATCATTTGTTTGTTCACTTTGCCACATTCGAATTAAAAAAAGAAAAAAATCTAAAGTTTTCGATTTGACCAATTCAAAATGTATCGATGCAAACTTTTAGAATAGAAAAAAATCTGTAAAATTCAAAGAAAATTTGAAAAAGACGTAAAACTAATTCTGAATACGAATTGAATGAATCAACAGAATTTAACAAAACTAAATAATTAGATTAACAAATCTAAATGAAACAAAACAAATGTTTTCGTCATGCACATGTCTACTCCATTCACTACAATCGAGCCAAAAACTAAATTTATCTAACAAACTAACCGGAAGCGGGCACTACATCTATTAAAGAGATAGAGTTAAAAAAGCAATTATGTAGGGAACATTTATGCCATTGGTTAAATGCTTCCTAAAATTATATGTTGTATTTTATGTACAGTTTATTCTAAGATCTCAGAACACAATAAACGAACAATCAGAAATTGTAGATCTGTCAAAGCTTTAACTGCCATTGTTCCTTGTTCTATTTTTTATCGCTCCCTTTTTTACTAACCATAGTAGTCTGTTTATCATTCTAAAGACCATAAAAACAAAAGCAGTGAACTTGTACATACCTGTTTGCTTTTGCTCAGGTATAATTTACTTCCATCTATCACAGTAAATATTTTGATTTTATATCCTTTCAGTTCAAGGTATCCACTTTTGTCACCATCACTGGCCTTAGGACTCTTGTTGGTTTGTGTTTTCATCGCCTGTTCTAGTACGGTTAGCCAATCATGTCTGAGTGCTAAGAAAGAACGCAAATTAACAGTCACTTTTATACAGAATCAAACTAAACCCCTTCAAGTCTAAGCCTTTTTCTGACTTTTGTTGCGTACAAGTTAAAATCAGTATTTTTTGCTAGATAATTACTTAGTACCCCAAAATATAATATATATATTTTTATCAGAGACCCTAGAAAATAAAATGCAATTTCTGCAATATTTTATATCACACTGTATTTCCGCAGCCCGTCTTTCAAATGCAATTTTTTTGGAAGAAATACACTTTCGTAAATTAAAAAAAAAACAGTAAAGTTAGCCCAATTCTTTTGTATAATATGAAAGATGATGTTACGCTGAGTAAATAGATACCAAACATGTCATGCTTTAAAATTGTGCACACTCATGGAATGGCGACAAACTAGAGTACCAAAAAATCTCCATAGGTGATGCTTTAAAAATTTTTAACGATTACCAGTTTAGAGGAGGTCTAGTATTAGCATTATTGCCCTTGCTCTAACAACATTTGCGGTGATACTTCACATGTGTGGTTTGAACACAGTTTACATTTGCGGTAGCAACTTATGTATGCGTTCGCTTCTGCGCACAAGCACGGAGGGATGGGGTGCTTTTCTTTTTTTTTAATTTATTTTATATTAGTTTTTTTTTTTATTTCTACACTGTCCCTTTAATTTTTTTATTTCTTTTTTGATCACTTTTATTGCTGTCATAAGGAATGTAAACATCCCTTGTAACAGTAATAGGCAGCACAGGTACTCTTTATGGAGGGATCTGGGGTCTATAAGACCCCAAATCCCTCCTTTGCATTTAAAAGCATTTAACCAGTTCTGGACCAGCTGCCGCAATCATACTGTGGCAGGTTGGCCCGGCTGCACGAAATCACCTAGCTGTCCGATCCGCGCTCGGCCGGCTGGGGGGGGGGCAAAGTGTAATATTTGTTAGCAGTGAAGTGGAGGGATTCACGGAATGTTTTTGTTCTGTCCTCGCTTCACGTAGACATCGCAGTCCAAATTCCTACGGTGATTGGTCTTGTGGAGAAACCCTTCTGTGTCCACGAATACAACCTTTACATGGGAGGGGTGGACCTCAAGGACCAGTTGTTGGTGCCGTACCTAATTGCCCGTAAGGCCAGACGCTGGTACAAAAAAGTGTCTGTTTATTTATTTCAATTGGCTTTGCTGAACGCTTTTGTTCTATACAAAGCTTCGTGACGGACTGGATCCTTCCTTAAATTCCAGGAAGAGTTCGTCAGAGCCCTTCTGTTTCCAGACGGTGCTCTTGCCCAACTTCCCAACGCAAATGCAGTGAGCCAGCTGCATGAGAGGCATTTTCCTTTTGTCCTCCCTGGTACCCCTACCCAAAGAACACCCCAAAGAAGATGTCGTGTCTGACCAAACGTGGATTTAGGCGTGACACCCGCTTTTATTGTCCCTCCTGTCCTGACCAACCTGGTCTCTGCATTGGTGAATGTTACAAACACTACCACACAATTAGCGTAGGGTACAGCACCACACAGCCATAGGCACACTAACACAGGTTCTTGGGGTCTCAAAAGATGTGATGGCCATCACATTTTGAGAGACCCTAATCTGCAATGTTCAGTTTGAAGTTTTTTTACAGTTTTTATAAAAGTGAAAAAAAAACAAAACACAAAAACACAAAAAATAAAAAAGCCAAAAATAGTTGTGGTTGTATTTTTCTTCTCTCTCTCTCTCTTGTGCTCTCTCTAATGTTCGCTCTCTAATGTCCACTCTACTGTTCGCTCACTATTGTTCTATATCTATCATTCTCTCTCTGTTTTATTTTTACTATGTTTTATTGTATTTGCTTTGCAGGTATGGTATGTTATACTGTAATGTTTGTTTTATTGTTAACCATCATTTGCTTAGCAGGTACGCCATTCAGCTGCAGCATGGGTTTATTTATCTTGACAGCAACACCGTTTGCTCCCATATTACGTAAAGCCGTAACTCCAGCGCTGTCGGAGGTGATTTCACCACCACAGTTAAAAAAAAGAGCATATATACCGAAGCATGGGGGCAAGCAGGGGAGAAGGAGCGATTTGCTCCTAACTTTTAGGGCGGATGCCCCATGCTTCGGCATATATTTTTTAGGCCATTCAGCTGCAGCACTGATTTATTCATCTTGACAGCAACAGCGTTTGCTCCCACGATACGTAAATCAGCGGCTCCATCGTTGTAGGAGGTGATTTCACCACCACAGTTAAAAACAAAATGGTGCATGTATGTCCATTATTAGAAGTGGGTGGATGAAGGGCGGTATTCTAATGGTGGGCATACCCACCGATCAATCTTTTTTTCGTTCAGCCTACAGGCTGCATGAAATAAAGAACATTACAATATATATGCCCAACAAGGACCAGCAACATAGGGATTATACCAGAATGATCATCTTGGTATCATTCTTTTCAGCACGTGGTCGGCTTTCATATAAAAGCAATCCTGGTGGCTAATTAGCCTCTAGACTGCTTTTATAAGCAGTGGGAGGGAACGTCTCCCCCCCCCACCGTCTTCCATGGTTTTCTCGGGATCTCCTGTTCCAACAGGGAACCCGAGAATGCAGCCGGTGGTTCAGCCAGCTGACCATAGAGCTGATCAGAGACCAGAATGGCTCCAATCATCTCTATGGCCTAAGAAACCGGAAGCTATGAGCATTTCATGACTTCGGTTTTGCCGGATATAAACAGTACCATTGGGAAATTGGCGAAACATTTTATCACACCGATCTTGGTGTGGTCAGATGATTTGAGGGCAGAGGAGAGATCTAGGGTCTAGTAGACCCCGTTTTTTTCAAAAAAGAGTACCTGTCACTACCTATTGCTATCATAGGGGATATTTTTATTCCCTGAGATAACAATAAAAATGATTAAAAAAAAAAATGAAAGGAACAGTTTAAAAATATAATAAAAAATAAAAAAATAATTTAAAAAAAAAAGCACCCCTGTCCCCCCCTGCAAAGGTGAACGCAAGCTTCTGTCTGGTGTCATATGTAAACAGCAATTGCACCATGCATGTGAGGTATCACCACAAAGGTCAGATCGAGGACAGTAATTTTAGCAAATTGGAATATTTTATATTTTGCCACAAGTTGCAGGAAAATGAAAATTTCTTTTTTTTTTTGCACAAAGTTGTCACTAAATGATCTATTGCTCAAACATGCCATGGGCATATGTGAAATTACACACCAAAATCCATTCTGCTGCTTCTCCTGAGTACGGGGATACCACATGACTGAGACTTTTTGGGAGCCTAGCCGCGTACAGGACCCCGAAAACCAATCACCACCTTCAGGATTTCTAAGGGTGTAAATTTTTGATTTCACTCCTCACTACCTATCACAGTTTCGAAGGCCATAAAATGCCAAGATAGCACAACCCCCCCCCCCAAATAACCCCATTTTGGAAAGTAGACACCCCAAGCTATTTGATGAGAGGCATGTTGAGTCCATGGAATGCTTTATATTTTGCCACAAGTTGCGGGAAAATTATTATCATTTTTATTTTTATTTTTTGCACAAAGTTTTCACTAAATGATCTATTGCTGCTGGTATATGCAGGCATCTGCAGGTATCCCCCCGGGAAAACCGCTTGAATCTGAAGGCCACATATTTGGGTTACGTCAGAGGAAGGGGTTAAAAAAGAAATCACTTTCCAAGACCATATAACAGTAAACAACCAGACAGGAGGAATGTGACAATTAATAGGGTATAAAATAATGTTCAATTATTATGTTCTTATTAGAAAGTATTTACTTTTGGAGGCTTTTATAGAGATATTGTCAGAAATAGTTACAAGGCTCTAATTTCCATTATGAAATCAGAGTTCTGCCGGAAAAAAAAAATGATAAAAGTCAGGTGCCGACTTTTAAAATAAGGACATTTACCTGTCCAGAGCGCCTGCGATGTCCTCACCCGAAGCCGATCTATCCCTCGGCTCCCGGCATCTTAAGTAAGGGAATCAGGAAGTGAAGCCGTGTGGCTTCACAGCCTGGTTCCCTACTGCACATGCGCATGTTGCTCTGCCTATCCTGACTGGTCCCTGATGTCATTTGGGACCTGTGTGTCTCCCAGAAGACAGGGGGGGGGGCGGAGGAGGGCCCAGACATGGCGTAATTCGCTGCAGATTCTGCAGCGCTCTATCGCCGGAAGTGGGAGCAAATACCTGTCCTAGACAGGCATCTGCTCTCCCCTCCCCTCCCCCCAAAAGGTGCCAAATGTGACACTGGGGGGGGGGATCGGATCAGTGGAAGTTCCATTTTTGGGTGGAACTCCGCTTTAAGTGATAAAATAGGTTATGATGTTAATCACTTAATGAGTGTGAAAAGTGTCCTTCACGCTATCACTACCGTGTACAAAAAATATTTAAAATTGTTAAATAGGATAAATGCAGCAAAATCTCAAGTGTGTACTGTGACACATGTAAAATGAAAATACTAGAAAAACGTGATCTCGCGCAATGATCCTATACCCCGGGATCCTTCCTCTAGGTAAAATGGTGTTCCCATGGTATAGAGTGATTGCACTATATTGACAATTCATGGGTGGGAGATTACCCATGCTAACTGGTTATTTTTAAATGTTTACTATGTATAGCTGATACTAAATGTAGTTTAATAAATGACTAACTCATACTAACTCATTACATACTATAACTGGATACTAACATTTATAGGTACATTGATTTAGGAAATATCTGATTGCCTTTTTTGGGGGTCAGGGAGGAATTATTTCCCCTGCTGGAGCAAATTGGATCATGCTTTCCTGGGGGGTTTACTTTCCTCTGGATCAACTGTGGGTATAGGATTGCGTTTATAAGATTGTATGATTTGTTTTCCCTTTTATTGGTTGAACTACTGTAGATGGACTTGGTTCTTTTTTCAACCATACTAACTATGTAACAATGTAACTATGTAATTTCAGGAAACCTGGACAAAGGGTCAGGTGTCGCCAAAGTTTCAGGTTGTATCCTAAGGGATCACTCATGTGGCTAATATTGCCACCTCTCTAAAACGTGGTCTACATGGATATTCCACCCCCTCATCTCCTGTTTTAGCCCTCAATTTCTTATCATTTGTGCCAAAATTACAGTTGCAGGGCAGTTGCTACTCATACTTATTCACTTTTGCAAATGCGACATGTTGTTTAATTTTTGCCAAGGCCACAAAGAAAAGCATTGTGACCACAGCATGTGTACAGACTTGAGTGAATGCATTTCTGTGTTTTAGGGGGTTCAGGGGGCAGTAAAATCACAGTTCAACTACCTGCTTTTACCAATACCTGTATGAACGAACCCCTCACTCTTTACAGTAAAGTAAAATACTTTAAAAGCAATGTTTAAATAGCGCTGCTGGTTTCTAAATTACTGACTACTACAGGCAGCTGTTCGAGTTTTTTTTGTATCAACCATAGTAGATAGTAACCATGCAGAATAATCCTTATCTGATATTCTACTTGGTTGTTCAACTTTTCGATCCACTCCCTGCAATGCAAAGGTTAGGAAACCAAAGCAAACCATAAGGTGGAAACATAAGGGTCCTTTCACACGTGCATTATCAGTTCCATCACTCATATTGGTTAAAATAAAATATAAATGAAAGCTTAATCGTTTTACATACTGTAGGTCTTCAGTTCAGTTCAGTAAACATACTGTATGTTTTTAACATTTTTTTTAGTTGTTGAAGAAAACTGTCACAGTTAAACAAAAGTAGAAAAAATAAATTATGTTTTTTTGCCTAAAAATGTATGTAAATGGAACAGATGTAGACAGACAATATCTGCTTACAACTGTTTATGTTTATTCAAACCTTTTCCAGGCAATCCCTGGAGGGGAGTGCACAGTAGGTGGCTGAGAATGAGATAAAGGCCTGGAGTAGCAGGGTTCTTGACCATGAGGAGAAGCTTCCAGCCTGCAGGGTTGCTGCCCTTCTGGTCAGGTTAACTGAAGCCTGTTGCATAGTTCAGCAAGGTCCCAGTTGAGTGGGAGCTGGAGGAGACCTATGGTAGAGAATTCACAGTGTTCCCAGCTTAGTGGGAGCTAGGGGGCCTACTGCAGAGAGATCTTTAAAGTGGTTGTAAAGCCTTTACAACCACTTTATACTACAGGTAAGCCTATAATTAAGCTTACCTGTAGCTACACTGGATATCTCCTAAACCTGCACGGTTTAGGAGATATCCCTGTATTTGCAGGTGCCGACGTCATTGGCACATGCCCACTTACGCAAACTGAAGCAACGGCGCGTACGTGCTGTTGCTTCAGTTGTACTGTGCCGTTACCCGCGGCTCCCACGCGCATGTGTGGGAGTGACTTAATTGCGGCTCTGGCTAATCACAGTGCCGGAGCCGCGGTACCCAGAAGTAACCCCCCCGGGGAGATGTTGGCCGCTGGAGCGGTGAACGTGGACCACTGAGGGGGCTTTGATCTCAGGTAAGTAATTCATAATGTCATTATGCCTTTGCCTTGCGGGTTTTTTTTTTTTTTAAACAGGTTTACAACCACTTTAAGGTCCCAGCTTAGTGGGAGCTGGGTGGGCCTATTTTCCTGAAAGCAGTTTGAGCCAATTAAAGGAAGTGCACTAAGGATCTGACATGGAGATTCACGGGAGAGGTGTCTGACTGATAGTGGACAAGAGGTATTCAAGTATCTGAGGACACAGTGAGTAGAGGCAGGATCCTAGTAACTCTCTGTAAGAGACCCCCTGAGTGACTGTGTCAGTGTTGCTAAAGAAGAATCCGCCTTGCTGGGAGTCCCAGAACTGCTTGTGTCTCTAGTCTCTGACAAAAAAGGGGATATCCCTGAATAGAGAAGACAGAACAAAGAGTGTGCTCCAGTTACTTTGTGCACCTAATTTGGAGTGTCTCAAGGCTGGCCTACACCCCAACCAATTTCAACCCACAATAAGGCATAAAAAGGCAACTACTGCCTGGTTATTGTGAGAGGATCTGTCTGAGTGTTGTGTGCCCGGCTGCCTGGGGACCCAAATGAGAAGAGAACCTGGGACAAATAAGTAGAACCATCAGGTCATCAGGTACAGGTCTGACATAAGGTATCAAGACCCTGCTTTTACCACGATGACCACTTCTACAAAGTGCATAACAAAGCATGATAAGTCAGGAATACCGCAGGGAAACCACTGGAAATACTCGTAACTAGTCCTTTGCCCTCTGCTTGCCTTCTGTGGGGACAGTTTCCAGAAATCAGTTCATTTTTCTTTAAGATCACATAAATAAAAATCAGTGAGGTCACTTCTAAAGAAAATTCCCATAGCGGCAGCAAAGCACGTGCATGTAGTTTGTAAAGGTCCACTTTAAACTGGGCATTTTGTTTTCTAATATATACTGTATGATCAGCTATGCAATGATGTGTAATGTACCCATAAGCAATGTACCTGCATATAATTTTTCATTCTTGAAGACACAGAAAACACAAAAGCTGGAAAATAGGTTTTGTCTTTCATGAATCCATAGTGTGTTGTGCATGAGTAATGCTATTTTCAAAGAACATGGTGTTATCTTCTGATTCCCCACCAAGACTATTTATTTATAAATCAATTTATGTATTTTCATGCTGGAAAAGAGAATGTGATAATATATACAGGCACAAGCTGACTGTCACTGCGTACATTATATTGCAAACTATGTGAGAAACACAAAGCTGCACTCGTCATCACACAGCAAAATGAGTCACCCCTGATAAGTATTAGTGCGCAAAGTCAGCCAACACAGGAGCTTGTTTAATAAGTGCAAACAGCAATATCATACCGAGCCTCACTATTCTTCAGGAAAGAGGATTGCTGACTGGTTGCTATTGATTACTTCAATTTGCATGTTGATATTTGTTTTAAAAAAGGGAATATATTTATTTCTTCCCTTTTATTGGCAAAATAAGAGGTTTAAGTTACTTTATAATGTACCGTAACTAATGGATTTGAGGTGGTTAAAAGGGAGAAATGTATCCAATCTACACGTGTTATATTTTATCTCTAGATGCTCAAATATACTGTAAATCTTGTGCCTTAATGATATTATTCTGCAAGATGTTAGCAAGTTATAGCAGCTCTTCTCCCTATTCATATGCATTGCCTATCACTCTTGTAAAGACTGTATGCAGCAGCACCTGTAATTGTAGTCCTTGCAGCCATAGACATGTCCCCAAACCTCCTGCACACTCCCGATCAGGGAACTCTTCACAATAAGGGCCCATTTACACTGGCCTGCACAGTAAAACACAGGCTAGGTGA
The DNA here is from genome assembly GCA_037952925.1 of Lithobates clamitans. Lineage (NCBI taxonomy): Eukaryota > Metazoa > Chordata > Amphibia > Anura > Ranidae > Lithobates > Lithobates clamitans. The sequence continues at coordinate 1,321,427 of JBBGZY010000714.1, forward strand.
GCAGCAGGTCCAGGAAGGGGCGGTGCAATGTGCATTATAGCACATCGCAATGTACTTTTTTCAATTTTATTGAAATGTCAAAATTGCATTTTATTGATTTTGATGTACTGTAGCTTGTCAATAGTGTGTAGAAATGGACAATATACGGAGTCTTCATGTGAGCTCCAGTCTGTTGTGGGAAAACAGCATCAGTTCTTCTAGGTACACTTGCACACAGTTTTTGAAGGAACTCGGCAGGTAAAAAAATCACATCTTTGAGAACTAACCACAGATCATCTGTGGATGTAAGCTTACTTTTATCCTTCTGTCTCTTCATGTAATCCTCATGTAATTGACAGACACAATGATGTTGAGATCGGGGCTCTGTGGGGGCCAAACCATCTTTTCCAGGACTCTGTTCTTTACACTTAACCTCCCTGGCGGTATGATTATTTCTGATTTTAGGTGCTGAAAGCGGTACAATTATTTTGCACAGAAATTTGGCGTTTTATATTGTAGGCCTGTAATTCTTAGGAATAGTTCACTTAAATCTGTCCAAACCAGAGTCTAGTAGACATCCCGGGTATGATAAAGTTTGAAAAACGAAATAAAAAATTATAATATAATAAATAACTATAAATAATTATAACAAATAATAATATAATAATAATAAAAATTATATAATAATATAATCAAATCAAAAACACTGAAATTTGCTCAGTTGCAGAATTTTAGCTTTCGTTACTTTTAGTGTTTGATGACGGATTTCCCCACAAATCACTATCGCTCAATTCTGCGAGTGATTCTAATTTATTATCGCTTTTTTCTAGCTGCTCTAAAACCACTTTTGATGTAAAGAGACAGTTTTGGTTGCTATGGACAATCTCCAGTTTCCTGGCAGAAAGAACAGTTTTATATATATAAAACTGCATGCAGGACACTGGACAGACCACTAGGGACAAAGGGGATGTGTAGTTATTTGATACAGTACTGTAATCTGTAAGATTACAGTATGCTGTATCTATACTGTGTGTTTCACTATTTGAATTTACCGCCGAACTCCGTCCCCGTGCATCGCAACGCTCGCAGGGAACGGAGCTCGGCACTGTGAATCGAGCGAGACACAGCGGCTCGCCGATCACAGCGGGGAGACATCGCAGGATCCAGGGGACAAGGTAAGTATGCTCTTCCTGGATCCTGCGATGCAAGCCCGAGTCTGGCTTGGGGATACCGCTTTTGGTATGTAAAATCCAACCCGAGCCAGACTCGGGAATACCGCCAGGGGGGTTAATGTAATTGGCTGCATGTTTGGGGTCATTGTTTTGCTGCAGAATACATTTGGAGCCAATCACACACCTCGCTAATGGATAAGTATCTGCCTGTATTTCCCAGCATTAAGAACACCATTGATCCTGAAAAAATCTCCAACTCCATTTGCAGAAATGCAGTCTCGAATCTGTAAGGAACCTCCACCATGCTTCACTGTTCCCTGCAGAAATTCATTATTGTTCCGCTCTCCAGCCCTTCAGCGAACAAAATGTCCCCTGCTACAGTATTTCACATTTTGTCTCGTCAGTCCAGAGCACCCGCTGCCATTTTTCTGCATCCCAGTTCCTATGTTTTCATGCATAGTGGAGTCACTTGTTTCCACATCCTATACATGAAAACATAGGAACCGGGGTGCAGAAAAACGGCTGCATGAAGAGACAGAACAATTTGAGGCAGTCTACATCCACAGAATATCTGTGATTAGTTCTCCAAGATGTTTGGAATAACTTACCTGCCAAGTTCCTTCAAAAACTGTGTGCAAGTGTATCTAGAAGGATTCATGCTGTTTTGAAGGCAAAGGGTGGTCACACCAAATAGTGATTTGATTTGGATTTTTCTTCCGTTCATTTACTTACCATTTTGTTAACTGATAAAAATAAACTATTGTCTATTTCTGAAAGCATTTTTAATTTAAAGCATTTTTTTCACACCTGCCTAAAACCTTTGCACAGTATTGTATATACAATATATATACTTCATGCATCTTCCTGTTATGGGGTAGCAACAATGCAGCACTGCACCTGTTGCCATTCTCATGTAAGCTGCACCTGCTTGCACTACAGTGGGTTGCAGGGGTGGCTACCCGGATTATCATGGCTAATTAACAAGCCTGTAGCTTCTCCTGGCCACACCTACTCCCATCCACTGCTTCTTGGATTGGCAGCACTGTCTCTTTTACTAAAACCCTCCCACTATGAGCTGCAGTGCCTGGGAAGGGGAGCATGTGAGACACAAATGAAGGATTGGGATTAGTCAGGAGAGGTAAAGGAACTTTTTTGTTTACTTTATAAAGCTTATGCATCACATTGGGGTTGAATTACTAAAGGCAAATAGACTCTGCACTTTGTAAGTGCAGTTGCACTCTGCAGATGTAATTGCTCTAGAGCTTCGTAAATGAGGTGAAACTTCACGTTGAAAAAAATACCAAATCACATGCAAGGAAAATAAAAAAACAGCAGAGCTTCCCCTCATTTACCAAGCTCCAGGTCAACTGCACTTGCAGGGTGCAACAGCACTTGCAAAGTGCACAGTCTATTTGCATTTAGTTGTACTTTAATCATTTAACAATTGAACAACTAACCTAACCGCTAAAAAGAACACTTACTCTTTCCCTACCAGCTCTTCCACTTTAACAGTTAACCCTTTTTTACTGCTTACCCACCTCATTCTTCGCTGGGAGTCTTGTCGAAAAAAATTTGCAGGTATGTGCTGAAATCAGGCAGCGCCAAGATCCCAAGATTCCCAAACTGTTTTGGAACTGTGGGACTTTATACTGAGTGCTATAGGCTGATGGGCTGGTATCTTTCTGAGGAGGGAGAATACATTTGTTTCCATATCATATCTGTTGCTTGTCTCAGTTTGAAACTAGTATAACTCCAATCATTCAGGCCCAGCCCTGGTCCCGATACAGTTAGTCTGGGTTCTTTTTGTGCATATACAGCGAAAAAGCTTTAAGTGCTTTGATTAAATAATGACAAGAATATCAAAAGACGTACTTTTTGTAAAATTATAGGATGTAAAGTAACCATGCATAATGTAAAAACATTTCCTCATACCTTCCTTTTCTGCCCGGAAAACAAACTTTCTTTGTGATGTCACAATTTCAAATTTGTTGTCACCCAGTTTCTGAATCTTTATTACTGCAGACAGTAAAATTTTCCCTTTGGAGAACACATCCTAGAACAATAAGAAATATTGACCATTTAACATTTATTAACAGCAGAATGAACTGGTAAGGGAGTGGTTTAAAAAAAAAAAAACAATGCAGTCGTTTGCAACAAATTGAGGTATGAAACGTTGCACCATAAATCCTAAAATAGGCATATAAAGTAAACCTGTAAGGAGAAAAATAGATACCGTATTGAGACTGTTTATAAAGGGTCTAGGGGCCATTATCTTGAACCTGACTTCAATACCAGTCCCAGGACAGCTTCATAGAACTTCACTGGCTGCATGTTCCAGGACAGTGAGCTACTAGGTAATGAAATCAAGATCAGGATAACCTCAAAACCTGCACATTAACAGCCTATTCACCCATTCAGCAGTA